>CM035435.1:127586016-127863516 GCA_020310875.1 Ceratopteris richardii
ATTTTTCCCAGGATTCTTCCACATCTATTTGGTCACTTTGGAGACTTGGTGAGCAGGCTTATGCTCATGGTTTTATATGCATGCTAGATGCATGGTTATGTGACAGGTGGTTCACATAGTTCCTTCTCCATCGAGACATTTGTGATATGACTTATGCATATGGATATGGAGGTGTGATCCTATTCAGGATAGAGTATTGTTTCTAGTCTCTTGTTATATTGCTAGTCTATTGGATTGCCAGCATGGTGTCTTCTCGATTTGATGGCACTGACTTTCCGAGATGGAAAGCTCAGATGTGGCATACATTGGTTCGTGCAGGGTTACACATGTATGTGCATAGAGATGCACAAAGGCCTCGTGACATGCCTGACCACGTATGGATGGATATGGATGCATTGGCCAGCTCCACTATCCGATTACAGCTTGTGGATTCTATATATGAGTCTATTATGTATGAGGAGACGAGTAGTGCATTATGGCAGAGACTACATGATATGTATGCGAGTCCATTGACTCATGTGAGACATAGATCACATCGACGACTTCGATGTTGGCATTGTGGTCATGAGGGCCATATTCGACGACGTTGCTTCAGGCGGATGCGACGACGACATCAGAGACATGCACGTGATGTAGATCAGGTAGTGGTTTCAGGAGAGTCTATGGTAGTTGATTATACCAGTGATGGTGATATCACTTTCTCTTATGGTTCATCTCATGATTCCTCTTGCTCATTAGATAGCACACATATGGCTTGGTTGCTTGATGCATTAGCCAGTTTTCATGTTACTCCACATCGTGAGTGGTTTTGTCGATTCTCAAGTGAGAGTCGTGGATGTGTGCACATGCCTGATGGTATGGCATATGACATTGAGGGTGCAGGAGATGTATGCATTATGCTACCTAGTGGAGCATCACTTATACTCAGACATGTACGTTATGTGCCTTCATTCCCTATGAGCTTGATTTCAGTTAGCCAGTTACATGAGAGCAGATGTTATGCATTCCTTGATGAGCATCATTTTCAGTTGCAGTTGGGACAGCTTATGCTTGTCAGAGGTGCTAGGATTGGGCACATGTATCCACTGCAGGTACTTCATGTGAGAGACAGTCTCGTCTCAGTGGGAGTTCAGCCTTATGTGCGATGTGAGACTCGTCATGTCTCATTTTATCTACCTACAGATAGGTCTATTGACATTCATGATGCACATTTATGGCAGGATTCAGATGCTCAGATGGATGCATATGTAGAGCACGTTTTGGATGCTCATGATGCTTATATAGAGCATGGTTTTGTTGATCATGTGGATGCTCATTTGGAGCATACTTTGGATGATCAGTTGGATGCTTTAGAGCATGATGTGGATGCTCATGTAGAGCATTGTGATGATACTCAGTTAGAGTGTGATCATCAGTTTGATCTTGGTGTTGATGTTGTGCAGTCAGCTCATGTGGAGCATGATCATACACTTGGTGTGGTAGAGCAGGATTGCTCTCATGATACACAGTGTATGGTAGAGCATATTAGCTCTCAGGATGCACACCTAGACACATCCTTGGTTGATAGGATGACTGATTTAGATGCTGAGGAGTCAGCTATTATGCAGTCATTCTTGGATTCGCTCATGCCAGATGTTGACACAGATATGTCAGGACATGTTAGTCTTGATGATGGTGCTTTGGATGCCTTGGATACAGGCATGGCTGACATAGTTAGGTTAGCCATGATAGCACATGTTTCGTCAGCATTCGGGAGTCTGATCTACGAGTTGTTATGCTCAAGACCAGACATTGCAGTTGTGATTGGAGCATTTGCACTTGGAGTTGTCAGTCGTTCGATGATTGACATAGGCATGGAGCGAGTGGGAGCTTTGCAGGAACTTCATCAGTTCTTGCATCAGTCAGATGTGAGCTCGACTCTTGTCGATATGAGTCTAGAGAAGTTTGAGATGCATGGATACACCTTGTTCGAGGCAGTTGGTGTAGGCTGATCTGGTATGGGTAGAGATCTAGACTCTTCCTGTACATTATTGTATAGTCCTACATCATTCTTTGTATATTTTTCCACTTATGGTCACATTGACCCTTAAGTGGGAGATTGTTGGGGATGTAAGGGTCATGTGACCTTACCCCCATATTCATATATATACATCATATATAGAGCATTGCCTCAAGAGAGTTCATTATGTGGGTTTCGAAGCTCCCACGCATGTCCGCGCGTCGTTCCTCTCTTCTCTCTCATTGCATGTCCTCCTTCCTCCTCTTCTTCTGCACTCCAAACCCCTTCAAGTAGGTTTAATACTTATATATATGTGGTAGGTCTAGGGCATCTGTGTAGTAGAATTAGGGTTTTTGTGTATATATATCAAAATGGTCTATATATTTGCATCTATAGAAAGATATAGAATTAGTGTTGGAAGATTTTAAATGTTTCTCATATGGGTGTCTTCATGTGTGTGTCTTCTATATACCGAGGAACCACTAAGATGCAATCAAAGGCAAAAGGAAAGGTTGTCATGGATTTGAGATCTAAGAGAAAATCTATTTCTGATTTTTATTCACTTAAAGGAGGGATTGGAGGCTCAAATGTCATGCGCTCTTCATGTGTAGCAAGCTCATCCCTTGAACCTACAACTTCACATCCAATCGAGTGACCCTCGCTTGAAGGTTCATCTAAAGGTTTTGGCTCTAACATCTCTGTGATTGAGTCCAAAACCTCAAGTGACACTTCTTTGTCTAAATCTTTAAAGAGAGGGAAGGGTCAATGGGATATAGGAAGGAAAATAGATTGGATAACAAAGTTTCCTTTTATTGAGCCTTTGATGATTGAGGGTGAAGAAGAGCCAAAATTTGCCACTTGTATACCATGTAGTTGGAAATTAGGTAATCACGTCAAGTTACAATTGAAATTAGATACCATTGAAAAACATGTGGATAAAATGTATGAGAAAGTAGAAGTAGAAGGGAAAATGGAAAACATTGTTAGATGGAAAACAAAAGATGAATGTAGGCATCTACATAATGTAGATGCCTATAATTCTCATTTATTGCTTTTGGAGCAAAGTAATGAGAATAAAAGATCCTTTATGCATCCTTTTGAGAGAAAGCTCAAATCAAATAATGAAGCCATATTAATGCAGTTTTCAATTGTTCTACATATCTTGTCCATCAAAAAACCAATGTCTGATTATCCTAAGTGGAGAGTTCCATTGAGTTTTGTTGGATTACAAATTCAAAGTTTTCCGACTCAATATTAGACAGAATCTTCAGGGTGGCAATTTGCAATAGCAATGGGAGAGGTAATCAAATCATGCTACTTTTGTTGCTATTTTCTTTGATGAAGTGACATCAAGGAATTGCACTTCTTGGGTATGTATCCATGCATATATTGTAGAGAAATATGTAAGAAAAGCCAAATTTATTAATGCTTTTCAACTAAAGGGAAGTGCAACTTCAAATTTTTTGGTGCAACTTGTTTTAGATTCCATTTCAAATATTGGAGGCATGTCAATTTGTGATATTAATTAGAAGATAGTATGCATTGGTGTTGATGGATGCTCAGTTATGCATGGTCTTAGGAATGGATTGTGTGTTCAATTGCAATAGAACTATACACCATATGCTTTAGGTATACATTGTATGTCTCACCATACAAATTTGGCATTTAAAATTGTGTCAAAATTTGTTTTTGTACAAAAAGTTGAAGATCTTGTACACTAGGCATATGCTTTCTTTTCAATAATTCCTAAGCGTATTAAAGAGTTTAAATGCTTCTCTGATGGGATAAGTAAGGGAAGAAAAATAAAAAATTATATATGACAACAGATGGATTTCACTTATTGGACTTGTAGAATGTCTTTTTGAAGAATATAAATTAGTCTTCGGTGTGGTCAATATTATGTCTTTATGTAAAGGAATACAAAAAGGAAAAACTCATAATTTGTTGCAAATGTTAAGGGATGTGGAAAATCATCTCTATCTTAGAGGAATGTTACCTTTGTTAAGAGAAATGAATAATTTGATAAAAGTTTCTCAATCAAGGGATATTTATATAATGGAATATGCAGTAGCAAGAAAAATGACTTGCATGCACTTAGAAACTTTGTATTCTGAGACACCAGGTTTTGATTCACAAGAATTTATCGAGTGGGAGTCATTGCTTCAAGTTGTTGTAGAAGATATTTTTTTGCAATTCAATAAAAAAGGTTGATTGTGCATATTTGTGAAAGACAATCATATTCCTCTTTATGTACCATGAAAAAATTAAGGAGTATGCATCAGGAAAAAAGTTAATCAAGCATTCTTTCCTATCCTAGTGGATAGTGTAAAACAAGGCTTAAGATCCATATGTAATAAATTGACTTATGAGATAAGAGAGAGATTTCCTCAAGATGAGCTCTTAGAAGCAATGGCCATAGTTCATCCTTTATACTGGAATCATTCAAAAGACAAGAGCTTACTAACAAATGACTTCAAAAGCTAGGTCCAAATATTATCCGATCATTTTGGAAAGAATGCATATTTAGGAGATAGGATTCTAGAAGGAATTATAAATCCAAATCTTCTAAAAAAATAATATGGGATATTTGGACAAATGATGTGGGAGCAATTCGACTTCATCGAAGATCCTTCAAATCTAGGCGCAATGAAAAAGCTATGGCAAAAGCTCGATATGTCTCCATTCTTGAAGGAATCTGTGTCGGAGTATTTTTAAAGTAGCAAATTTGTGTCTAATAATGGTTCTTGGATCCATCAAAGATGAACATCTATGGAGTAGCTTAACTTTCATAAGAAATGCTACGAGGAATAGATTGAATAAAAACTTGGATACATGTCTTAGATTGTTTGTTTCTAAGAGTAACCTTGAAACTTTCCCTTTGAAGAAGCTTGTGCCATATGGAAAAGTCAATGCCAACGAAGAGGTGAATGTGTAGTATCAGATGAGGGGAAACACATGGAGGATGTTGAACCTTCCAGTATTTTTCAAATCGACTGATTACAAAAAGGTATCTTTTTTATTTGATTTCTTCTTGAATATTATGGTGAAGTATGATCTATACTAACATTTCATATTGTTTTGACAGGTTTCAAACCAATCAAGGACTTCAATATTTGCCTATTTTTGTTTTTTTATTTTTTTATGAAATATCTAAAATGATGAGATTCAAAGGCTCCTAGTGTTCAATGTTCATGCCTATTTATGTATCTATGTATGCGTGCACTCATGCATGTGCCATGTTTGTATGTGTGTATGTTTGTATTCTTGTATTCTTGCATGTATGTATGATTGTATTCTTGTATTCCTACATGTATGTACGTGTGCATGTGTGATGCTTGCCTATGTGATGCTTGCATGTGTGTATGTTTGTATTCTTGTATTCTTGTATTCTTGCATGTACGCATGTAATATGTATGTGTGTATGTATATATGTGTGCATGTGTGATTCTTCCATGTGAGATGTTTGCATGTGTGCGTGTTTGTATTCTTGCATGTATATATGTATGTATATGTGTATGTTTGAAATTTGAAAGTATGTGTGATGCTTGCATGTATATATTATGTTTCTATTCATGCTTATATGTGTGTATGTATGCACGTACACTTAACAATCCTTTTAGAGGATTTGAAGGCTTGCACATTGAACATATTGGAATTTGGGACCTATCTCTGATAAGAAATTTGGTAATCTAATGTTGTTTACAGATAGATGTGTGTAGAAGTATTTATGCATGTGTGTGTATGTGCAGGTGTGTGCAAGAGCTAGGTATGCATATGCCAAAATAAATCGAGACAGACATGCATATGCATGTGTGGACAAGTATGGGCAGGTGTGGGATTGTTATGTCAAGTGGCTTCAATCTACAGGTCTGTTGTCCAAGGCTTGAGCAGGACATTGTGAATTCCAATCCAGACATTCTAACTTTGGATACTTGCAGGAAATTTGTAGAGGTAGGTGTGGGGGATTAGCTGTTGTTGTAGAGTTTTGGGAGGTAATACCTGACAGCTTGCTGATTTGTGAAGCAAATTATATGAGGTATATCTTTAGATTTGTATGAACTCCTAGCTCACTTTTATTTTGCTTTTTTGTGCAGTGCTTTGCTTTCATACACTTAGATATTTTTTGGCGTGGTGAGCTCATGATCTCTATTGCACTATGATGGTAAGTAGCTCTTATGCCTTGAAACTCTGCTCCATTTTATAGATACCAGGCGACAACCTTTTTTGAACTCCATATTCTTGATTGTGCTAGGGTTTAGTATGGTTGAGTTTGTCCATCACTATGAGGAAATAGATGAAAATTTCAATCAGATTGTGAGATTTTCACTAGAAGATACTACATCTATCATAGTAAAGTTATTTTTGGTGACTATTATAAATTGTGTATGAAACTATCTAAGGGCTTTGTGGTCTGGTGTTCATGTTGAGGTATATTATCTATATTTTCTTCTTAGTTTTCCATTTTTTGAAAGAATATTTGTGACAAAAATCTAGACTGTTTTTTTATAGGTCTATGGCTCCTTTGCTATAGGCCTATGTCTGCAGCATAGTGATGTTGACTTAGATGTTCTAAATGTTCCGTTGCCAGTGCTTGCAAATTCTTTAGAATCACAAGCTTCTACCTCCCTTCTCAAGGAGCTTGGTTTGTCTTTGAAAGAAGCAAAACACTATGAAAGTATCAATGTTATAAGAGATGCACCAATGCCTATATTGAAGTGCCTTTTTAGGCCTACAATGGAGTTGTCAAGTACTTTATATTCTCTTGATGGAATTTCCATTGATATAAAAATTGGGGGCACATAGAGAAGTACTCAATATCACTAGTAGCATGTTCAAAAGTCCATAAACATTAGTAGACTTCATTGTTTGATAGGGATTGGAAGGAAGTCCTGTTGGTAAATTTTAAGCAAAATGATAGAGGTCCAGGTAGCAGATCTCTTCTTGATGCCAATTTGATAGCACGGTTTTCTACATGTGTTGATTTTGATTGTCGTAAACATCTCATTGTGTTTTGCAGGCTACCTTTAGGGAGCTATTCTTAGCTCTTACACATGGACAAGCACTCTTTACACCTCTTCAGTGTGAGGATAAGGACTATCATGATTTGGCATCTTTTGGACAATTAACTCACTTCATTACATTATTGGTGGAAGCACCTGACCATGATAATAATGGGTTTGAGGGTCTACGTTGACATGCTACAATATCAAGGCTTGGATGGATCCGATAATCAAGTTGTTTAGTTGGCTTTTCATGCAATGTGCAAATCTTAGCTTATTAGAAATGTGTGGGTCTGAGTGGACTAAGAAGAAGATTTGTTGGTTACCTTCAGTTTCCCATCAAGCTTTGAAGTTGGAGGTGGTATTGATTAGCAGTTCTTGATTTTTTATTGATACCGATAAAGTAATTTTGGCAACAGCCTTGTCCAATGACATACAAAAGCTAGATTGGGAGCTTGTTCCCCTCTTTGTAGCTCCTAGAGGATCCAATCGGAGGTTCACTAGTTTGATTATTTAAATTTTTGTAGACAGTTCAGCCACAGTTCTTGTATAGAGACATGCCACAAAGTGATTAGCATGGCCTGTGAATTTTTCCCTCGATTCATGCTTTTGAAATCAACAGGGATGGGATGTCTTATGTAGTTAGGTGTATAGTTCTTACAAAAAAATTTGAGATCAATTAATTAGTGTCCTTTTCAGCTCCAAATGTAGGATTGCAAGACACTTTGTAACATTTCAATTTTGTAGGACTTCTACAGGACTTTGAGCTTATCTGGCATTTCAAGATGGTTATGTCAGAAGTTTAATAATTCTTGACATCTTGTCCTTTTTATGATGGGCCCTAAGCCCTCTACTTGATCTAGCTTTGTGAATTTTACCATATGTGGTGAATTATGTACATGACATTCTATTATAAAAATTGACACAATTTAGGAGTAGGAAACTTTGGAGTTTGTGTCATGTGTCTTTAATATGTTGCCTGATTTTTGTGCTTTGGTTCTCTTCTTTAGAAGTGACACTAGTAGTAGCTATACATGTTGGTTTTATTGATTGTTTTTAGGTCAAGAGCTTCTCTATGTAGCCCATTCTCTCACCTTTGGTTCCTCCCTCTTTGTTCTCATCAATAGTTCTATGAGAAGTATCCATTTTCAACTTACTTCCAATCCTAGAAAAGGTTCTTAAGTTGTGTAGCAAGTTTTTTTTTTTTTGACTCGGTTCTCTCCAAGGGTTGATTGTTTCTACATTTGGTGTTCTGTCAATTATGTGCTCATCACCCAGAGAGCTTATCAGAACATTATTTGGTTGAATCACTCATCAGTCTGCTCCCACATCAACAACTATAGAAGTTTGTCTATTATCTCTACTTTAGACCACATCTACTATAGAGTCTCTACTAGAATTTTTTTAATGATTGGATTTTCAGTTCTTATTTGGACCAGTGCTTTCTCTAGTCCATTGACTTAGGATATAGAAAATTAGGATAAACATAGATAAATGCAAAATTAGGATTTTATGATTTAGATTGGTATATGTATATGTAAGTACATATAAAATTAGTTTTTTAGGTTTTTTATAAATAAATAAAGAAATAAATTTAGAAAAAAGTGTGTGTGTGTATACATACATACATACATACATACACACACACAAACATACATACATACATGCATACATACATACATACATACATACACACATAAAATAGAGTTTTGAGTTTTTCTATATTTCCACATAGATAAATACAAAATTAGGGTTTCATGATATTATATGAAAGAGTGTGTGAATGTGTCTTTGTATGTGTGCATGTGTATCTACATTTTATATGTCTTTGTGTATGTATATGTGTGTGTGCACCTTACATGTATGTGTTTATAGATATGTATATGTTCAAGTGTATGTATGTGTATATGTACGCAAGTGTGCATGTGTATGTGGGCATGTATCTGTATGCATTATGTGTGAATCTATGACATGTGTGTGCATTGCACATGTGTTTCTATCTTATGATTAGTGAAGGTGAAGAAACATTTGACCAAGCAGTGGAAGAAGAAGATCGTAGTAAAATTGAAGATGATTACAAAGGAAAGATAGCAGAAAAGATGATTTAGCATAGTGAATGATATCAAATACTCAAACATTCTATAGTTTTAATGGAGGTTATCTCAAAACGTCGCCCAAACGTTTATATTTCAAATGGAGTTTATCATCCGAATTCACCATTTCTTTTATACATTTCAAATGAAAATTATCACCAAAATTTGCCAAAATATTTATAATTATAATGTGATATACTTTGAGAAATTCGCCCATATTTATACACCTTCAAGTAAAGGGGGTGGTCTAATTTCTTACCTTGGTGGACAATCAAGTGCTAGTCCAAATGAGGCAATTTCTTAGGCTTTATAGGTTCCACATGATGTTGCATATCATTCCATTTCTAATGCAAATTTACATGATGCACTTGTTGATGAGAGGATTGACATAGCCGAGGCTAAAAAAATGCCTAAATGGTTCGTGCAGACTTTGAGCGATAGCAAATTAGATGCAACTTTGTCATATGGTACTTGCTCAGGCTCTCATACTGCTTCTTTTGCATCAAATTGTTATGTAATGGTTGCCCCTAGTCTTTTGATGAGAATGAGCATGTTTCCTTCAATGAAACACGAAATTCAAAAAATTTGATGGCTATTATGCAATGAGAATATGATGTTATTATGAAGAATGGTACTTGGTCTTTTGTGAATTGCCTCCAGGTAAAGATGCCATTGGCACTAAATGGGTATAGAAGCTAAAATATAAGCCTAATGAACTAGTTGAAAGGTTTGTGGTGAGGCTTGTTGCAATGGTTATGATCAGTACATAGGCATTGATTTTGATGAGATCTTTGCTCCCACATGTCGTATAACCATTGGTCATAGCATTTGTGCACTTGTAGCTAATCATGGTTCGGATGTACATCAATTGGACATTAAAACTGCATTTCTGAAATGGTGACTTACATGAAGAATTGTATGTATTTCATCCCCATGGTTTTGTGCATAAAGGGCATGAAAACAAAGTTTGTAGGTTGAAAAAGGTATATATGGTTTGAAGCAAGCCCCAGGTGCTTGGTATGAAGGGATACATGCCTACTTGATTGCGCATGGTTTTGAAAAGCGTGCAGATGATGTACTTCTAATCATTGTTGTATAAGTTTATGGGATGCTACTCATTGGTCCTAATGAGAAGCATATTTCTAAATTTAAGAATGATTCACATGGCTCTTTTGAGATAAGAAGATGACAAAATAAGAGTAAAGAGAAAGGATAAAGAAAGTGGGAAGAAGAAGATAACATGAGGAGGAAGGAAGGAAGGACTAAGGGATATAAAGAACAAGCAAACAATGCAAACTAGATGGAAGAGGAGATGGAGAAGATGAAGAAGTGGGCTACAAAGAACAAAAAAAAAGATACAAGTCGAATGGAAGAAAAGATGGAGAAGATGAAGTGTTATGGATTGTTACCGTTATTGTTCATGTGAAAGGACAAATGGTCACCGTACGCTCTTGTATATTTTTGTTTTTGTAAAACATGTAGTGGCCTAATCAACACATGAGTTGTATATGGAGAAGATGAAGTGTTATGGATTGTTACCGTTATTGTTCATGTGAAAGGCCAAATGGTCACCGTATGCTCTTGTATATTTTTGTTTTTGTAAAACATGTAGTGGCCTAATCAACACATGAGTTGTATTGAGATCGCCCATCTGTGAAACCTACATACAACAAACTCATACTCTTTGGTTTCTATGTTTCTCTATAAGTCTACACAAACAAGTGCAAAGGAGAGATTGTGCATTGCCATTCAAAAACATAAGCCGCACTGTGAGGAGCTAGGAAGATCATCTTCATTGGGACGCTCCAAGGCTTATGACTAAGGCAATGACCAAGGCATGCCTTTTCATCATAATCATAGACATTGCCGTTGGTTGCACGCGATGAAGGATCTCAACGATCAAGGATTACAGAGGTTCCTGGTACTTCCTAGGAGGTGATCACCCATCCCAGTACCATTCTCCTCAAAGCACGCTTAACTAGCAATTTTGTGCCACTAAGATACACTCATGTGGTCATTGAGGAGATAGAACAACTAAGGTTGACTTTAGCTTGAGCATGATTTGGGTGTTCGAGGCTTTATTCTTGTCTTTCAAAGCCTGTGTAAAGTAGTTTTTGGGTGATTTGTGGAGCTATTTTGGAGTACATTCATGTATACTTTTCTTTTTATAGGTTCAAGAAGCTCAAAAAAGGCTTTCTTTGTGCTTCTTTGACAATTAGTGTTTGGATTCGGGGCTTTGCTTTCAGCCATACTAGTGATTTTATAGGTTTCTTGGATAGGTCTTAATTGTGGTGGGAGTAGCCACCACTTATCGACAATAAATCAATACTTATCAACTTGGTTTGTAGGAGCGCATGAAGCCTCTTTTAAGGCTATTTTTTGACATAATTTGAGCTCTTTTTAGCTGAATCAATATTGCTCATCACTCCTTTATATTATTCGAGCACTCTCACCATGTACATCTTTGTGGAAATTGCCTATGTATGCTCATGTGGTATAGCATGGATGTTATGATTTGCATAGCCTTGACATGTTAAAAGGGTCTTTGTGAGGTTTTTATGGACTAAGAGACACTTGGATGTTGGGGTCTCTTCGATGATGCAAGTGGAAGACATGCTCTATTGTCTTCATAGGAGATGTATGCTAATGGATCCATAGGTGCTCAATAAGCCTAGTTGGCTTCTTTTATTGCTTGGTATATGCAATGGGTAGTGTAGTGATATGTGGTGCCATAGTTGTGCAATTTTATGGTTCTTTGATCAGTTCTTTGATAGTGCTTTGATTTTTAGACTCTATGTTAGAAAGCAGACTCTGTTGAACTTTTTAGAAATTTCATTTTTTGACCATACATAGGTTGACTATGTTCCGTTAATTGCTTCTTTCTACAAACATATTATTTTGCAAATTATCAGTTTGATAATTTTTGGCCGATCATTTTGCTCATCTGCTCATTTTTCAAGGGAAAGTCTACCAAAAATTTCCCAATAACTCAACAGATAGTTGTATTTTTTAAGTTTTAGTGGTGGTTGATCATCCATAGTGTGATCAATGTCCTAGTTAGTTATTCATTACAATGGCATCAAAGGTTTCAAGAACATCACGTGGATCAGGGTTTAATGCAAGTGTCTCCAAGAAGAGCTATAACATGCAAAGAAAAGACCATTTTGAGATCTATAAGTTTGATGGCACTAACTTACCCCTATGTAAGAATCAATTTCATGATGTCCTGATACATAGAAGACAATGGAAGTGGATTGGTGTTCATACAAAGGAACCTGCTAATATGGATGTTGATGATTGGGAAGAGCTTGACCAGATGGCAATGTCCATGATTCATCTACACCTTGCATATAGTGTTTATTTCATTGTTTTGGATTATGAGACAGAAAAGTAGCTGCGGAAGAAACTTTGTAACACATATGAGAAGGGGAATGTTTCCAACAAAGTTTATTTGATGAGTTGTATGAGTTGCACATGGAAGACACAATATATGTTGTAGCTCATTTAAATGAGTTTGATGCTCTCGTCTCAATTACAAGCTCAAAATGAAAATGGACAATGAGATGAAAATAGTTTCTCTTACTATGCACACTACCACCCTCATGGGACACATTTTACACATCCATTAGTAACAATGTGTTGAAGGTAAACTTGTCTATGATGACATATGCAGTATACTTCTCAATGAAGAGATTCGTAGGAAGTATATGGTTGCCACACATAGTGGAGATGCATATAATGTTTGTGATTCTTACTTGGGAAATGATCAATCATGTGGCAAAAGCAAGAATAGAGACAAGAATGGTCAATGTGGCAAGAGTATAAGCAAATCATATAAAAGGGACATTGAATGAAATCATTGCCATAAGAAAGGACATATAAAGAAGGATTGTTATGCTTTGAAGAATGCCAAATGTAAAGGACAACATGTTGATGGACATGTTAAAGAATTACCAACACCATATATTTCATTTGTGAAGATAGACGAGATGAATGCTATTTCTCATGATGTTGATGTGTTGGCACTTGACAATATTGTACCTAGTGAGGTTGTTATGGTTGATTCCCTTTCACAAACATGGCCACTAGATTTTGGTTCTTCTTTTCATGTGAAGCTACATAGAGAATGTTTCTCTAGTTATATAGCAAAGTCTCTTGGTGCAGTGAAGTTTGGTGATTCTAACTAGTGTGATGATGTTAGAATTGGAGATGTGGTTGTGCAATTTGCTGATGGTTCACATTTTACCATGCATAATGTACACCATCTACCTCAACTTTCATTCAGTTTGATGTCAATTGCTCAACTTGATGACCTTGGCTACAAAGTGACTTTTTATGTTCAATCCTTTCACATTTCAAAGGGAAATATGGTTATTTCTAAATGAGATAAAGTTGGCTCACTTTATCCATTCTTTGTGGCTCACTTTATCCATTGTTTGTATCTTAGAACAACATTCGTTAGCTGTCACTGAACAACCTATGGCTTGTATATGGAATGGGAATTTGGGCCACATATCTCATAGTGGAATGGAAATTCTTTCTTGTTCTGGCTTCTTAACTGTGTTATCTTTCTTTGATTTTCATTTTGTCAGGATTTTCAATATAGAATGCAAACTAGTAATGTGCATAGAACACACATTGACTCTTTCATTCAACCATTATATCTTGTTCATACCGAGGTGTATGATCCTACGCTCACTAGATCATTAGGTGGTGCTCTTTACTTTCACTTTCATAGATGATACTATTAGACAAGTTTGGGTTTATCCTATCAAGTCTAAGGATGAGGCATTTCTTACTTCTAGAAAATGGTGGTGATTATACCTCACATGAATTCAACCATTTTTATCAGTGTAGAAGAATACGTAGAGATCTTACAACTCCTTATACCCCAACATAGAATGGTGTATTTGGGAGGATGAATATAACTACTCATGATAGAGTAGTCTCTATTTTGTATCATGCAAACCTTTCACAAGGCTTTTGGGTAGAAGCAATGTTGATTGAACTTCATGTGATTAGCCTTTCACCTAGTACTACCAAAGGATTGAAAGTGACACAAGAGTTATGGATAGGGCATCCTCCACATTATGACCACCTTCAAGTGTCTGGTTGCAAGGCATATGCCCATGTTCCAAAGAATTTGAGAATAAATACGGATTAGAAATCTAGGAAATATGGAAGAGACAGACAATTTGGATATCATTTATGGGATCTCGAAACACATTAAGTGATCATAAGTAGTGATGTCATTTTCAATGAAATGAAGATGCATAAGCAGACCATTAAAGAGGTTGAAGTGAGAAGATTCTTGTTTGAGGATGCTAGTCCTCTTGCTAGTATGCATAATAATTTGACATAAAAGATTGTTCATGAAAATGGTCAACAGCAATCTTCTAGTGCTCATGAACAAGAACCATTTAGACTATCTTCACATGTCTCACATCCACCTGATAGATTTGTTCCAAGATTGGAGTTGTCCATGTTGACATATTTTGGTGAGACTTCTTCTTATAAAGATTTTATGTAGACAGATGACCGTGTCAAGTAGGAGCATGCCATGGAGAGAACTCGATTCTATTCATAAGAATGATATTTGGAAACTAGTACCTTTGACAAAGGGCAAAAAAACTTTACCATGCAAATGGGTATATCAGTTGAAATTCATGTCAAATAGTGATCTACAAAGAAAGCACCACTGGTTGCAAAAGGATTCAAGCAACAACAAGGAGTTGATTTGGAGGAAATTTTCTCACTTGTGGTCAAGATCACGACATTACATATGCTGCTTGGATTAATTTCTAAGGAGCACTTACAACTAATTTGAATGGATGTCAAGACCACTTTCTTGCATGGAGATTTTACATATGAGATCTATACGAAACAACTACAATTGGTGGCAAAGAAACTCTTGCATGTAAGCTCAACAAGAGCTTGTATGGACTTAAGTAGTCACCTAGATAGTGATATCAAAAGTTTGATGCATTCATGTGAAGGATTAGTACCTTCAAGAAACTCTCACAAGGTTGTTATGAGACTATGGTATATCACAAGAAGTAGAAACACTTAGTATATGATTTCAATTGATAAATGGTAAGTCATATTTGTTTAACCATCAAGGAGACCAAATAGAAAGTATCCTAAAGACAAGTTTCATAGAAAACATCAACATGTGCTCAAAAGTTTCGAGTGATAGTCAAGAAGGCCTAGTTCATGGCACTAGCTCTATGATTTAGAGCAAAGACCCCAAGGAAGAAAAATTTGAGTACTCAAATATGTAGTTACTCAAGGATAACAAGGGGAGCTAAGGAAGTACAAGAATGAAGTAGAGGACCTAAAGAAGTACTAAATTTGACCTTGAAACGTAAGGCTAAGTAATTTGAGTGCATAAGGATATCCATGTTGAAGTAATCATATGAACCAAGTCAATTTGTTTTAAGAGTAAGAATATACACAAGAATGCATTTTTGTTGGATTTCATTGGAATTCAATCATAGATATGGAATTCATATTAGGTTTAGTCAATGGGACATGGATGGAAAGAAGGATCCACTAGTATGGGACTGTCAAAAATACTTCCCTATGGGAGTTTTTATTGTATTATCAGAGAGAAAAAAGGACTCATAATTCATGGGTAGTGCTTTTCATTAAACAAGAAGGAGAAGCTCCTCAAAAATATATCTCCTTAGGACATATCATAGGGACTATTTGTTCTTCAAGACATTATGATTATGAGATTTTATCTACATAAACCATATTTACTCATGATAAATTATTCTATCATACTATATGGGTATGATAATCCATATCTAAGGAAGTAATATAAGATTATTCACTTGCAATCTCTTTTAAGGGAAAGGGAAAGTGGAAAATGTTTCACTTGTAAAGCCCTTTTAGACATTTTAAAAACTCTTTAGATTGCTTAGATAGGAGTGTCGCTATCCTATTACATGCAATAAGGAGATCAGTTTGTAACAATGGTCAGTCTCACATGAAGACTTTGGATGATAACTTGCTGTTTCTAATGAGGGACTTTGACTAGATGATGAAGATCTAGTTATTGGGTTGAAAAAACTAGGAATTTAGTGACAAACTTTTCATTATAGAGTTGAAATCTTCCAATAAAACTTAGTCTAAATAATTTGGATGCCAAACCAAAGACTTCTTTGTTAGTAGCATGTAACGATTTTATTTTACTTTTTAGAAATTTTTATATACAAACTAGGATGATAGATATTCATAGTGAGTACACTCAAGGTTAAGAATACTTGAAGTGGCATGAGGGCAAGTCTATCATATTATTTCTAGAGGGTCTTGCAATCATTTTTTTAATCTTGTGGGAGTTTCTTATGTTTCTTATCGGATTACATGGTTTATTATATCAACTGGATGACATCCAAGTTTATTTAGCTTGGCATTTGATGCTTATGTTTCATATTATTATTCCACGAGGAAGCATCATATGGAGTTATGTAATTTATATGATGTTACATTTCATGGGAATAATAGTTTGGAAGCTAGGTGAATATGATGGGAGATACTAAACACTTTCCAAGATGGTGTCCCATTTTTTGCTTTGCCTTCCCAAGGGTTTTCTTAAGGAGAAGGATACCAAGAAATAAACACATAATAGATGACCATGTACATTGTACATAGGGACCACTGGGAGTGAACATTAGATAAACTTTCCCGTATGCCTTCCAATGGCATTTTGAGGACAAATGGAATTAAGGGAAAGGAAATGTTATAAACTAAGGTCGTAGACCTTAGGGGCTAAATGAAAGGCTAGGAAGCCTTGGGATAATAGCCACTCTTTATTTTAGCTAAAGGTATACCTGCAAGATGGGGTGAAATGACCATATCACTCATCTTTATGTGTGCCTAGTTCTCCATCCTCAGCTCCACACAGATAATCTTTGTATCTTCTTCTTCACATAAAGACAACTACATGGGGAACCATGTTTGATGCCTATCATACTTAGATGGCTCACCCAACTCTAAAATGTAGTATTCTTCTAGAGGATCCATTGAAGTGTGATCAAGCTTTGCTGATTAAAAAAAAAAAATCACTCCTTAATCAATCCTTATTCCCAACAAGGTTCAATAATGCCTCTTAATAACCTCGACTTCTTAATAGACTCAAAGGATTTTCCAAGTCAACAAAAAATCTTCTACATAATTATGGGGCTTAACAACCCTCTATAATTTAAATGGAACATTGCCAATGGATCCACTTTATCAATTGATATTGCTCAAAATTTTCATGTAGAATCTTAATAGGATTGTGACTATGTCCAATGTCAACTTTGTTCTTCTATTATTGGTACATTAAGATTTGTGGCAAAAAATATTGAAGAGGACATTATTTTTTCTGGCCATTTCAATGTAATCTACAAAATATGAAACAAACGAGACAAAATGTAGTATAATGTTCTATCTTGTAATAATTTTCTCTCTTGTTATATGAGGATATGCATCTAAAGACAAATATTTACACAAAAGAGTTCTTCAATGTAACTCCATACAATTTCCTACGATAGCTCTTCACTGTAACTCCATCAATACAATTTCCTATGATAGCCAAAGCTAGCACGGTAAATAATAAATTATTCTGAGACCAATCTTCAACAGAACAAATAGACATGGAAACACATTCTCAGATCTTGACTAATTTAGCTAGCTGACAGGTGCAAGTGCCTTTTCATCTTATGGAAGACAAAACATTTTTATTTTGGGTACATGCTCTATACCATCTTTTGTAGAAAACATGATGGAAACATGAATGAAAGCTCGAAGAGGGGAGTCTTCTATTGCATCTAGTTTTATCCATTCGAGCACATGCTACCTCGATGGAAGATCACTCAAATGTAGTCTCTCTTCCTTTCCCCCAACAGAGTTCAAAGTTGGAATCTTTCTTATAATTCCTTGAAAAGCCATCTTGCCTAGTTGTCCAAGGCAGCAGGGACCGAAGTCGGAGCAAAAAACTTTCCTGCCCAATTGTCCAAGGCAGCAGTAGAAAAGCTCTATTTAGCGTCCAGGAGTGTCGACTCTCAACACCTGTTTGTTGAGAATCGATATCTGGTCGCGTGCTCCGAACACGTTCTTTGATCACAACGTTTATACATCCGGGGCTGCTGAAGTCCAGCGTGTGTACAGCTCCATCGTCACATCTTGTCGATCTCGTCAGATCTCTGCATCAGATCTCGCAAAATGGTAACTTTGTGACATGATTTCTTCTAATTTCTATCTGTGTTGTTCATTTACCCCATCACTCATCGGTACCAACTCCCCTGGAAGAAACATGTGATTGGTGTGCTGTCTCTTTAGTATCTTGCGTTTGTAAAGCTTATGTTGGTGCGATACTATGGTCGTCATCTTAGATGCCATGACTTTTTCTGCTGGAGATTGACGTTTTTGATGAGTCTTTGAGTATGAAACTGGATTCAGAATCAGAACTTTGAGATTGACAATGTACTACCTTGATCGACTGACGAAATTTTAGATATTATTATACAAAGTTTCCATGGGTGCTCAGTCATTCAGGCACAAAGTGACTTTCAAGTCCGGAATGTTGAAGAGTTTGATGCATAGTGTCTGAGACGTAAGATGCTGATGTGTGACATCAGTCGCTTTGATCATTAAAGTTTTCTTCTTTAAAGCTGGGTGTCCGTCATACATTTTGGATATTGTACCACATTATTGTACAATGCAACTCAAGAGATCGTTAAAAATGTAGTTCCAGCTTAGTGATCGTGACGAGGCTTTAAATTAAAAAAAAAAAAAAAAAAAAAAAAAAAAAAAAACGATGGAGCAACTCGTTTTAGTGTGTATCTATCTGCACAAGGGAATCAGTGAATTTACTGTGGTTACTTTAGCTGTCCATTTTATATAGTTCATCATTACACGAAGTACACTGTAGTCTTTTCTTTACATGGATGTATCTGAAAGTCAATCAGTACTTGTTTTGCACGTGATATTCTACTTAGAACTCATTTTGATTTCTGATGCGCCCTTTTCTTTCTTTGTTGTATTTGCTTCTGTATTGATGCTAAAATATGCCTGTTTTTCTTCAGCCTTTGCGGTTGGAGATCAAGGTACACTGGTTCTTTTGCTCCAACTAATCTGCATAATTGTTGCAGCATCAATGCATTTGACAGATTACTGATATTAAATGCACTTTTCTTGTTTACAGCGTAAACTTGCTCAGAGATCAGATCGAGTTAAATCAGTTGATCTTCATCCTACTGAGCCATGGTATACTTGCTTTTAATGGAGACCCTACATCCTGCATGATTTTTAATCTTGAAGGCAATATATAATGTTGGCTATTTTTCCTCATTGCAGGATACTTACAAGCCTTTACACGGGCAGTGTCTATATCTGGAACTATCAATCTCAGGTGATGTATACTTCTCAACTATGGGTCTTTTTCTTTACAAACATCACGTACCTTTGGGCCACTTTTAACTCGAGCATGAGAGTCATAAACCAAACCATATGGTTAAGCTTCACCCAGGGCTTGCATAAGGATATTAAATGTGTGATTTGATGTTTTGCAGACCCTAGTTAAGTCATTTGAAGTTACAGAACTTCCAGGTATCTTTATGTTCTGTTTGTTTTTTTTTCGGTTTCTTCAAGTAAGCACAATTTCATATATTTTAGTATTTCAAGGCTAACAGTTCTGTGCTTTCTTGTGCTTATGCTTATCTACATCAGTAAGATCTGCCAAGTTTATTCCGAGAAAGCAATGGATTGTGGCTGGGGCAGATGACATGAACATCCGTGTTTACAATTATAATACAATGGACAAAGTGAGAACGTTTGAAGCTCACACTGACTATATTAGGTGTGTCGCAGTGCACCCCACTCTACCATATGTGCTGTCATCTTCTGATGACATGTCAATCAGGCTTTGGGACTGGGATAAGGGGTGGACCTGCACTCAGGTTTTTGAGGGTCACTCACACTATGTGATGCAAGTGGCTTTCAATCCCAAAGATACCAATACCTTTGCAAGTGCATCTCTTGATCGAACTATCAAGGTATACATGCTAAAGAGCACTTGTTTATTCTCTAAAATAGCCAGATATTTTTGATTCATTTCATTGTCTTGTGGAAGATTTGGAGTTTAGGCTCACCAGAACCAAATTTCACCCTTGAGGCTCATACAAAAGGAGTAAATTGTGTTGACTATTTTACTGGAGGGGATAGACCATATTTGATTACTGGCTCTGATGATCACACAGCAAAGGTTTTGACTGAATGGTTCTTTCATGCATAATTTTATCGGATGTTTGTAGGAGAGGTTTTAATCCTTCCCTTTCCTGTTTTGGCTATTCTAGGTCTGGGATTATCAAACAAAAAGCTGTGTTCAAACATTGGAAGGACATACTCATAATGTTTCTGCTGTCTGCTTCCATCCAGAGCTACCTATTATTATTACTGGTTCAGAGGACGGAACTGTTCGTATTTGGCATGCAACTACATACAGGTAAACTGCTCAGTGTTTAAACCGACAAAGGGTCAATTGCATCTGCAAACATAGTTATTTTCGGACTCGTATGGAAAAAATACCATACTTCCATACCCGTATGCATATGGTTGGAGTATGAAATTTTTCGTACCTCCAATTTTTGTCTTCTCTCATTGATTCGAGTTGAGTACAAATCCATACCAATTTCATATTGTTTTTATGCAAATTCACTCTCATATACTCTCCTCCATTAAGCCAAGCTATAGTAACCGACAAAAATCTGATCTTAAATATTATATTATTGTAAATATTATACTTCAAATTTTCGATATCTTTTGTGCTAGACGTATGATATCACGTATGATATTTTTGAAAAGATTCCATACTTTTTTCATACTTCCATACCCGTATGCATTTGCCGTATGGTTCGCGTATGGAAAAACTATGTCTGCAAATATGTAGCTGTTTGTGTCTTAGTCTTTCTCATCTGAATACAGATGCCTGTTGAGAATGTGCTCAATGTAGGATCTATAATGTATTGATATTTCATCACTTTGCACCCTTTTTGTTCATTCTATTTGTTTATATTCCTTTGTTGTAATTCCAAGCGAATTGAGATCTCATCATCTCAGTGATATTGTTTTTCCAAAACAGGCTAGAAAATACATTGAACTATGGCTTGGAAAGGGTTTGGACCATTGGTTATTTGAAAGGTTCAAACAGGTCTCAATCTAGACTTTGCTTTTGTTCTGTTATGAATTTCAATGCGAAATAGACATTTGGCATAATATCTACATGATTTTTTGGTCATGATTCTACAGGATTGCTATAGGGTATGATGAAGGTACTATAATGATCAAAATAGGTAGAGAAGAGCCAGTTGCATCCATGGATAATAATGGGAAGATCATTTGGGCAAAACACAATGAAATTCAGACTGTGAACATCAAGTCAGTGGGGATGGATGAGGTATGATCCTTGAAGTAAGCCATGAATTTCTCCAATTCATGATCCTGTTGATAAACCATCAGGTTTCTACTTGTTTTTTTTTTTTCTGAAAAGTATAGGTTGTTGACGGGGAAAGATTACCATTGGCTGTTAAGGAGCTTGGTAGTTGTGATCTCTATCCCCAAGTAAGTTTTGTTTACCATATAAATGTATTTACCATTACTTGTGGGGTATGATATTTACCATTTAGACCACTTGCATTGGAGATTCTAATAGAATTACAACATGTGCTTCTTTTTTCAGAGTTTGAAGCACAATCCAAATGGAAGATTTGTTGTAGTTTGTGGGGATGGAGAATACATCATATATACAGCACTTGCATGGAGGAATAGATCTTTTGGTTCTGCCTTGGAGTTTGTGTGGTCTGTTGATGGTGAATATGCAGTTCGCGAGAGCACATCAAAGATTAAAATTTTTAATAAATCTTTCCAGGTAAGCATTGAATAATGAACCCATCATTCCTGAAATCATATTTATTTGATCAAATATGCTCGCTGAGAATATCTCTCTTTCTTTTTTGTGTGTGTATGCATGTGTTAGAACTTAGTGTGTGTGAGTGCAAATGTTAAATCTGCATATACATATGTGCACGTATTTATTATTTATGTAACATGCATTATTTAGGATGGTGTGTTTGGTATGTATTGTTCTTAAGCTTTGTGCATCGGGAATCGTGATCGGTGTGAACATTGATCTGTCGTTAAGGCAAAAGTAAGAGAAAAGATACTATTGACAAAATGCATCACAATTCCTTTTACCTAATGGCAAAAGTCTTTTCTGCTATGACCATGTTTGTCATGCATACAGATGGAATGAATTGAACTTCTTTGGTGTGTATACCAATATAACTATGCTAGGGATTTGATAAATCTGTAAATAAAATGCAATAGAGAAGGTGCCTTGTTTGATTTTAGAATATCGAGAGCATGCCCTTTGAGTTATTAGTGACGGGCTGAGGAGGTAGAGAAGAGCCAAAGCTTTCTTAAGAATCCTCTTCTCTACTTCTTCTCAACATCAAAAAGAAGTAGAGAAGAGGCAAAGCTTTTTTAGGCATCCATATTGAATGGTAATAAGCAATATGAAATTTTTAGTTAAAATAACATATTAAGGTAAGGCAAATCATTAAATCAATGCTTGCTTCTAATCTAGAGGTCCTACATGTCTAGGTGCTAAACACAGACACAACCCCCCTCCCCCGGGCCCCCCTTTTTCCCCCTTCCCCCCCTCAAAACAAAAGGGAAAGGGAGTTGTATAGCAGGCTGATTCTAAGCAGTGAGAACCTTTGAAAAGGTTGCTTGTTGTACTCAAACTATCATTAAAAGAGCATGTAGATGAGTGCTCTTTAGATTTTGCAAAAATCATTGTTAGACTTCCATTGCCATTTTAATGAAACTACACAAAGAAACATGAGCCTCAGGAAGCTCACTTCTGTTTATATGATGATAAATAAAAAAGTAAAATAAGATGAGAAAAAAGTTAATTAAAGAAAAAATTTATTAATGAATAAATCGTCAAATAGATAAATAATTATCAGTGTACAAACAAGCAAAATGCTAACAAGTACCCATTTTACACAATAAGCAAGACTTAAAAAAGAGGTATAAGAAAAACCAAAAGAAAATGATTGACAATAAACTCCTTTGAATATTACAAAATTAAATAAGAGCTTTACACAAACTATTAAAAGTAATAAAAATAATTGATAAAATAAGTTATAACTAAACGATGAATAATAATTCTAACAAACATACACACAAAGGTAGATTTAATGATTGACACACCAAAATATGTAAATGATGAAATGGCTATTGAACTTTACTATACTTCAAGCAAATGATGTTGTGGTTTCTTGTATCTAGGATTCCTTTAGTCTCCTCTTGGTTTAAACATAGACATTTATGACTAAAGTTTAGGTGCAAAAGATTTTAGCATAAACATTATTCATTTGCTTCATTTTGAATCATATTTTTCTCTTTGCCAAGTATGCGGCTATATGCTCTCAATAGTTTAGATTTTCCCACCTTTGCTCAAGCCTCAAGGAAATCTGCCATCTTGCTTAAACTTTGTCATCTAATCTCATTGGTTGTTCATTGAAGAAAAAATTTAAGTAATTTTGGTCATTTGTGGTTTCTCTCCATTCGAATTGATCATTCGTAAGCTCAATAGAAGAGGGATCTTTTTAGTATTTTTTGGGGATTTTCAAATGCCGATTAATTAATCAATTTAGTTTTCAATTATTGGTATTATTGTCTATTATTTCTATTTTAGCTTATCTTATTGTTTTTATTGCTTAGTCCTTGATTAGTTTTTGAGTGATAGTTTTTATCGAGGCTTAGTTTGCCCTTCCCTTACAGCAATGAAGAATCTACTTATCAGCTTTATTGCTCTCTTTATTGAAGAATCAATCTATTAGAGCCTTCACCTGCTAGAGGGCATGATGATGTGAGTAAGAATGTCATAGCTCCTTGTCCAAGGGATCTAAAATGAAGTTTGAAACTTGATACTTCTTTTTTGGACAAGATAAAGCTAAATTCTTTTTCTCTTCCACCCTTTTGTGATTAGTTCATTGTCTCTCGTTTTCTTGCAACACTTCAGTCTTATTTATTCAAGTAATTTGTCGTCGAAGTTTTTAATAAAATTATAAATGTATGTTAATGTTTCACAACCATGTGTATGTAAGTTGTCTGAGTGCCTTAATCTTTTATACAATGGCAGAAGCTTTACTATTGGGCATTGATGGTGCTAGTGGGGATGTAATAATTGGTTGATATCAATGTATCATGCATGATGGGGCTGATACGATTCTTGTAAACTAGTTAATAGCCATGAACTCGTAACTGCACTTCTTTTTCAGTGAATTTGGGTCTTACTTGGGTCAGTATAGGCATTACACAAGAATGTCAAGTCCTTGACAACATCACACCAATTTAAGGGTAAAATATAAGTCAACTTTAAATCTATTAGAAAGGCAAGTTCAGATTAAACCATAGCTTTTTTTGTTAGGAATTGGACATGTGATGCAGATGGTATGCAAACCTAAACAATGTCAAACAAAAACTATGCATATTTCAGAAATGACCTCAATACAGTGCTAAAAAGAATTTCACAAGACATCAAAATCTGATTGATCTTAGGGCCTTAGAGGTTCAATTATGTGAATAACTAATCAATTGGAATTATGTATATGTACAAACAGTTTTACCCACCGCCCCACCCACTTATCCACTCACCCACCTCCAAACCCCCAACCTCCTCTCCTGCTTCAGATGAACGCGCGCGCACACGTGCACACACACACACACACACACACACACACACACACACACACGTGCACACACACACACACACACACACACACACACACACACACACACACCCACCCACCACACAATTTAAATAAAAAATTGAAGACGCATTTTGGACTTCAATATTTACGAGTATAACAGGAATGAGGCCCTAGAAAATTGATGAAAGAAAGACAATCCACCATTAGAGATCAAGAAAAGGGGGAGGAAAAACATAAAAGCATATGAAGCTTCAAGTTCTTTGCATAACTCAATCGCCATTACCTCATGCATAACTTGAAAGAGGAACTATGATATCCTTGCTCATGTCAGCAGTGCTGTAGAGTAAGTGCGGGCTATTGTGATCATTCGATTCAAGACTTCCAAACCATGGGATTCAGTTTCTTTGAATTCCGAATGTCAAGGGTAAACTCATTCGTAATAAAGCCTTACACTAAAATCAGGATCAAAGCTATAGTTTCTAGTAAAGTCTTACCCTAAAATGAAGACCAAAATTTATACCCTGCAGTTTTTAATGTGCTACAAAATTAATGTAAAATGACAGGATAATTTGGGCTCTAATTTCTAACATGTGTTCCTAGAGGCCAGAGCTCTCGCCCTTTGGAATTCCTCTCCCCTTTCCCTCCCACTCGTCTTTTATCTCTTTTGGCAGATTGTAGCTCATTGCCTTAGCCTGTGTCTTACCTGCTACAGCCAGTCAGTTCAGGTCCCTATTTCATCCTGGGTATCCAACTTTTATGGTAGCTTGTAGAAGTTCCTGCCTAAAGCAAATGTGAAGATCTTGGGCTTCTATTGATATGGTGTAATTATTATTTTCGTTTTTAACCCCCTGTTGGTGTTCTCGTTGCAGGAAAGGAAAAGTATCAGACCCACATTTTCTGCAGAAGGAATATATGGGGGAGCACTTTTGGCAGTCCGCTCAAATGACTTTGTTTGCTTTTATGATTGGGCAGAGTGTAGAGTCATTCGGCGAATTGATGTCACTGTTAAGGTGTGTTGGTTTCCTATATGAGTCCTATTCTACTAGCAAGTGATTCAGTTATGTGCTTAAATGGGTTAGCTGCTGCTACTACTCAAGAGGGGCTAAAGTCTAGATTGCCATTGAAGTTGATCTAATGAATTGAATTTCTTGCAGGATATTTACTGGGCTGATAGTGGTGATTTGGTAACCATATCCAGTGACAACTCATTTTACATACTGAAATATAATGTATGTGAGTCCGTTGTGGTTTCTAATGAATATAATTTCTGAATAGTTTGATACTGTTTCTGAATAATTTATTGCTGTTTCCTCTTTGCCATTATTACAGTGGATGTTTTATTTTCCCTGGCGATCTTATTCTCTTATGTATGCTTGTTCAATGACAGCGAGATGCTGTGGCTGCTCATACAGAAGCTGGTAAGCCACTGGATGAGCAAGGTGTGGAAGATGCCTTTGAACTTCTACACGAAATTTCAGAGCGTGTTCGTACTGGTATATGGGTTGGTGATTGCTTTATTTACAACAATTCAGCTTGGCGTCTTAATTATTGTGTTGGAGGAGAGGTATAAATCATATCAGGTAGTTGAATTCAGAGGCAAATGGGATTGCTTGCTTGTGCTCTTATTCCCTGAGTTTTCTGATGTTTTTTAGGTTACCACTATGTATCATTTGGACCGGCCAATGTATTTGCTTGGATATCTTGCTAGCCAAAGTCGAGTTTACCTCATTGACAAAGAATTCAAGTGAGATCCATCCCCACATGTTTCTATTGTTTTCTTCAAGAAGGGTCATGATATCTAATACGCCCAAATGTTTGTATTTTTTAGCATCATGAGTTACACACTGTCGCTTAGTCTCATAGAGTATAAGACACTTGTTATGAGAGGAGACATGGAAAGGGCTGAGGAAGTTTTACCCACTATACCAAAGGAGCAATACAACAGGTATGCTCCTTTCGCGTGGTTCCATTTTCTTTATCTCTCATTCATCTTCGCTTCCCATATTTTTGATATTGGCCAATTCTAATTTGTGAAATCGAAATGGGAATGTTCTTTTCATGATGATATTGGCTTCCAATTTGAAATTAAGAAAAGGAGTTTTTAAATTGGTTTCAGTGTTGCTCGGTTTTTGGAGTCACGCAACATGCTTGTAGAAGCTCTGGCAATTGTAACAGATCCTGACTACAAATTTGAGCTAGCTATTCAATTAGGGGAATTAGAGGTGGCAAAGGTACATTTTTGATTCAGGAAGTTTTATTAGTCTTGTGAGACTCTCAGTGAAGATGAGAAAAGAGTTGTACTATCAGTGTGCCATCTAGACATGGTTTACTATTTCATGTGGCATAGGTCAATTGCATTGTTATCATTGTCTCTAGGTTAACCTTGATTTCCATGCTGTTTACTCTTTTAGCACTGTTGTCTTGATCGCTGACAGGATATTGCAGAAAAAGCCCAAAGTGAGTCTAAATGGAAGCAGCTTGGGGAATTAGCGATGTCTTGTGGAAAGGTTGCAGCTATTTATGTGCTTTTTAGTTCTTAAGCCATGTGATTTTTCTTAGAGTCTTATTCAATTTAAGCTGAACTATACGAAGTTTTTGTTGCAGAATTTTATATATATATAGGGTCATTCTTTTCTTTTTTGTCTTATTAAGTCTGAGACGTCTAGAGAGAATGATTTTCATAGTTTTTTCTGTCGAATGATTAGTTATTGTTTATCTATGATCAATCCATCAGCTACAACTATATGCATTACTTAAATCTTTGTACATTTTCTATTTGCTATTTTCTTTTCTATGATGATTCCTTCGTTCTTGTGTTTCTGCTTGAAGCCTTTACCCTCTTGTATTTGTGATATGATCTTTCTGGTCTCATGAAGATAAATTTGGATTGCATCATGATGCTTTACCCAAGAAGATCTCATGCCAAACATTTCTCCTTGGTATCGAGGTGATCAGGTTGAAGCTTAGTGAAGTTGGGGGCAGTAAATGGATTGCTTTTTTCTTTTTAAGCAGTTTAAGAAGTGTTACATACTTCTGATGTGTAGCATATGCACCTTTGTTTATTGCATCCTAATCCTATGCTTTATGGATTCTTGCAGCTGGATCTTTCAGAGGAGTGTATGTCAAAGGCAGAAGATTTAAGTGGTTTATTATTGCTGTACTCATCACTGGGAAATTCTTCTGGGATGAGGAAGCTGGCTAAACTAGCCCAATCAAAAGGGAAGATAAATGTGGCATTTGTATGTCTTTTCATGCTTGGGCAACTTGAAGAGTGTTTGCAACTTCTAGTTGAGAGGTAGTTTATTTATGTAGCTCTTGCTTGCTAGCTACTGCATCTGCTATGATTGCTCATAACCTTATCATGCATCCTCAGCAATCGCATTCCTGAAGCTGCGTTTATGGCACGTGCATATCTCCCTAGTAAAGTTTCAGAAATAGTCAAACTTTGGCGCAATGATCTGAAGAAGGCAAGTGAAATGTTTGGGATTTGATGAAAACTGGATTCTGAGATTGCAAGAAATATTCAAATTTTGAGTGCCCTCTTTTGATCTGAAGCAGATCAATCAGAAGGCAGCAGAATCATTGGCAGATCCTGAAGAATATCCTAACTTATTCCCTGACTGGGAGTGGGCTTTAAAAGCAGAAGAAAAACTGAAACCTTTAAGGTAGGTGCTTATTGCTGGTTTCTGGCAGTTGGTTAAGGCAGGGTTTATGGAGTTTATGCTTTGTTCCAGAGAGAATCTCATGCCAGCGAACGAGTACATAAACCATTCTGAACGCTTGAAAATGGACATTGTTGAACACATGAAGGCATTGCATTTGAGTGCAGGGGAAATACCTGCAGAAAATGGGGATGCTTTTCATGAGGTATTTATCACATGTACTATTTTCTATTTTTTGAAGAATTTGTCTTGAGCGTTCTGTACTTTCGAAAGGTTGAGGATGTAACTGAAGACGCAGAGGAGCTGACTGAAGCTTTTGCCCAGGAGGACGGCGGTGTCCTTGTGAATGGTTATGATTATGAGGAACCTGCAGATGGTGGAGTGCTTGTGAATGGAGAAGATGAGCATGAACGTCGGAACTAGTATGCTTGTGAGCAGAGACGATGAGCGTGATATTTGGGACTTGTATTACACATGGAGCAAGTTCTTGTTAGCTGGAGAGAGTTCTGCCTGTTTTTAAGTGAGCTTATTGGCTCAACAGGATCTCTCTGAGCAGGGCATATCCACATGCACATTTTCCACGATGTAAAAGTACAAAGTCTTGTTGAGATGCTGGTGCTGATCATATCCCTGTGATCAATTTTTACAAGCAGTTGGGCATTTCTTAAGAAAATGCACCTGCCAACGTAGCCTAAAATCAAGGAAACCCTATTTTCTACTAGCATATAGCCGAATTCCCCTTATGGAGGTTGTAATCATCTGAGAATTTTTTCAAATGGAGGTTGTAATCATCTGAGAATTTTTCAAATGGAGGTTGTAATTATATGAGCATTTTTTTTGAAACTCAAGTTCAATACATAAGTTAGATTATTTTCTCATTTTTAATGCAGATATTTTGGTAATCAACTGTAGTGGAATAAAAATTCCTTGTTCTTCAATCTCTTGGATAACTTTTTATCCCATAGATTTTAAAGAAGTGAGAATTCCTGATACGTGTCGTACATATTGTAAGGGTCGTTTACTTGCCTAACCTATACTTCAGCAAATGATGGGCTATGGCTACAAGTTTTCATAGCTGTGCAATTGAAGGTTGGTTGACATCTTATGCAAATATTTCAAGATTCTTTCTTCCTGTAATCTATGTCCTTCGTGAGTCTTGTACATCTTAACATTTCTTGCAAAAGCCTAGTCCCACAAATGCCTGTACATTGTGACGTTCTTGTATGGAGATATATTGACCAGGTGAAGAAAACAAATTATTTCCTGCTTTGTTAATTCTGAGAATTGACGCATAAATTATGCTGAAACAGTAGTGGTGAAATCTTGAAATGCATTAATGATTCTCCCCCAACCCCAAGCAATAAAAAATCATTACACATGTCATTGATCATGTGTGTGGCCATATGCATGTTGTGCATGCGCCCCCTGCGCTGTGTGCTTGCGCGCGCGCGCACACACAGAATGCATGGTTGGATCAGTTCGTGTACATTAAGGTTTGATATGTATTGCATGCACTGCTTGTGGTTTACGTACATTATTTTGATGCAGTTGCTTTTTTTTTTTTCTTTTTGTTGGCAAGTGCTTATGATTATAAATCATGATCATGCTTATCAATATGAATCATGATTTGCAGTTGCCATTTATGATACCTGCCTGTAAGCTAAAATGGTGCCAAGAGATTACAAAAAATGTGAAATAAGAAAGAGGTCGCGATGGAAACATGGTTAGAGGCTTGGCAATCAAATGTAGGTTCAATGTAAATATATGGCTTCAATCTCCATTTGCAAAGAGAGAATGGATTAGGATTGAGGACCGTGGTCCAAACTAGAGGCTGGACTATGACGACTGGTGTTTGCTTAGACATGGATCTAATGCTTGGGATGGGTCAAAGGTGCACTTTCTCATCAGTGAAGAGGCTCCTCATATGCAAGATGAATCGTGAGGTGTATCACAATCTCAACAAGAAATGGTGCACTAATTGGCTCTAGCTCAGACGGGATTTCAAGTTCAAAGAGATTTGACATTCTTTAGTGGAAAGCAAGAAAGCTGTCCCTCTTATGGCAAATTTTCCACTGTGGGATATGGACCAATGCTAGGGCTAGAAAAATTCGAGGTATTCCCCCATATTGCAAAAGATGCTATATAAGAAGAGAGGACATTGGAGACCTGTTCTTCTCTTTCTCTCGAAGAGTGCCATAGTGAGGAAACAAGTCAGCATAACCCTCTAACTAGATCCTTTGATTAACTGGATGCAGGCTGTCCTGGGCAAGGCTATATGATGCTCAACAAATCTTTGTGGAAGAAAAGATGTGCTACTGATTTCCCGGAGACTCCCAAAGAGCAGACCATAGAAAACTCCCTAGATTTCATAGGTAGAAAGACTGTAGGTTGTTTTTTTGGGAACAAATTTAAAACCAAGTGGATCCCACATGAAGGGGAGGACAAAATCATCCATCTGATTTGTAGTTCCCTTTAGCTCTCTTGTAATTTTCCTTGAGTTTAATTTAAAGCTGTGTTTTGCCCAAAAAGGGAAAAAAAAGGGCATCAAAATCTACTTTGAAAGGATGATATTGCGTCCCTAGTCCATTTTTTAATGTCCAACATTGGTTCAACTTTACGGTGAAACATTTCAGAAAAGTTATCCTTTAAATTATTCTATTGTTTCTTGTTGATCTTTCACTTAATTGTCTTGATCCTCTATAGTGTATCCTTCCCATAGTTCCATGATCATTAGTTTCTCTAGCTTCTTACTCTTTTCAGATGTCTTTGAGATGTTGGTATAGTGTTATCATTTTGTAAGCCTCTTATTGGGACTTCTCTGTTATTGGCTATAAAATAGTGACGTATTTATTAAATTTGTCATATACTTCCTTGAAACTCTTCATGATTCTTTGAATAGTGTTCTCTTGCTCTTTTACTTGATGTTCTACTTCTTTAGATTTTCTTTCTTTATGTCTATAGGGAAAGGTATGCTCATGGTAATAGATGTTTTGTTGCTCAATAAATCAACAATCAATTGATTATTTTGTCAACAATCAATTGAAGACATCTTCACATGCTTTTGCTTTCTTTTTGTTTTTGCCAACTTCTTTAATTGCATCTTGCAAAATTTGATTTTTCTTTTTCAAGTATGATTATTGTTCCTCTTGAGTGATTTGCTACTCTAGTTGTCCTATTATCTTTGTACGCTTATATACATACAAATATGATTATTGTCCTTCGTCTTGAGTGATTTGTGTCATGGACAAAGGAAACCATCCTGAACCAGAGATTCCATACGAATTCTATAGCTCTTGATCGGTTCAGAATTTGGAAAAACCAATGCTTTCGTTGCATCCAGAATATGCCAAAACCCTAAAATCTATTGTCTACTTGCTTGATTATGATATCCGAAGGTCATGTTACAAATTGATGACATCATCAATTTGTAACCTCCACTGATGAACCAGCCTTGTAAGCCTATATAAGGAGGGGTTGGCCACATACATACTCAGTCTTGCCAATGCCAGTCTTGGGAGCTCAAGGAGTTGTGATCACCAAGTACTCTCCAAGTTCTAGTTCGAGTTCTAGTCTCGTCCTTTGTTCTAGTCTTATTTAGTCTTGTATCCTGGACATTCTGCCTTGTGCTGTTGTAATCTCATGGTAGGAGATCCTTTTGAGTTATTTCTTGTATCTAGTTCATCTCCTTGATGGGAGTTCTTGTAATCCAGATATCTTGCTTCATAACTATGGTCCTGGGTTATGGGATCTCCCATATCATCTCTAGTCCAATTATCCATACCTATCAGTCCCGGGGTATAGGATGTCTTATATCATTTATTTTCTTGAATTAATTTCTCTATGTGGGTGATCTTGTAATCAACAGTGTAATTTTGAAATCTTGTCTATTCTAGTCAAAGGGCATAATCTAGTGTTCCCTTGACATTTTGGCAAGACTAGCTTCTATCCAAGACTAGACATCATGGAGAACATTTATGAATAGATTGTGGCATCACTTCAAAGTCTCCAACAACAAGCCGAGGACTTAAATCATCTATAGACACAAGTCGAGATGAGACACCCGCACATATAGATACACTCATCCAAGAATTACAAGAACGAATTGGGAGTCTTCAAGCAAACCAAGGAAGTATTCAAGTAAACCAACATCTTAGTTCACCCTTCATGAAGGAACCCAAGATTTGAACGCCATAAAAGTTCAATGGTGATCACACAAAGTTTCCTGGGTTCCTGCAACAAGTCAAAGTGTACATCTGTATGCAGCCTTATAGATATCCTGATGATGCATCCAAGGTTGGTTTTATTGGAACCCTACTCTGTGGTCAAGTGTTATCATGGTTCATTCCAATCTTGGACAAGGACATGGCAGTACTTCGTGACTATGAGGGGTTTCTTTGAGAGCTCACTGCCACATTTGGAGATGCACACACAAGTCAAGTAGTAGAAACAAAACTACAGAAGCTACGTCAAGGTAACTGCCCTGTCTCTTCCTATGCATCTGAATTTAGGCAATTGATATGCAATCTCACTTGGAACATAGATTATTTCATAAGCCAATTTAGATGAGGTTTAAGAGATGATGTGAAGGACCTTTTGCTCAAGATGCCAGAGGTTAAGAATTTGAATGAATATGTCACCCAAGCCATTCAATGCGATAACATGATCTTTGAAAGAAAACAAGAAAAACAAGTAGAAGGAAGTTGTCGCCAATGGAAACCTTTCCAGCCCGTTCTAGAGAAGAACCTATGCCTGAACCTATGTAGATAAACGTAACTAGGTCCCAACCTCTAACTCCCCAAGAAAAACAAAGAAAGAGATGACAAGTTATACCTCTATTGTGGAAACCTTGGCCATATTGCAGTTAATTGTCCCAACAAGAGAACAAACTCCAGAGTCACAGTAACCCTTGTGGAGGAGGGAAACGAGGAAGTTCTGTTGTATAGGAGACCGCATAGCTAGACCATGATATGAGAAAGGGTCTCGTAATTCCAACAATACCCATAGAAAGATATCTTGCCACTATCAATTTGATCATGCCTAAGAAGACCCTTTCCTTTACAATCCTAGTTGATTCAGGAGATCCTCATGTTTCATCGATGAAGGATTGGTTAAGAACCACAAGATTCCAGTGCTTCAGAAGAACAAACCAGTAGCAGTTGAAGTAGTGGATGGATAACCTCTACATCCGGGAATATTGCCAAGGAAACCACACCATTAAGAGTACACCTTGGTGATCATGGTTTCCACATAAGTTTTAATGTGATATCAAGTCCAGTAAACCCTGTTATCATTGGAATGCACTTGCTAAAGAAACATAATCCAGACATCGATTGGGAGAAGAATAAAATCACTCATTGGGATATCCAAAAGAGCCCAACATATGTAGGAGCCAAAGCCTTCATGCATGCAGTAAGGAAGGAACCAACATATATGATCTATGCCATACCAGCTCAAGAGTCCAAGAAAGACGATCCAATAAGCTACCTAATCAATACCAAGATTTTCAAGATTTATTTGAGAAGAAGAATGCAAATATCCTCCCAGAGCACATACCTTATGATTGTGCCATAAAACTTTAGGAGGGAGTACAACCATCCTTTGGACCAATCTATAGACTATCCCTGAAGGAACTTACAGAATTACATAAGAATATTGATAAGAATCTAGCAAAGGGGTTTATTAGACACTCAAAGTATCATGTAGGAGACCCGATCCTATTTGTAAAGAAGAAGGATGGCACTCTTCGAATGTGTGTAGACTATCGTGGGTTGAATAAAGTAATCGATACCCTTTACCACTCATATCAAAGCTCTTGAAACACCTTGGGAAAGCAAAGTTCTTCACAAAGATTGACCTTCGCAAAGCTTATAATCTTGTCAGGATGAGAGAAGGAGACGAATGGAAGACAATATTTCGAACAAGGTATGTGCATTTTGAGTATGTAGTTATGCCATCCGGTGTCACAAATGATCCAAACGACTTTCAACTATGATGAATGATATCTTTCAATAGTATTTATATTCTTTGTGGTAATATACCTTGATGATATCTTGATATCCTAAAAAAATCTAGAGGATCACAAATATCATGTAAAGATAGTCCTAGAGAAACTAAGAGAAAAAGGTTTATATGTGAAATTGGAGAAGTGCTCTTTCCATCAAACAAAAAGTAGAGTTTTTAGGGCATGTTTTCTGAGAGAAAGGAATCTTCATGGAACCTAAGAAGATCGAGACAATCCTTGATTGGCAAACACCTTCATGTGTTCGAGATATACAATGCTTTTTAGGATTTGCCAATTTTTATTGGATATTCATAAGAGATTAATCCAAGATAGTGACACCTCTCACAAAGCTTACAGAAAATACAAAATTCTTGTGGACCAAAGAAGTAGAAAAAGTCTTCCAGACCTTGAAATCAACATTCACCATTGCTCCAATTCTAGTTCATCCTGATCGTACCAAGCCTTTCTTCCTAGAGACATATGCATCAGACTTTGCCTTAGGGGCCATTCTATCCCAACATGGAGATGATGGACACATACATTGAGTTGCATATTACTCAAGGAAATTCTCCCCTCTAGAGATTAATTATGAAATCCATGATAAAGAAGTTCTTGCAATAGTAGGCACATTTGATACTTGGTGTCATCATCTAGAAGGAGAAGCCCATAAAGTTACTGTGTATACCGACCATAAGAATTTGGAGTATTTTATGACCATTCACATTCTCAATAGAAGGCAATCTCGATGGAGTGACTTTTTATCCAGGTTCGTTTTTGTCATCACATACCATCCAGGACGCTAGCAATATCAGTTAGATGCCTTGTCAAGAAGATCTTAATTTGCACTGAAGAAACATGAAGAGGCCTTTGATCAACAAGAGAGTGTATTAATCAAGCTTGAAAAACTCTAGTTAGCAGCTATCTCTTCAAGTCACCATGAAGATTCATCTTTGACTCATTTGATTCATGTGATTCTACCACATGATGAATTGTTTTCTAACGTCAAGCAAAAAATTCAAGAAGGAAAAGTTCAAGACGTAAATGAGTTCCAAGAAAAGAATGGGTTATTATTCTATAAGAACCTTTATGTATGTCCCTCTAGGAAAGCCTAGGATCCAAGTACTTCAACAACTTCATGACAACCTTGCAACATGACATTTTGGAGTAAATAAAACAATAGAACTCATATCAAGGGATTTTTGATGGCCTCAAATGTGGAAGGAGGTCAAAGAATATATCTGAACTTGTGACAGTTGCAATAGATCTAAGGTACAACCACATAAACCTCATGGGTTCTTGCAACCTTTACCTATTCAGGAAAGGCCATGGGCTTCATTATCTATATATTTCATCATAGATCTACCAAATTCGAATAAGTACGATGCCATTCGTATTATAGTGGATATATTTACAAAGATGGCACACTTCATTCCAAGTACCAAGGCAATCATAGGTGTAACCACTGCTAGACTTTTTCTCAGATACATCTTTAGGCTTCATGGATTTCCTAATGATATTATCAATGATCGAGGTCCACAATTCATATCCAGCTTTTGGAACAGTCTTTGTAGGCTGCTTGGTGTTCAAGTTAAATTGTCTATAGCCAATCATCCATAGAATGATGGACAAATAGAACAGGTGAATGAAGTCCTAGAATAATATCTCTGTTGCACCATCAACTATAATCAAAATGATTGGTTCAAGCTTTTAACTTTTTTAGAGTTTTCTTATAATGATATTGTTCATACATCTGCCAAGCAGACTCCCTTCTTTGCAAATTATGGACAATATCCAAGGATGGATATACAACTCTTAAGTCATGTCAAGAAGTAGCTACCAGAGATCATGGATATTTACAAAGAACTCAAGGAAGAGAAACATAGAGCTAAAGACCAATATAAGTATTAAGCAGATCAACATCATATTTGAAATCCATCCTATCAAATTGGGGATAAAGTGTGGTTACTCAGAAATAGTTTGTAGTCTTCAAGGCCTTGTGCAAAGCTAGACCATCAAGATTTGGTCTGTTTATCATCTTGGTCGAGATTAATCCGGTCACTTTCAAGCTCCAGTTTCCAAGTACCATGAGAATCACATCAAGTTTTTCATGTGTCCATGTTGGAACCATATCAAATCTCACCATTGAGGGGGGAGAGACCTAGTCCTTCACCACCTATCAAGATTGATGATCATGAAGAACTTGAAGTCAAGCATATCCTAGATTCGAGAATATCCCGAGGAAGATTGGAGTACCTTGTTCATTGGAAATGGTATGACATGAACAATTGTACTTGTGAACCTACAAAAAAACCTTTAGAGAGCAGCAATCAAGGTTCGAGAATTTCATAAGGAAAATCCATTCAAGGATCCCCTGTATCATCTCTAGTCTAGTTATCTATACCTATCAATCTCGAAATGTGGGACCTCTTATATCAATGATATATTCTTGTATTATTTTCCCTATGTGGGTGATCTTGTAATCAAGAATGTAATTCTAAAATCTTGTTTATTCTAGTAAGAGGGCACAATCTAGTGGTCCCTTGACAATTTTCTACTTTGTTGTTCTATTATCTTTGTAAGCTTATATACATATTGTTATGCCTTGGATAGTTCTTCATGTACTTTCATAAACTATGCAAATCTTTTTTCTTTTTCAAGATCCTGATTCATTATACTATCTGTCATTTGTTTTGCCTTTGAAGACAACCTTTAGGGTTGTACTCTTGATATTGTGGTTATGTCATTCTTGTAGATGGATTGGTTGGCATATGTGTAGCAAACGTACTAAGACTCTAGTGGATGGAAAATTATAATACTAAATGGACTTAGTGGAGAATTCGGATCTTGTATGGATTATAAAATACTAGGAAAGGAATGTATTCAGATCCATTCAAGGTCCTACGTGTACTCAATATGCATTTCTAGTGATTGGGGAATAGAAATAAGAATACCTTCTAACCTTCTAAGGTTTACAATCAGATTATTTTGGCATTAGAGAAGGAAATTAAGATTCTTACTTGGATAACTGTGCATGTAGTTAAAGGCAATGAACTTCTTTATGGTTGTGGTTATATTGGAACACCAATGCTTTTGTTTTCTTGATTATCATGTTGTTTTGTTGATATATTAAAGTAGCGATGTGTGTGAACACACTAGGATTCCCGGGACTTTTTCCCTCTTTAGGAGGTTTTTCCCCTCGGCTTGTATATATGCCTATTACCCTAATGGGCTGCTTATCTTTGTACATTCTCTTGGTAATACATTAAGTATTGTGTGTTGTGTTCCAAGCTTCTTCATCTTCCTTGTGCTGTTAGTGCGTTTTTGTAGACCTCAAACTCCAAGAATTGGTATCAGAGCAGGCCCTCACTTCATCTAGGATGTCATTGGCACCCCTTTGGTCATAGTCTTAGAATCGCACGAAATTTGCTGAGCATACTAGGTGATTATGAGTTCAAAATTACTTTGCTTTGTGGTGTCAAAATCGTGATCTGAGCTCGTTTTTGTCTCGGAATGCACTATCTTAGTGCATGTGCAGGCAATTTTGTCTTTTGGTGTCAAAGATATATATAAGTTTCAGTTCGGCATTATAAGCATCTTGAAGTCTGCTACAGGTTTAGCAGAACTTGATAGGGTAGTTTTATTCAACTTTTTGAGATATAGTCCTTTTCTTGCATCAGGGTATTTTAGTCAGTGGCCATGACTGAAAGCAGTGATGTATTTTGTATGTTGGATGTCGAGGATAAGTTGGATGGTACCAATTACCCATTATAGGCTTCTATGAAGTATCATGTATTGGTTGCAAAAGGACAGTGGAATATTGTGCAGGGTGTTGAAAAAGGTCCTATTTCACCTACAAACACAGTTGTTGAAGGTGATGTAGATGGCATTGAAGATAGCAGTATTCTTCATGTTCCTATTCATGCTACGGTTCTTGCTGCACCTACTCTAGAGAAAATTCATAGGGATGGCAAAGATGCTCAAGCACATGCATTGATAGCCTTGTCTATCAAACGTGCCATTATTCCTCACATTTGCTCTTGTAGAACAATTAAGGATGCTTGGGATACACTTATCACTTTATACCAAGCAAGGAATGAGGCTTGTGTTGCTTACATCCGAAAATAGTTGGAGAGTGAACACATGAATGAAGGAGATTCCATGGACAATTTTTTGACAAAGATCAAAGATTTGAAGAAACAATTGTTTTTTGCTGATAAGTCTTGCCTGGCAATTCACTGTGTAGATTGTTCTGAATGGTCTTCCCAATTTATATCAGAGTTTTGCTTCTACTCTTTGTTTGATGATGAAAGGAAATCCAAATGCCTTAACATTTGAGGAGTTAGTCTCTGTTCTGTTGCAAGAAGATCAGTCTAGGGAGAAAAGGTCCATTATGCATGTTGTAGATCAAGCTTTCTTAGCTAGTAAGAAGGGAAAAGGTAAATGGAGCTCTTCTACTAGTAAGCAGAAATCTACTAATTTTGGACAATCAAAGAAGGATGACAGAGAAGAGAAGAAAACAGAAAAGCAGATATTGTTTTGAAAATACTGTAAAGGAAATGATCATGTCATAAAGAGTTTTCCAAAGCTAGTTGTGAAAGAGGCAAGGAAGAAAGAGGTGGAATAGTTGTTGTAGAGGCCTCTGGTGTCCTCTTTGCCCAAACTTGAGGCACCTTGTAAACATGTTTGTGAAGGCTATATTTTGGGAAGAATCAATGTTTAGCCTTTCCAAAAGATGGTTCAGTTTGAGCTACTCAGAAACTGCAGCTTGTACATAGTGTGATGTCTATGGTCCTATGCAGACACCTTCCTTTGAGAACTATCTTTACTTTGTGATTGTCATTGATGATTTTTCTAGGCATGCATGGGTATATGCATTGAAAGAAAAGTTCAAAGTGTCTATGTGCTTCAAACAGTTTCTGGTTTTGGCTAAAAATATGTCAACATGTAAAATGGGCACCCTCCATTTTGATCGAGGGGGAAATATATATCTTCTGATTTTAATGCATTTCTGGCTGAACATGGGATAAAACATCAGTGCATAGTGCCATATACACCTCAATAGAATGGAGTTTCTAAATGGAAGAATATGTCACTCATGGAGATGGCAAGGTGTATGGTCAAGAGTCAGGTTTTACCACATAGTTTCTGGCTTGAGGTTGTTATGTATGCAACATATGTACTTAGCACGTGTCCCACTAAAGCATTGCAGTCCATCACTCCATATGAGGCTTGGCATGGTTGCAAGCCATTTGTTGCTCACTTGCATGTTTTTGGTTGTTTGGCATATGCATTAGTGCCTGCAGAAGAACGCAGGAAATTGGATGATAAAGGAGTGAAATATATTTTTGTTGGATACAATTCTGAAAGCAAAGGCTACCATCTATATCATCCACAGACTAGATGCATTTTGGTTAGCTGTGATGTTGTTTTTGTGGAAGATGCTATTCAACCATTACTTTCATGTACTAAAGAGACATCAGTTAGCTCCAAGGACATGTATGACACCTTGCTTCCTCTTTTTACAGGTGGATAGTCTAGTGCTGGTCCAAATGAGGCAACTTTTCAGCCTTTATAAGTTTCATGTGATGATGCAAATCATTCCATTTCTGATGCAGATTTACATGATGCACTTGTTAATGAGAGAAATGATATAGAGGAGTCAAAAACTATGCCTAAATGGTTGGTGCACACATTGCGAGATAGCAAATTAGATGCAACTCTATCATATCGTACTTGTTTAGGCTCAAGCATCAGATTGCTATGCTATGGCTGCCTCTAGTCTTTATGATAATAATGAGCCTGTTTTGTTTGATGGAGCACAAAATTCTAAAAATTGGATGGTTGCTATGCAATCAAAATATGATGCTATTATGAAAAATGGTACCTAGAATTTATGTGACTTGCCTCCTGGAAAGAAGGCCATTGGCACTAAGTGAGTATACAAGTTGAAGCGTAAGCCTGATAGAACAGTTGATAGGTATAAGGCTAGGCTTGTTGAAAAGGGTTATGCTCAAGAAAGAGGCATTGATTTTGATGAGTCCTTTGCTCCTACATGCCGAATGACTACTGTTCGTAGCATCTGTGTACTTGCAGCTTATCATGGTTGGAATGTACATCAGTTGGACATTAAAATTGCATTCTTGAATGGTGACTTGCACGAAGAAGTGTATGTCTTTTAGCATTGTGGCTTTGTGCAAAAAGGGCATGAAAACCAAGTGTGCAGATTGAAAAAGGCATTATATGGTTTGAAGCAAGCACCATGTGCTTAGTATGAAAAGATACATGCCTACCTCATTGCACATGGTTTTGAGAGTAATCCAATTGAGAGCACCTTATATGTTAAGCGTGCAAATGATGTGCTTCTAATCATTGTTGTGTATGTTGATGAGGTGCTGCTCACTGGTCCTCATGAGAAGCATATTGCTGATTTTAAGGCTGATCTGCATGCCTCATTTGAGATGTGAGATTTGGGGCATTTGCATCATTATTTGGGCATCCAATTTATGCAAGTTGATGGCAAAATAGCCTTGTGTCAAAGAAAATATATTGACACATTATTGTAGCATTTTGGCCTTGAAGACTGCAAACCTATTGCCATTCCTATGGAGATAGGTTTATGATTGAGTCTTCATGATGTTGGAGATGCATTTGATGTTGTTCTCTATCAACAGGCTGTTGGATGCTTGATTTACTTATGCTAATATTACTAAACCAGACATTCAGTTTGTTGTCTCATAGGTGAGCAATTTTATGCATTGCCCATGTGTTAAGTATTGGCAAGAGATTAAGTGCATCTTTTGCTACTTGAGTGGTACAAAACTACTTGGATCATTTTATCCCAAGGGGGGAGCACAACCGCCAGATTTACATGCTTTTTCTGACTTTGGTTGGGCTAGTTGTTATGACACTTGTGTGTTCACTGGTGGTTTTTGCTTCATGCTTATAGCTCATGCATATCTTGGTTGAGAAAGAAGCAGCCTACTATGGCCACTTCCAGTTGTGAGGCAGAATATAGGGCAACTTTCATAGCGACTGTTGAGTGTGTGTAGCTCAGATGCCTTATGGCTAATTTGGGTGTTGGTCATTTCTACCACCACCATCTTCACTAATAGTTAGAGCACATTGGCAGTTGTGAGGAGCCTTGTGTTCCATGCTCGCATTAAGAACATTAAGGTGCACTATCATTATGTCAGTGAGAGGTTCTCTGCTGAAGAGATGAGTTTGGCATATGTGCCCACACAGGAGAACATTGTAGACCTTTTCACAAAGGCTCTGCTTAGGGAGAAGTTTGAAGCTTTGGGCTTACTTCCTTTTGTGGATTGATTCCACATAGCTTGGCACTTCCTTATACATGATTGTTAACTCCTTGTTCACTGCATCACTCCCAAGGGAGGATTTGTTGATATATTTAGGTAGTGATGTGTGTGAACACACTAGGACCTCCGAGGAAATTTTTTCCCTCTTTAAGAGGTTTTTTCCCCTGGCTTGTATATATGCCTATTACCATAATGGGCTACTTATCTTTGTATATTCTCTTGGTAATACATTCAACATTGTGTTGTGTTCCAAGCTTCTTCTTCTTCCTTGTGCTATTCGTGTGCTTTCGCGGATCTCAAACTCCAACATGTTTAATTATGTTTAATCTTCTACTTTTGAGTGTAATGGTGTCTGCATGTCCATATCTTCTTATAGTAGTCATGTGACTTCTAATATTTTAACTTCTAACAATTGGGCCAATTCGGGTAATATTTCACCTATAACAATGAGAGCTAAAACTTGCCTTAGTTAGACAAATGCAAATTTTGTAACAATCCTCTTATGTGTATGTGTCAAAAGGCTAACTGTGAAGCTCTAAAGGATATTGATTGAGTAGAAATGAGATTGGAAAAGCAAAAGATACTCTTGTGATGAGCAAATTTTTTTCAAGTCAACTTTCTTGTAAAATCCCGCCAAATCTAGTTTAGGACTTATATAAGTTTTTGGAATCCATTACTTTTATCATTCTCGAGAGTTGAAACCCCCATAAGTATTTGCATTATTTTTGGTAGCATTATAGGTTCTAATAAACTAATGGAAATATTTCAACTCAAAGTAGAGGAATTTTTAACTAGATCAAGCATTTTGATGTGAAAATGATTGCCAAAAATTGTTTTTAATTCAATGAGACCCCATTTTTAAAAGATTTTTTTGCTCATTAGTGAAAGCTCTCTTGAATTACTACAAAATTTTAGTCAAAAATATTATAGAGGAATTGATTGGCTACAAAAGACCTATTGAAATGACATGTGGGGGGATGATGATGTGGCTACGAACTCAGTTACTGACATAGCTACCGATGGTAGCTCGGTGGGCCTCTTGGCTCGATTTTTTTTTGACCTACTAATGGGGCTACTGATGGGGTGGAAAATTGAAAAAATAAATCGAGAGAACAATTCTCTACATTTTGAATTTCATTTAGTAGAGAACTTCAAAGCGCCCTTAATTGGCAATCATGTGAACTTATTGACACTCATGGTGCTCCTCATACTCGGATCTCCTCTTGCCACTTAGATCTCCTCTTCGCACTCAGATCTACATTGAGCTAAGTATTGTTTTATCACTTTATTCATTATGCACACATACACACATGCACATGCACTTACACACGCATATACACACAATTACATGCATACATATACACACACATACACACACATATACACACACACTTACACACTTACACACATACACACATACACACATACACACATACACACATACACACTTACACACTTACACACACACACACTTACAAACATATATAAACACAATTACACACACACACACACAAACTTACACAGACATATACACATACACACATACACACACATTATGATACACATATGCAAAAGTACATGCATACACAAATACACACATACACATACACACATGCATTCACACATACTTACACAAACATGCATACACACACATACACACATAGGCATGCCCATACACACACATATAAACAAAACACACACATGCATAAACATACACACACACATGTTACTATTAGTGTCCATGTGAAAGGCCAAATGACCATCAAACACTTTTGTATATGCTCTTTAATAAAACACATAGTGGCTTGGTCAGCCACAGATTGTAAGTTCGACCGCATTTGTAACACACAAGAAGTTTGCGTTTGTGCTCCCTATGTACTATGTTTTTCTGCATATTCTATAGGTTCTGTGCAGAGTACCATGTGTAGCGCAAGGAGATTGGTTTTCTACTCTAATGATATCGTCAGTGAGCTCTCGAGAAGGAGAATGACTGTGGTGCATCACCATCAAAATACTTCACTGGTATCAAAGCATTTTGATGCAAAAACTTTGTTCCTTTTGTGCAAGAGAAGCGAGCACTTGTCCACCCACCCAAGGCTTTCTCCAAGGCATATGACTAAGGCAGTGACCAAGGCATAGACCTTGGCATAACTTGTCATCCGAGTCACCGAAGTCACCATTATTACCGTTGGTTGTGCTTGAGCAAGGACCACAATGATCAAGGAAGATGGAGGTTCCTAGTACTTCCAAAGAGTTCACCCATCCCAGTATTGTTCCCCTTGAAGCTCGCTTAACCGTGGCAATATCTTGCCACTAAGCTACACTCTTGTGGTGCTTGAAGAAGGGGAAAGACTAAAGTTCATATTATGTTCAACAAGTTTTGGGTCCTCAAAAGCTTCATTCTTTGCTTTCAAAGCATATTTTAAAAGCAATTTTTGGGGTGATTTTTGGAGGCATTTTGGAGTACTTTTGTGCATAGTTCTCTTCATAGAGGTCCAAGAAGAGTGTTCTTTGTACTTCTTTGACAATGAGTGTTCACCTTTTGGGCTTGTGTTTTCAGCCACACTAGTTAATCTATAGGTTTCTTGAAAGGTTTTAGTTGTGGTGGGAGCAACCACCACAAGTCTATGCAGGTTTTTGAGCCTAAAGAACAGAGTATATAGACACTTGCAGGTGTTATTGACTAGTGTTTGGGTAGTGAAATTTAGCCTTCTAGTGCCAGTTTAGTGCATATATTGAGCACATACACACTATGTATGCTTTTGTGGATACTGCTTATGTACGACCATGTGGTCATTGATATAGTGGTTACGTTTTTGCATAAAGCCTTTTACGTTTGATAAAGAGGATCTTGGTGAGGTTTTCTTAACTGAAAGACACCCAAATGTCGGTATCTCTTTGGTGATGTAGGTGGAAGACTTACCCAGCCTCGCCATGGGAGATGTATGATAGTTGTTCATAGGTGCTCGATAAGCCTAGTTGGCTTCTTTTGGGTAACTGATTATATGCAGTGGAGTCAGTGGTTCACTATGTAGGTAGAGATGTCATTACTTGTAGTTTTATGAGATTTTGACACTGGTCATATGCTCATTTTGTAGAGGATACTCTGGCAAATTTTTTTTAGATTTTTGGTTTTGTCAACTATACAATGGTCGATTTACTCCTTGATACACTTACTGGTGTGAACAAATTTATTCTCACATAATCCTTTTGGTTGGTCATTAGTGTTCATTAATTCATTTTTTTGGGAAGACTACTAAATTCTCTTCCAGAATCTGACTCTTGGTCATCCTTCTTTGAGCCTTAGTGGTGTTTGGACTCTTTTAGCTCCATTATCATTCTATTCAGTTTTCTCTACTATCATGGCATCGTAGGTCCCATGCATGTTTGGTGGATCAAGGCCTAGTGCCAGTGTTTCGAGGAGGAGCTATAACTTGCAAGGCAAAGACCATTTTGAGATCCAAAAATTTCATGGCACAAACTTTGCTCTGTGGAAGAATCACTTTAAAGATGTGCTAATTCAGAGGAGGCAATGGAAGCTATGGAATCTCAAAGAAGCCTGATGATATGGATGAAGATGATTGGGATGAGTTAGATGAAATGGACAAGTCTACCATTCACTTGCACTTGGTAGACAATGTTTACTTTACAATATTAGACTGTGAAAGTGTAGAGGAGCTTTGGAAGAAGTTATGCAATACATATAAAAAAGGGACAACATCAAATAAAATGTATCTAATGAGATAATGCATGAATGACACAGATAATATTGTTGCTCATCTAAATGATTTTGAGGGTATATTCTCCTAGTTACATGCTTAGAAAATGGATATGGATGATTAAATGAAAACAATCTTGCTGTTATGCACCTTCCCATCATCATGTGATACATTTTGCACATCTATTAACAATACTGCACTTGGTGGTAAACTAGTCTATGATGACATATGCAAAGCACTCTTGAATGAGGAGATTAGTAGTAAATCTATGGTTGGCACTCAGACTGGAGTTGCATATAGTGTTCATGATTCTTACCAAGGAAAGAATTAGCAATGTGGTAGGAGCAAGAACAAGGAAAAAAATGATCAATGGAATAAGAGTAGAAGTAAATCAAGGAAGAGGGATTTCGAATGCCATTATTGTCATAAGAAAGGACACATAAAGAAAGACTCTTATGCATTAAAGAATGCTAAAGTTAAAGGATAGAATGTTGATGGGCATGTTAAAGAGCTACCTACACCATCTACTTTGACTTTTTGAAGATTGAAGAAATTAATTCTATTTTGATGACGTTGATGTGTTGACACTCAATAGCACTATGCCAACTGAGGCTCTTATGGCTGATTCTCTTTCCCACACATGGTTGCTAGATTTTGGTGCTTCTTTCCATGTGATACCACATAGATAATGGTTCTCTAATTATGTAGCAAAGTCTCTTGATACCCTCAGACTTGGTGACTCTTACCATTGTGATGTTGTGGGGATTGGAGATGTGGTTGTGCAGTTCATTGATGGTTCAAAATTTACTATGCATAATGTATGCTATGTACCTCAGTTATCATGCAATTTGATATTAGTTGGTCAACTTGATGACCTTGCTTACAAGATGATCTTCTATGCTCAATCCTTTTGCATATCAAAGGGCAATATGGTTATTACAAAAGGAAACAAAGTTGGCTCACTTTCTCCTTTATTGGTATCACAAAAAGAACACTTGTTAGCTATTACTGAACAACCTATGGCTTGCATTTGGCATGGCCATTTGGGCCATATATCACGTAGCGGAATGGAAAATCTTTCGCATTCTGGCTACTTACTTGTGTTATCTTTCTCTGATTTTTCATTTTGTGAGCATTGTCAATATGGAAAGCAAACTAGGAATGAGCACAAGATGCACATTGACTCTTCAATGCAGCCTTTAGATCTCGTTCATACAGATGTGTGTGGTCTTTTGCCCACAAGGTCATTAGGTGGATCTCTTTATTTTGTCACTTTCATAGATGATGCTACTAGAAGAGTCTGGGTATATCCTATCAAAGCAAAGGATGAGGCATTTCCTACTTTTAGAAAATGTTGCTATAGTTGAGATTGAAAAAGGAACTAAGCTTAAGGCTTTATGTTTAGATAATGGAGGTGAGTATAACTCACATGAATTCAGCCTTTTCTATCAGTCTAAAGGAATTTGTAGAGATTTTACGGTTCCTTATACCCTATTACAGACTGGTGTAGCTAAAAGGATGAATAGAAATATTTAGGATAGAGCAGTTTCTATGCTGCATCATGCAAATCTTTCACAAGGCTTTTAGGTGGAAGCGGTATTGACTACAATTCATGTGATTAAGCTTTCACCTAGTATTGCCAAAGGTTTCAAAGTGGCACACAAGTTATGGACATGGAAACCACCATATTATGATCATCTTTGAGTTTTTGTGTGTGAAGCATATGTTCATATATCCAAGAATCTTAGACAAAAGTTGGACCATAATTCAAAGAAATGCATTTTTCTTGCATATAGTTGAGAAGGACAATTTGGATATTGCTTATGGGATCCTAAAACACGATCAATGATTAGAAGTAGTGATGTCATTCTCAATGAGTCTAAGATGCATAAACAACCCATTAAGGAGGTTGAAGTGAGAAGAGTGGTTTTTGAGGATAATAGTCCTCTAGTTAGCATGGATAAACATGCTGCACATAAGGATGTTCAAGAGAATGTCCTATCAAACCATTTTGTAAATGTTCTTGTTCAACAATCATTGAGATGCTCTATGCATGTCTACATCCCCCTGATAGATATGTTCCAAGTTTGGATTTTGTTATGCTAACATATGCTGGTGAGCCTTCTTGCTACAAAGAGGCTATGTAGACAAAAGATAATGTCAAGTTGGAGCATGCCATGAAGAGTGAGTTGGATTCGATTAACAAGAATGGTACTTGGGATTTAGTACCTTTGCCAAAGGGTAGGAAACCTTTACCATATAAATAGGTATATAAGCTGAAATTCACATAAGATAGTGCTTCTCCAAAGTATAAAGCATGACATGTTGCAAAGTATTTTAAGGAACAACATGGTGTTGATTTCAAGGAAATCTTCTCTCTACTGGTCAAGATGACTACATTATGCATGTTGCTTGGAGTCGTTGCAATGGAGGACTTAGAGATAGTCCAAATGGATGTGGAAACTGATTTCTTACATGGAGATCTTATAGAAGAGATCTATTGGAATAGCTAGAGGCTTATGTAGTTCCTGGCAAAGAAAGTCTAGTTTGTAAGCTCAAGAAGAACTGATATGGACTTAAACAATCCCCTAGACAATGGTACCAAAAGTTTGATGCTTTTATGAAGTCTCAAGGCTATTCTCGAAGCAATGAGGATCATTGTGTCTAGACAAAGAGATGCTTAGATGGAAGCTTGATATGCTGGATACTTTATGTCGATGATATGTTGATTGCTGGGAAGTCCTCTTATGACTTGTCAATTCTCAAAAAGAAGTTGAGTGAGACATTTGATATGAAGGATTTGGGGAATGCCAAACACATTCTTGGCATGCACATTACTCATGATAGGAGTAAAAGATGCATATATTTGTCTCAAAGTGAGTACATATCCAAACTACTTCAAAAGTTCAATATGCAGGGTGGAAAGACATTGAGTACACCTTTACCCACATATGTGAAAATGAGCAAAGATGATTGTCCCAAATCAGATGAGCATAAGTGTTGGCAGCAGTCAGGGAACCGAAGGAGCCACAAGACGAAGAGAGTCAGAGCGAAGGGACAGCACAAGCAGACATGGCAGTCAAAGAAGATCTGGCAAGTAGGCCATCTAAATTTTTCAGACATCAAGGAGTTGAGCACACAAGAAGAAAGAGCCAGTAGGGAGCTCAAAGAGGTGTATGACAAATCAACAGAGAAAATCCCTACACAAATAGTGATTTTAATCACTAAACACCATTGTAAATACCATTTCATATTTTTGTAGCTCCACTTTGTGCAAGCCAAGGAGTCCTTGAGCTTGAGGAGCTTTAGAAGTATCTACCTGCCAATTTTCGTATTTTTTAGATCTCGTTTGAGCCCTCAAATAAGCCCTGGAACCTAATTTTTAACTAGGCCGGACACTAGGTCTGGACAGGGCCAAAGCTAGTCAAAAACTATAAAAGGAGCTAGAGAGCTCATTTTTGAGGTTAGATTGTAATTGAAACAAACTTGTAAGAGCTTTTTGAAAGTAAACTAAGAATTCCATTGCTTCTCCCTCTTTGTCTTGCCGTGTGTGCGCGTGTGTGTGTATGTGTGTGCATGCTTGTGTGCTTCTCACTCACGCACTTGTGCCTCCACTTGCTCTAGGTCTTCATACCATCCTCACGTCTTCCCGGATTGACATTAAAGGTGGTGCTACTCATCACTGAGCTACACCAAATTTTGGCGCCGTTGCCGGGGATCGAGCTTTGAGGACGAGCGTGTGATGGTAAGACGTAGAGTTGACGCGTTGGAGTTGTAGGTATTTTCTTCACTTTCATCTATTTTCTTGTTTTTCCTTCACCATCTCCATCACCCTCATCATCATCACCATCTCTCACCTCCATCTCCATCATCACGAAAATTTCAGTTTTTTTGATTATATCACCATCTCCACCTTATTTCCCTCATTTCACTTGTGAGAGAGCGAGAGAGCGAAATTGTGTGTGCTGTTTTTGCATGTTCATTGAGCTATCTTGCAGGTACAGGTCACATCATCGTCCCCAGCACTCTGCGCAGGTACGGAATTCGAAGTAACTGTCTGTGTGTCGCCGACCTCTGTCAATCGCGACCGACAGAAAAAACGCTCAAATTACCAAACAAAGTGCAAAACCATGATCTACAGGCCTAGAGCTTCCCAAAAATGTGCTTAGAATTTTGAAACTTCTCAGATTTCTGTCAATCGCGATCGCTCTGTCAATCGCGATCGACAAACCACGACGGACAGACTTGTCAATCGCGATCGACACGTCAATCGCGACTGACAGCCCACGACGGCTCTGTCAATCGCGACCGACAGAGTCAACGACCGATTGACCACGACCGACGGACCATACGCGTGACACGTGTCAATCGCGATCGAGCCATCAATCACGATTGACTTATCAATCGCGACTGACAGCCCACGACGGCTCTGTCAATCGCGACTGACACAGTCAACGACTGTTTGACCACGACGGACAGATCCTCGCGACCGACCTGTCAATCGCGATCGACCCATCAATCGCGACTGACAGAGTCAACGATCCTTTGACCACGACCGATTGACTTTTTGTAACCCCTGTCAATCGCGACTGACCAGTCAATCGCGATCGACAGCCACGATGGACCTGTCAATCGCGATTGACACGTCGATCGCGACTGACCTGTCAATCGCGACCGACAGACTTCGCGAACACGTTAGGAGGGCAAATTAGGTCAAATTTTTAAGGCAAGAATAATGGTCTAAATTTTGGCCAAGTGTGGGACGAGCACTAGGGTGTAACATTGCATTACGAGGGCATAACCCAAGTAACTCGAGAATTCCTGTTCGCCTGTTAACCTAGTTTAATCCTGTTTTAGCCCCAAAACCCTGAACTGGCATAACTTTCTCATACGAAATCCGTTTGCCGTGATTTTTGTTTTGCATCAGGAAGATTAGCTAGGGTATTTTGAAGTTGACCACACCCAGGGGGAACAAAGTTCAGGGGTCTCTAAAGTTGTGTCCAAAAAGTCATAATGCAATTTGGTGAAGTGTTACATGAATGAAAGTGATTGGTTCTGTCTTTTGAATTTAAGTCTTGAGCTAACAGTGGGCCTTTTACAGGTCCTTTGAGAGCAGCGAAGGGTACGCAAGGCAAGAGTAAGTGCAGGCTTGGGAACACGCGTCCTGGGCACACCAGGGCAACAATACAAGGAAAGGAACTCAAGGTTGGAGAACCCGCAACACCCTCTGTCAATTCTTAGTTTAGGCTAAGTGCGGGTAGTGTTAGAAGTAATTCCAGGCAACGATAGGCACGAGATAAATCAAAGACTATCTAAGAAATCAAGTGCAAGTCAAGAGATAACCTGTGTGTGTGTGAACGACAACCTTAAAGGAAGAGAACCTAACGTGAAACGACCAAACTAAAGTGCAAAATTAAACTCAAGTATTCCTAACGACGTGATATCAGACAAGAGTATAAGCACGATAATCAACATAAAAAGGGAATTAAGTAATTGATACAAAGGACTCAGAAACGTGGTTGTACCTGGGACAAATTGGGTTAATCAGTTAGGCATATGAACCTGAGATCAGGACGACACCTGGTAAGAGAGAGACAAAGCCTTAGGTCTTCAGAGGCTAGTGTCAATCATACTGCGAGGTCTTGGGCCCAGCAGTTGAGTCACCACTCGCATTACCCTAAGCTCTGATACCAGTGAATCAGAGATGTCTCAAGGCATGGACAGACCTACGAGAAGTTCAGGTGTGCCATACTTGCACAGGGTAGAAGGCCCTTACAAAACACAGTTGGAATACCTTAGGACCAACCGATTAGGTGCTAGCATCTATGAGGACGGCCTAGGAAGATCCGTGGTCCAGATTAAAAATCCGGACCAATCCATAGGACTAGAGCACCCAACTGTCAAGTTTGAAAACGGTGCATACCTGGACAAAGAAGGAACCATATACGTAGTCACCAGTCACCCAGATAGGACAGATGAATTTGGGAATGTAATCTCAGAAGCGGACTTAGGTGACTTGGAACAAGGAAACATGGGTGTAGAACCTAGAACCCCCCGAGGCAAATCTGTTCTCACTAGGATTATCACACCTGAGTGGGTTCCCCAAGACAACAAGAGCATAGATCTGCTTTTGAACCGAGAGACTGACGAAGCCTTTTGGAGGTACAAATCTGATCGGCCAATGGATATAGGAACTATCATGATCTATGAGTTTAAGGATCCTGATAGCCCAGGCAGAGTGACCTACTTAGATCACGCTTCGGAGAGGATCTTTGTGGTGACAGAAAATGATAGGCATGCTTACACTTGGAAGGGCGAATTTGTTTTTCCCCAACCAAGATCGAACGTATCCTATGGTCACCCTGGAGCTGGAACATCCCAAGCTCATGGAACTCAAAGAGACAGACATAGAGAAAGATCGGAGGTGAGCTTTGCTAACCCAGGAGGCAGAGAAAGAACGAGGACGGAAACAAATAGAGTAGAACCTGAGGTACTTAGAGCTCACAGGAATCAAAGAAATGCGGATGAGTTCCCTCTACCACGACCTAGAGAGCACACAAGGACTTTGAGACCGACTCAGCTAGTTAAGTCCATGAAGAACTACTTCGATGGCACGGGAGATCCATACGATCATGTGGCTGAGTTTAGGCAAGTCTTGAGAGCTGAGCAAGTGGAGGACCTATTCACGCAGTACAATGCCTTTGGTCTGACCCTTAGGAACACTGCCCTGACATGGTTTCAGCCACTCAACGAGAGGCAGTTCAGGAGCATAGACCAACTCCTAGAGGCTTTCATTATTGAATTCTCTAAGAGTGGCATAAGGCATAACACCTCCTCACTGATTCACAGCTTCAAGCAAACCCCTCAAGAAACCGTGAGACTTGCAGGAAGAAGATTTAAGCAATACTTAGAAAGATGCCTTGTTTCAGAGCTACCTACACCAGCTAAGCAAGTGGCTTTATTCTTGGATGGATTGCTAAGTACCAAATTGAGATCTTATGTGTACTTGAAGGACCCTAGGACCATAGAAGAGTGTGTGCGCACGTGCATTGATATCGAGGATAACCTAGGGGAGGAGTTAGAGCTTTCCAAGATATACAAAGACTCGGATAGTGCCTCTAACCTCTCTTCCACGCAATCCACATCAATCGAGGAACTTGCAGAGAAAGTAGCTCAGAAATTGGGTGTAACTAGCAAACAAACCCCCAGGTTCGCCCCTGTGAAAAGGTGCTATACTTGTGGTGGCGACCACATGGCGAATGTGTGTCCCATTATGGCTCAACCCCAAGTTAATCCTAGTAGCCAGTACTGCACCATAGAACGAAGGTACACCAATCACACCGCGCAAGACTGCCCCTACAATAAGCAAACCGTGAGGCAGACGTACCCACAGCCATACCCTCAACAAGGAAGATACCAGAACCAGTACCCACCTCAGCAGTATGCTAGGCCTCAACAAACTTATCAACCACAATATCAAGCCCAACAAAGGCCTCAACCTGTGCTAGCACAACAACCCCCTGCCCCAGCAAATGCGATCCCAGTAAAATATGCAGCTGCAGAAGAGAACCTGAATAGAGCTATTGTCCCTGTAACACCACTGCTTTCTGAAAGTGACCCCAGTGACCATAGCTTTGATTCTACACATGTCGATAGTCCCCATGCTTACTACATGCAATCTCCTGAGCATGGTGAGTCCTACTATAGTGAAGAGCCAAATGAACCTAGTTGGGAGTCAGATTACACAAACTTCATGTACGCAAACCGCAACCCTAGGCCTCAACTGAGGCAGGTAAGACCCCCATTCCCTAGAGGACCGTGCTACAGATGCCAAGGAGATCATCTCATTCGTGATTGCCCCCTACCTCCACCTACACAAACCCAGTCAGTGACTATCCAAGGCTTTTGCCAAGGTTGTGGGAAAGAGCATCTCTTACGAGATTGCCCAAAGAACCCCAATAATATGCCAAAAATCACGCCTATCAATGTTATTGGGTTAGTGGTAGATTCCACAGGAAGTGTCACTTCCACTGCTCCCGTACAAGTAGTCACTAGAGCTCAAGCATTGCAACAGAATCAAGGGGTAAACCAGGATAAGAACCCAGAGGCTAGTGAAACCGAGAGCATAACCAAGAAAAGGACTAGAGCGTGGAAAGATAGTCGAGAAAGAATGAAAAGACAATGGGCTAAAAAGATGAGTGAACTTGAGGAAAGCATAAGAGAAACCAAAGCGAGGATAACTGAACTCACATCTCAAACTCCCTCTCACACTATCCCACCACCACCATTCCCATCACCATCCGACCCGCCACCTTCCAACCCACCTCATATGATTCCACCACCCCCTAAAGTAGGATCAGTATTAGCTGATCCCACTCCTGAAGATATAGACATGATGCTTAAGGCATATCAGGCCAGAATCCAAGAAGGGCCAAATGTCACAGATCATGACAAGTGTTACCCTAGAGCTGACCTAGAGATAGAAAGAACCAAGCTTTGCACGAAAATGGTCGCATTGGCTTAGACTATGTTTGAAGCCAGTCGCCTTTTCAATTACTCGGGCTCAGCCAAGACGCAATTACACTTGGATGGACTTCTAGAGAAGTTAGAGGGCTTAGTTGCAAGATCTACCAAGGAAGAAACAAATCAAGAAAGGGAGAACGCAAGCAAAAATGTGACCCATCCCCCACCAAAAGCTTATGTACCAAATTCCACCGAACCAGACAACCCCCCCTCCCTAGAAAGAATAGAGAATCTAATGGCACAATCACAAAAGGTACCAGCCTCTCAACACAAGGGCAAGGCAAGTGGAAGAGTAAGCATTCCTACTCAAGAAGCCTATGTGCCTAACTCTACGGAGCCGGACACATCATCTTCTATGAATCGGTTCACACCAGAATTCCTACGCGAGATTCAAGAAGACAAATGGGCTAAGGAAAGTGAAGTCCCTCCTCCCATTGAACTTGTGGATGAGGCACATGACCAATTCCCACAAGACATTCCATCCATTTATGGAGAGCAGGAAAGTACCCAATCTCAAGAAAGATTAGACTTCGAGTCTAATTCTTTACAGGAACTACCCCATTTCACAGGCCCATGGGAAGCAAAGTCCACCTGTATGAGAGCACCTACAGTCATGGTGAGAAACAAAGATTCAGTCATACCTAGGAACACAGAGGTAGTGAAGAACACCAAAGTGCAGTGTAATCTCAAGATAGAAGAGCTACTCAAGGTTAGACCTAAATTATGGAAACATGTAGCCAAACAAGTACCAGAAATAGCCAAACCTCGTTCCCAGGTAGGATCCCATAGGACAGTGCCAGAAATTCCCTTGGATAAGATAGGAGACATGTGTGAAGGTGAAGAAGGGAACACCTATCTTCCCATTACTTACCAGGAGTACACCACCAAGGCAATTTTGGACTCAGGTGCAGGAGTTGCAATTGCTACCACTTCCCTATGGAAGCGTTGGGGCAAACCAGCACTCAGGCCAACGAGAATGAAATTGCAGATGGCCGATGGTCATATTGAGAGACCCTTAGGATTACTAGAAGGAATAACTCTCACCACTTGTGGTGTCGAGTTTGAGCATACATTTGCTATATGTGACTTCAGCAAAAATCATGCCTATGAGATGATTTTGGGAAGACCATTTATGCGACAGTTGCAAGTGGTACAGGACTGGGGAACCAACTCCTTGTATTTGCAACACTTAGGTGTTACAACCAAAGTAAATCTCAAAGATTACTCTCATAGAGATGTACCTCCTATCCAATGGAATCCCATCCATAGAGCCAAAGATGATACGGAATCGGTGCATTCCATAGGGTCAGGATCCTCTTGGATGCATGAAGACACCCACTTATGGATGTGCAAAGTTGCAGTGGACGAAGAGAAGAGAGAAAAAGCCAGAGAGATAGGTGCAAAAGAAACCCATAGATCAATCCAAGACCCAGCCTATGCACTTGTAGTTTTTCCAGATGAGGAATTTGAACCCCATGGCTGGGCAGAAATCCTAGCAACAATGGATGTAGCCATCAATGAGGAACAATGGACACCTCACTGTGATGAGGATGGCTATGACATTTCAGTCTTCTCCATAGAGCCAATCATGGGAGAGGCGGTTCTAGAAGAATGCGAACTTGACCCAGAAACGAAAGAAGAAAGAAGTCTCACCAGAAGAGGAAGAATCTTTGTTTGAGGTCCCGGAAAATTTTAAGAAGTATGAGATAGATGACAGGAGGGTCATGATAAGAATGCCTAAACGAGAGGCACAATCCGGAGAGGCATATGATAACAAAGAAACCACCAAGAAAATAGTAGTGGCCCTAGAAGAAGGAGAGGAGAGATGCACATACATAGGCCATGACTTAACAGAGGAAGAAGAGCATGCATTAATTGCCTTTCTAAGAGAATACAGAGATGTATTCGCTTGGAGTCACAAGGATTTGAAAGGTGTTGACCCTGATATATGCTCACACACTATCCCCATGACCTCAGATGCCAAACCCTCTAAGCAAAAGCCCTATACATATAACGATAATTATGCTGCTAAGATTAAAGAGGAGATAGATAGACTGGTCGAAGCGGGATTTATCTATGAAATTGAGCACACTGAGTGGGTATCCCCCATCGTAGTGGTGCCCAAAAAGAATGGTAAATTACGTGTGTGCATTAACTTAAAGAAGGTCAATGCAGCCACAATCCGAGATAACTATCCGCTTCCCATCACAGAACATCTCTTAGAAAGAGTGGCAGGCAAGGAAGTGTACAACTTCCTTGATGGATTTTCGGGCTACAATCAAGTGGCCATTGCTCCAGAGGACCAACATAAGATAGCTTTTGCCACAGAGTGGGGTATATTCGCCTTTCGTGTAATGCCCTTCGGGCTTACCAATGCACCAGCTACCTTCCAGAGACTAATGTGCCATGTGTTTAAAGAGTTCCTGAGGAAGAATTTAGAAGTCTATGTTGATGATCTTTGTGCTCATTCGAACATTAGGCAAATCCATATCCCCGAACTCAGGCAAATCTTTGACAAATGTAGAGAATATCAAGTCTGCCTGAACCCAGAAAAGTGTGTTTTCATGGTCAGGCAAGGCAAGATTCTAGGACACATAGTGTCAAAGAATGGCATATCTACTGACGAAGAGAAAGTGAGAGCTATAACTGAGCTACCTATGCCAAAGAATGTCAAGGAAGTACAAGCTTTCATGGGGCATTGTGGTTATTACCGACGATTTATACACATGTATGCTGTCATTGCAAAGCCCATGTACGGACTTCTGACAAACTTTGAGTGGACGGATGAATGTGAGAATTCCTTCCAGGAGCTTAAACGAAGATTGTGTTCAGCACCAATCTTGACCACACCAGATTGGAATAAGCCTTTCCATGTTCATGTGGATGCATCCAATTATGCTATTGGATGTGTGCTTGCACAACCTACTGGTGAAGGTAATATGGATCTTCCAATTGCCTATGCCAGTAGACAATTGAATGCAGCTGAACGGAATTACACCACTACAGAGAGAGAAGGTTTAGGCATGGTATATGCAGTCAAGAAATTTAGACACTATTTGCTTGCAAATAAGTTTAAATTTTTTACTGATCATCAGGCATTGCTATACCTCGTAAACAAGCCATGCAATACAGGAAGATTAGTGAGATGGTTTCTCTTACTAATGGAATATGATTTCGAGGTTGTGGTAAGGAAAGGGAGAACTCATTTGAGAGCAGATCACCTCTCTAGGCTCACATCGGGGGAAGCCCCACAAGGAGTGGCAGATGATCTTCCTGATGCTTACTTGTTTAATTTGGAAGTTGTACCGCAGTGGGCTAAGCCGTTGGTACCAGTATTGACATACGGGCCTAACCATCCTGTAGTAAACACACAGAATAGAGAGGTTGTGAAAGCTCAAAAGTACCACATCATGGCAGGAAGCATGTACAAGCACACAGATCAAGGAATCTTGGCTTGTTGTGTGGAAGAGGACGAATACAATAAATGGTTGCATTTAGCACATGTAGGTGCATTAGAGCAACACTACTCAAAACAACAAACCCTACAGACACTAAGGAGACTCGGAGTGCATTGGCCAACTATGGAAGCTGATGTCCAAAGGTTGTGCAAGGAATGCCCAATCTGTTGCACTAAACCACCGGTGGAACATGCCACTCTTTATCAAGTATCCATAGTGCCAGATTGGAGTGAACCACTAGTATCCTTCCTGAGGACAAAAACATTCCCTCCAGACATGACTCCGGCTAGGAAGAGGAGTTTAGAACAAGAAGCCCTGGATTACTCACTCATTGGTGATAATCTATACAAGCGTGGTAAAGATGGTTACCTTAGGCTATGTGTCCATGAAAGCGAATATCTTAAGATCTTGGAAACTGCTCACCAAGGTGTAGCAGGAGGACACTTTGGACCAGATCGGGTGATCAAGGCAATACTATTTGCGGGCTTCTGGTGGCCGACCCTTCACATGGATGCACATACCTATGTGAAACGGTGTGATGTCTGCCAGAGAACTCAGTATCCTATACGCAAAGATGAGATGCCACTGAAACCTATGATGGGTGGACGTGCATTCTCTAAGTGGGGAATAGACTTCGTAGGTCCTATCAATCCCCCAGCTAAGGGTTCCCATGCAGAATATATCATTGTTGCAACTGACTATCTTACTAAGTGGGTAGAGGTAAAAGCCACAACGAAGAACGATGCTCAAACAACAGCTAAGTTTTTATTTGAGAATGTGTTCACTAGATACGGGCTACCTATAGAGCTAGTTAGTGATAGAGGCACTCATTTCTTAAGTGAGGTTATTGAAAATCTACTCCAAGAATTCTTGGTAATACATAAGAAGTCTGCCCCCTATCACCCTCAAGCTAATGGCCAGGCTGAGAGCACCAACAAGATCTTATGCAATGTATTGACGAAATTAGTGAACAATAAACGCTCTGATTGGGACAAACAGCTACACCATGCTGTTTGGGCATACCGAGTTGCCTACAAAACGGTACTCCAAGCCACTCCCTTTCAAATGGTGTTTGGTCAAAATGCTGTGCTACCTTTAGACTTTTTGATACCTACATTGAAAGTGGCACAAGAGCATGAATGGACGGGTCATGAACTCTCCTCTAGACTTTTTGACCTTGAACGATTAGGAGAAACAAGACTGAGAGCAGCTGCAGGGATATATGCAGCTAAGAAACGACAGAAGGCATACTTTGATGCCCACGTTAAGGATAAAGGTTTAAAGGCAGGCGACTTAGTTTTAGTTTACACATTGAAGCAACATGCAAGGAAGCTAGAAAAGAGAGGCAACGGACCTATGATCATCAATAGGATCTCCACGAGTGGAGCAGTACAACTAGCCACGTTAGAGGGTGATGTTCTCCCAAACTATATTAGCGGATGCAGAGTCAAGTTGTATCAGGAACCTCTCACAGAGGAAATGCTAAGTCGACTCAATACTGCCAAGAAACGCAAGGAAAAAGAAAAGCGAATTCGAGAGGAAGCTCAAGCAGAAGCTTTAGAACGCATCAGAAGGATGAAGTTGCGAAGGCAAGGTAGAGATCAGCCTAGAACAAATGACTATGCAGATCAAGGATATCATATGGCAATGTGTGAAGTCGCAGGAACAAGCTCACCTAGGATAACTGATCGACGTCCTTTCATAACCTTAGATATAGGACAAGGAAAGAGTGCAAGGACTGTAAAAGCCTTGATTGACTCAGGTGCAGCCACTAGTGCGGTTAAATTGTCTTACTGTCAAGAGTTGCAATTAACTGTCAATCCTGTGGAAGCATATCTCATAGGATTGGGAGGTGTGGAAACCCCTTGCATGGGCGAGGTGGAACTTCCCCTCTATATTCATGATGAGGCAATGACAGTTAAGGTACTAGTGTGTCAAGATGAGGACCTCACTGAACCTCTTGTCTTGGGTCAAGACTAGATCTATGACCAAGTAGTCAACTTAAACCTAAGAAGTGGACTTCTTCAGGTATGGGTGAATCAGACTAGACTTACAATTGAGTTAAATAATGGAGCACTCAAGGAACTAGAAAAGACACGGACTCCTGGTCCCTCCAGGGGTACACATGAAGTTGACCATGCTGTTCTTGTCCAAGGCTATGTGATGCAGAAGAATGAAGATCTCAAAAAAGGAGTCAGAACCACAATGGAACTCCCTTCTTTTCCAAAGACCAGAAGGAGGCTGCAACTAAGGGCCGATCAATCACCGAAGACTCTCCAATCGAGAGACCAAAAGAACGCACGAAGCAGAACAACTCAGTCGTTGAGACAAATGTGGGTGCGGAAAGACGAGCGGCCGACCGTAACGAAGTCGCAACAACGGTCCTAACTTCCTATTAGTAATCAACGACTTGATGCTAATAAGAAGACTCCTAAAACCTCTGTTGAGAAAGTGAAATCCATTTGGGTACCCAAGAAGTCGATGAAGGCTGACCCACAATCAAGACAAATTTGGGTGCCTAAGGCTTGCGTGTGAGCTCAACTAGTCCCACACAATTCACATCTTACACGACATAGTTCACTTGCTCAAGCAGCCACCACCCACTCTTGTCTGATGCACTTGAACACACTGCCGCCTAGAAGCACGCACAGACTCACTCGCAAATGGGTCCCGATGACACAACAACTCCCAGTAGAATTACTCATGCAACCCTCCCGAATCTCCACAAAACCAAGACCAAAAGCCATTCATGGTGTTTGGCAACCTAAGACCTGTAATAAACCCCCCGACCCCAATCTGTGAATTCATCTCCACTTACTAACTGCATTAGTCAGACAGCGCACCTTTCCATCTAGCTCCTAGGACTAACCAGGCATTAACTACACACACCGTCATCGTGCACTTACTAACCACTGACTCATCATCTACCTCATGTTAATGTTGTAAGAGGGACAACTACTGGTTTATTCTGTCCATTACAATGTTAACACCTGGTTCTATATTATCACAGAACCAACAAGCAAGTAGGGCCATGGCAGAAGCTGGAGGTGCCAGTTCTCAAGCCGGATCCAGTGCACAGATTGTGGACATAGAAACACTCCTCCTCGAACCCCATCTCACCGAAAGGCCGCAAGAACTTCAAGCTGTGCATGTGCTCCCAATTCAGGATCCTCCCCAGGGGCACACCTCTCAAGTGGGCAAACACGCTCATTGGTTCAGTGATGTTGCTGGACCATTGGGTGATGGAACCTATTTCTGGGAAGCTGAATTAGAGTTTAATGGTAAATGGGGACGTTACCATTTTTTCACGCGCGAGTTTGAGAGCTATCAAAACGCCGAAGTCATGCGTTCAGTATGGACCAAAGCCGGCTTGGACAGTTATTTCAGGGCCCACTTACCAAAACCGGATTTCTTACGTTGTTCATATCTTATCAGTACCATCACGCCAAGCAGGGCCAAGGGAGGCGACAGCACCTTTGTGTTACCCTCACTGCTGCCGGGTCATGAGCTTAAAAGATTCAAGCTGACCCTCAATCTGGTACGAGAAGCATTGGGCATGTATGACATGCACATCCCCACTGAAAAGGAAACAATGGTTCCAGGCAGAATGAAACATAAAGATCTTAATAAGCTGAAGGATATGGTAGCGATGACACCGACCATCGCCCTGCACCTACGGACTGTCATGCAGCACTTTGCTTTCCCCGCCCAGGAAAGATTCACCATGCCCCCAAAGAAAATATGGTTTAGCTTGTATCTGGCAGAGACAGAAAGCCTCCCCATCAATGTACCACACTGGATCATAGATCAGATTCACCTAGCCCATCAAAGGTGGAACAAGAAGTAGAAGAATGTGCTTCATGGATGTTGTGCTCTAACCAAGATAATCTACCGATGTCTTGCCTATGACGTGCCTATTCAGCGGGCACTCATATGGCCCCGGGCCCAAGAATTCCAGAGAAGGCTATCAGCGGAAGGTCCCCCATCAAAGAAGATGAGAGGGGGAGTACAATTACCCTGCGCTCAACCAAGGGGAGCCACCACTACACCAGAAATTACCCCTCCCCAGACACGACGCATTAGGCCATTCACCATCCGGCTACCAAGACCAAGTACAGATGGACCCAATCTGGTATTTCCACCCGTTCCATCAGATTTGGAATTTCCACAGGGCTTTACTCTCAACGATCTCACTGATGAGGAAGTGGCTAGACTGATCTACGACTCCAATCTCGAAACGGAAACAAAGCGAGCTCAGGAACCACAACCCCATACAACAACAGCAGCCCCCACCCAACGTCTCAACGATCTCACTGATGAGGAAGTGGCTAGACTGATCTACGACTCCAATCTCGAAACGGAAACAAAGCGAGCTCAGGAACCACAACCCCATACAACAACAGCAGCCCCCACCCAACGAGAAGTGGTAGAAGTCAACGTCGAGGAACAAGAGACCGAACAGGAGGAAGAAGCCTACGAGGAACAAGAGTATGACAAACTTTCAGAGTTGGCAAGTGCCCCTGCGTATTCGGCTCAAATAAAAAGACTATATCGAACCATGCAACTAGTTCAAGGACAACATAAAATGTCCCTGGAAGCGGGCAAGAAACTCATGAACCAGTTGCTAGCAGAGGAAGGCGTGGACGATATGTTCATTGAGTCCATAAACCTACATGCCGATGCAGTAGGATTGGATGAGGCCATTCATGAGGCAATGGCCTACATTCACAGATTTGAGAAAAGGGTTCCCGCTCGTCCCATGAGGTCCGGGAAACAAATTCATATCAATGTATCAGCACCAGGAGAGACAACGCAAGCAGACGAACATCAAGAAGCACCACGGTCACCACCCTCCCCACCTCTCACTACACAACTCACTCCACCACATGACACTAGCACCACCACGTCCACTACCACCACCATCGTCATGGGAATTCCACTCTCTCCGGGAATCCAATTCGAGGGAGTCACCATGCCCACTTTCACCACTCTCTTCACTAACGTCACATCCACCCCACCCACGATCCCCATCTACACTGTCACTCAAACAGTTGACACTATGGAAACATCTCCTGCCACTGCACCGCTCCCTCCCCCCATGCCACCTCCATCTCCCATACCCCCTCCACCCACATCTCCACTTGCATCCACATCATTCACAACTCCCTTTCCCGCCCCCATTCCCCCTGCATCTTCACCCCTCCCAGCATAATTTAATGTAAATAGCATATTTGTAGCATTAAATCAATGTGTATATCAGCTTCAGAATGAGTACAGAGCTCTGGACGGCCGGTATCAACAACTGACAACACATCACCAGAACTTACAAAGGCAATTTAAAATTCTGGAAGAGGAAAATGCAGATGTGAATCAACGTTATACAATGCTTGAGCAGGCTCACCAAACACTATTGGAGGCACCCCAACCTTCGACAGAATCAGGCGTCAAACAACTAGAGGCCTTGCTCGAAGTATACCAGGCCGATAACCTACGAGTCAGACGTAACTTGGCGCTACTCAGGAAACATATGGCCACAGCACTGGAAGAGAACAAGAGACTGCAAAAACAAAATGAAGAGAATCTGGAAGCGGCAATGGAAGGCTCTCCCCACGAGATAGATCCAAAGCAGTTCAAAGCAGTTCCCACGGAGACGATGAAAACCATTTTGGAAAGCTATGCAGATCTCCTGGAAGCCCATGATGACTTGGAAAGAGAACGTGACACACTACAGAGCAGACTTAAGGAACAGGAAGAACAACCGAAAAGTGTCCCATCAACCTCTACCTCAGACGAAGTAAAGGCCTTAACTGAGCAGGTAGCAGAACTACAAAAGAGGTTACTGACATACGAGAGGCAGCCCTCTCCAGTGGTAGAACCAGAGCCAGAAGAGTTGGTCCCTATTGAGGTAGATGATTTGTACGAAGAACCGTATGTTCCTATGCCAATGCCAGGCGGGCGACGAACCTCAGAGGGACTAGACACCTTGGAAGTGGAAGCACCCGAGTGGCTTCAGACACTGGAAAGGACAGCGAACACACACGAAGAACGGGTGGCCATTCAGATCCAATCACTAGCGAACCTAGAAGAAACTATCATAAAGTCAGAATATTTCAAAAGTATGTCTCATCATAGATGGATCGGCACCAATAATGACCAATATGTGCCATACTGCATACTTTTGGCCGATTACAACGCCGAGATTCAACGACAATGCGGCAAGCCTCCCACATTTGCTACACAATTTGGTCCAGACGATATACCGGAGAGTGCTCAACGTGGGTCCATCTATCAACCCACCTGGAGAATCAGGCTTTTGGAAACATATCCTGAAATGGTCCGAACCTGGAATAATATGCTGTTGTTTATTAAATATAATCCTTGTTACATTCCAGTACTTCGACGAAGCACCTGGCCTGAATTCACTCTTGCCATTAGAGACATCAAAGCCTGCGCAAAATGGTTAAATTACGTTTATCTAGCACCTCCACGAGGACCCCCCACGGTGAACTACATGATTTCTACAATCCGTCACTGGAGTATTCGGCTACACAATAATCCCGATGTGATGGCCCAGATGTGTATGAAAATATTCGAATTAATGCTGATCACTTTCAGGACGTTTAAGAACATTAAGGACCCCCACTTCTCAGGAGCAGGCTTTGTGACAGGAAACCAGGATCTAGTGTATGATATGAGTACCACCCCATCAATTGAAGTAATATATGCTTGGCACACCAGAATCAAGTACCTCCCAGCCTGCTTTAAACAGACATTTGAGGAGATGTCCATCACAGGATTCTGGGAATATCACTCTGAAATCTTTATACCTAGACCATCACATCTCCTCCAATTATTTGCTGTGGAGAGAACTATTTACTCAGAACAATTGAGGGTGCCTCATCCAGATGTTCCCGGACCTGTGAATTGGGATGATTTGCTCACAGATCTAGCACGCGGCTTACGACTCGAAGAACACCACCTAGCCTCCGATGTCGTCCAATATTATGTTCAAAAACCCTCTAGACAAGGGTCTGTCAGGGGCGATAGACGCGAGAGTGGGGGGGGTGTTGGCAGCAGTCAGGGAACCGAAGGAGCCACAAGACGAAGAGAGTCAGAGCGAAGGGACAGCACAAGCAGACATGGCAGTCAAAGAAGATCTGGCAAGTAGGCCATCTAAATTTTTCAGACATCAAGGAGTTGAGCACACAAGAAGAAAGAGCCAGTAGGGAGCTCAAAGAGGTGTATGACAAATCAACAGAGAAAATCCCTACACAAATAGTGATTTTAATCACTAAACACCATTGTAAATACCATTTCATATTTTTGTAGCTCCATTTTGTGCAAGCCAAGGAGTCCTTGAGCTTGAGGAGCTTTAGAAGTATCTACCTGCCAATTTTCGTATTTTTTAGATCTCGTTTGAGCCCTCAAATAAGCCCTGGAACCTAATTTTTAACTAGGCCGGACACTAGGTCTGGACAGGGCCAAAGCTAGTCAAAAACTATAAAAGTAGCTAGAGAGCTCATTTTTGAGGTTAGATTGTAATTGAAACAAACTTGTAAGAGCTTTTTGAAAGTAAACTAAGAATTCCATTGCTTCTCCCTCTTTGTCTTGCCGTGTGTGCGCGTGTGTGTGTATGTGTGTGCATGCTTGTGTGCTTCTCACTCACGCACTTGTGCCTCCACTTGCTCTAGGTCTTCATACCATCCTCACGTCTTCCCGGATTGACATTAAAGGTGGTGCTACTCATCACTGAGCTACAATAAGGAATTCATGATCAAAATTCCTTATCAGTCTATTGTTGGTAGTCTCATGTATGCTATGGTAGCTACGAGTCCAGACATTGCATTTTAAGTGGGAGGTGTGTGGGAGTTGTGAGCATATATGTCTAATCCTAGCAAGCAACACTGGGAAGTGGTCAAAATGATTTTGAGATATCTAAGTGGCACTAAGGACAAGTATCTATGCTTAGGTAGAGGAAAAGCATCCATTATTGGTTACAAACACTATGTTGGTTGTGTAGACGATTGTAAGTCTACAATAGGGTACATTTTCAATTTTGTTGGAGGAACTATCTCTTGGTGATCTCCTCTTCAAGAATGTACAATTGTTTCCCCCACAAAAGCAGAATATGTTGTAGCAAGTGAGGCATGTAAGGAAGCATTGTGGCTTTCTCATTTTGCTTATGATATGGGTCTACCTCAACATGTACCTCGTTTACTCAGTGATAGTCAGAATGCCATTGCTTTGACTAAGAATCTGATCTATCATGCAAAGACAAAACACATTGAGGTGAGGTATCACTTTATTAGAGATTGCTTAGCCACTGAGCACATTATTCTTGAGAATGTTCATACTCGAGATAATGTTGCAGATTATTTGAATAAAGCTCTACCATAGGATAGCTTTTGACACTATTGTCACTTGATGGGGGTTACTTGATTCATGATATTACACAATCACTTGTATACTATGTAACATGCCCATCAGGTGGGAGGTATGGTTTGTATACTTACACTCAGGTATTCTTTATCATTCTTCATTTTTCTCCCATAGTTACTTTGGCCATATTGGCCTTTAGTGGGAGATTGTTACCATTAGTTTCCATGTGAAAGGCCAAATGGACATCGAACACTTTTGTATATGTTCTTTAATAAAACATATAGTGGCATGGTCAACCACAAACTTTAAGTTTGACCACATTTGTAACGCCTAAGATATTTGTGTTTGTGCTCCGTATGTACTATGTTTTTCTATGTATTCTACAGACTCTGTGCACAGTACCGTGTGCAGTGCTAGGAGCTCAGTTTTCTACTCAGAGGATATTGTCATGGAGATCTCAAGAAGGATAATGCACTGTGGTGCATCGCCAGCGAAATACTTCAACACCCACACTAACATATTCATACACACATATACACATGCTTACAAACTTACACAAACACTTCCACACTTACACAAACACTTACACACTTACACTTATAGAAACATACACACACATATAGACGTGTACATACAACACATACAAACTTACATACATATATTCATTTTGTTATTTTTTATGTAATTATTTTGTGAGTATAGTTTTAGGTTTAGTCTTATGTAGAAATCTTTAGACACATGCACTTATACACACACACATACACACATACACACATACACACATACACACATACACACATACACACATACACACATACACACATACACACATACACACATACACACATACACACATACACACATACACACATACACACATACACACATACACACATACACACATACACACATACACACATACATACATGCATATACACATCCATACATACATACATACATACATACATACATACATACATACATACATACATACATACATACATACATACATACATACATACATATATACATACATACATGCATGCATGCATGCATACATACATACATACATACATACATACATACATACATACATACATACATACATACATACATACATACATACATACATACATACATACAAACATACATACATACATACATACATACATACATACATACATACATACATACATGCATGCATACATACATACATGCATGCATACATACATACATACATACATACATACATACATACATACATACATACATACATACATACATACATACATACATACATACATACATACATACATACATACATACATACATACATACATACATACATTCATACATACATACATACATATGTCGATACATACATACATACATACATACATACATACATACATACATACATACATACATACATACATACATACATACATACATACATACATACATACATACATACATACATACATACATACATACATGCATACATACATACATACATACATACATACATACTATTGAGATATCAAGCTCAACATGTGATGATTGAGGATGACACGTACCACTTTTCGTTTCTCTAACATGTATAGTGGTTATGCTAATATATGTTAGGCATATTTTTAGTGAGCTTCATCAACTTTATCTATTGAGAGTGATGGCACATTTGCTTCTTAGAAACTCACCCATTCACAAAAACTAGGTTTTTCTTTCTATATTGCTATTTATATATTCTACTCATTGTATTATTGTACTAGGTAATTCTTTTACTTTCTCTTTATGTAAGAGCGAATTTATGATTGATAAGTTGGACAATAACAACTCTCATCCTTGGAGATTCAGAATCACAAACTTCCTGATGGGAAAGACTACTAGAAGTACATCAAAGGAGAACGAAAACCCCTCACAATTACCAAACATGAATTAGACCACAAACCAACTAAGAGCATCTAAAGAGTGGACTCAAGGAGCATGGAAGGTAATTTATTGGCTATCTATTAGCATACAAGATAGCATGATTGGACACATAAAGGATGAAAAAAACTCCAAAAAAGGCTTGGAAGAGTTTGGTCACATTGTATGAGACCAATACAAAGTAAAAAAAATTGCAACTTAAGAATGAACTACATACACCACTGTTGGAAGCATCCAGAGGCACAGACGACACGGAAGCATGTAACGACAGAGCAGGGAGCCAGTCGAATCATTTTTCAAAGAATTATGTTTCCAAATACTTTCCAAAAACCTCCAACATTGATTTTTATCACTATTGTAACATATGTAACATAGAAAACCCCATTTTGTAATCCATAGCTCCATTTTGTGCAAGCCGAGGAGTCCTCGAGCTTGAGGAGCTTAGGTAGAACAAGCGTATCAATTTTCGTTATTTTTAGACATCGTTTACCCTTCCAAATAGCATCTAGGACCTAATTTTTAACTATGCCGGTCACTAGATGTGAAACCGGTCAAAACTAGTCTAGAAACTATAAAAAGAGCTAGAGAGCTCATTTTTGGGGGAGTTAGTGTTAGCTTGTTGGAGTTTAGAGTTCTTTTGAGCTTGTAATAGTGTTCTTGAGTAATAGAGCTAATTTCCCACCTTCCATTGTGTCTTGCTTGTCTCTTCGTAGTGTGTGTGCATTTCTATGCTTCTCACCTTCACTCTCACTTCATCTCACATTCACGATCTTCATATCACTCCTATCTCTTCCGCGGATTGACATTAAGGAGGTGGAGCTTCTTAACGTGGTTCTCACCATTGTGCTAGAGCAACACCAAATTTGGCGTCGTTGCCGGGGGATCGAGTCTAGGACGAATGTGTGATGGTAAGAGTATAGCAAGATGTGGCGTTGGAAGGTAAAAATTTCAGTTTTTGTTGTTGTTTTTACTTAGTTTTTAGTGTTTTTCACCTCCCCCACACTCCATCTTCATCACCGCATCATCATCTTCATCTCCAAAAAAATCAGAAAATTCACCATATCCACCTATTCTCCTCATTTCCCCTCATTTGTGCATGCGAGAGAGTGAGAGAGAGCTTTTGTGCTTGTGTGTGCTTTTGCTTTCTTGAGTTTTCTTGCAGGTACAGAGCTCCAGTGCATCAGGAAAGCTTGGAAAAGGTAAAATTTTCAGTTTCTGTCAGAAATTTCCGACTGTGTCAGACCATCGCGATGGTCTGCAAAGTACGGATTTTGAAGAAGGCGACCACACCAGCGTGAAGAGCACACCTGCGCCTCTAGGAATCCATAGCCGCATCTGCAAAATCATCAGTTTGGTGGACCATCGCGACGGTCTCAGACCATCGCGATTGTGTCACACCATCGCGATTGGCTCACGCCATCGCGACGGCTCGGCCGGACCATCGCGACGGTCTCACGCCATCGTGACGGTTCATTTGGACCATCGCGACGGTTCGCGGACCATCGCGATTGCTCGGTTGACCCCACACCATCGCGATTGGCTCACGCCATCGCGCCGACGGTGCCACGTGGCAAGCTAGACCATCGCGACGGTTCATTTTTTGGACCATCGCGATGACACCCTCAGACCATCGCGATTGTGCACTTTCATGCCATCGCGACGGTGCACTTTCACGCCATCGCGATTGTGCAATTTCACGCCATCGCGATTGTGCAATTTCGCGCCATCGCGATTGTGCACTTTCACGCCATCGCGACGGTGCACTTTCACGCCATCGCGATTGTGCAATTTCACGCCATCGCGATTGTGCACTTTCACGCCATCGCGATTGTGCACTTTCACGCCATCGCGACGGTGCACTTTCACGCCATCGCGATTGTGCAATTTCACGCCATCGCGATTGTGCACTTTCACGCCATCGCGACGGTGCACTTTCACGCCATCGCGATTGTGCAATTTCACGCCATCGCGATTGTGCAATTTCACGCCATCGCGATTGTGCACTTTCACGCCATCGCGACGGTGCACTTTCACGCCATCGCGATTGTGCAATTTCACGCCATCGCGATTGTGCAATTTCACGCCATCGCGACGGTGCAATTTCACGCCATCGCGACGGTCACAGACCATCGCGATCATCTCAGACCATCGCGATTGTGCACGCCCATTGCAAATTTTAGGGTTTCATTTTTTGGCCAATTTTGGGGCTATTTTTGGAAAATTTTTGGGTGATTAGACTCATAGGAGACCCCTTAGCTCATATTTGGAGAAAGACCTGTTTGTGAGTTTTTACCCCCCAGGGCCTGAAAGGTCATAACTTTTTCATCCGAAGTCCGTTTTTAGATAAGCTATTTTGAGGTTGACCTAGTTTGGGACTAGAAAGCCAGGGGGCAAACATTGAAAAGTTGGGCAAAAGGGAAGGGACTTAAAAGGTGTATATACTCAAGTGTTTGATCATCCAACTGTGCATTGGTCTAATATTGGATTTTTCCAGGTCTAGCAAGGGCAATCGAAGGCAACCAAGGCAAGGCAGTGAAGGGCATAAAGCTTGGGAAGCGCGGCTTCTTGGGCATCAGAGCAACCAGAAAAGCTGACTCGAGGTTGGAAGATTACTCAACCCCCTCAGTCAATTCTTAGCTTAGGATAAACGTTAGCATTGTGGATTAAGACGATAGGAACGCCTCAAGTTCAAGAGAGTTAAATTTGTCAGGTTCAAGACTAAAGTAATGGTGTGTGACACGAAAACCTAAAGGAAGGAACCTAAGTCTGACGGAACGAGAACTCAAAATTATAACAGAAAGTCGAATTCCTGACGCATACATTAGGACAAGAATCTAAAGAAATTTAAAAAGAATCAAGAAAGTAATAACAAAGAATCATTGACGATCTGAGCGTGTACTGAGTGTGCAAGGAAGAAAATTAATGAACCTTAGATCGGGCAAACATATAGGCAAGTCAGACCGGAGAAGCCTTAGATCATCAGAGGCAAGTGTAAGAACTACTGCACAATCGTGGGCTCAACAGTTGAACACTAGTTACCCCTACGAGAACTCAGACACTAGTGATTCAGAAATGGCATTTAGCACAGAAAGACCAGAAGGAGGGTCTAATGTAGCATACTTAGAAAAACCAGAAGGACCCTATAGAACGCAACTAGAGTTTCTCCGAACCAACCGATTAGGTGCTCGCATCTATGAGGATGGTTTGCGAAGGCAAATGGTGCAAATGCACAACCCCGATCAACCCATTGGATTGGAACGTCCAGTGGTGAAATTCGAGAGAGACGCGTACATAGACAAGGAAGGAACGATGTACATCTTAAGTACGCAGCCAAACCATACCAATGAGTTTGGCGTGATTCAACCAGAGACGGAAGCAAAACCTCAAGGAAAAGAACCATTAGAAGAGCCTAGAACACCTAGAGGGAAATCTGTACTGACACGCGTACTAATCCCGGATTGGATCCCTCAGGACAACAGAAGCATAGAGTTGTTTGTAAATAAAGAAACTGATGAAGCCTTTTGGAGATACAAGACCGAAATACTTAGTGAGGTAGGTATCATCACTATATACGAGTTCAAGGACCCGGATACACCTGGAAAGGTTGTATACCTGGATGAGACTTCAGAAAGAGTCTTTGTGGTGCCTGACCGCGCTAAAAACACATACACATGGAGAGGTGAATTGGTATTCCCTCCATCTAGAACGAACATGAATACAAGTCAACAAGGGGCAGGAACATCATCAGCCCATGGAAATCAAAGAGAGGGAAATAAAGAGAGACTGGAAGTAAGCTTTAATCATCCCATGGGGAGAGATAGAACAACCATGGACACTAATAGAGCAGATAGACAAAGAGATCATGGAATACCAGGTTGTAGAGATGATTTTCCTCTACCTAGACCACGCGAACACGCAAGAATATTGAGACCCACACAGTTAGTAAAATCAATGAAGAATTACTTTGATGGGACAGGAGATCCCTATGACCACGTCGCAGAATTCAAGCAAGTACTAAGAGCCGAACAAGTTGAAGACATGTTCACGCAATACAACGCATTTGGACTAACGTTAAAGAATACAGCTTTAACTTGGTTCCAACCATTGCAACAGAGGCAATTTAGAGACATCCATCACTTTTTAGAGTCATTCATCACCGAATTCTCTAAAAGTGGGATTAGACATGACACGTCTTCGTTGATTCATAGCTTTAAACAGACCCCTCAAGAAACAGTAAGACTGGCAGGACGTAGGTTTAGACAATATGTTGAACGATGTCCAATGCAAGAGCTACCCTCACAAGCCAAGCAAGTGTCATTGTTTTTAGATGGCTTGTTGAGCTCTAAACTACGCTCCTATGTGTACCTAAAAGAACCCAGAACGCTAGAGCAATGTGTAAGAATTTGTATAGACATTGAGGACAACTTAGGAGATGAGTTGGAACTCTCAAAGGTCTATAAGGACTCAGACTGTTCATCTCTAGCATCCACAAAATTGTCTAGCTCAATAGAAGACCTAGCAGAAAAAGTGGCCCAGAAACTAGGAGTTTCTAGTAAACCTAGGGTACTAATGAACAAGCGTTGTTACACTTGTGGTGGTGATCATATGGCAAATGTGTGTCCCAATGCACCACAACCACAAGCCAACCCTAGTGGCCAATACTGTACAATTGAGAGAAGATACACGAATCATACGGCTCAGGATTGCCCGTACAACAAACAAACCGTGAGACAGAACTACCCGCAAGCATACCCGCAGCTAGGTAGGTATCAAGGCCAATACAATGCTCAGCCTTATTACTATAGGCCTCCTCAGAACTACCCATACCAGGCTCAACAGAGACCTCAACCTGTCTTAGCTCAGCAGCCACCCCCACCAGCGAATGTCATGTCAGTGAAATACGCGGCTGCAGAAGAGAACCTAAGTAGGGCCTTAGTGCCTTCGTCACCTTTGATCACGGAAAGTGACCCGAACTCAAACAGTTTTGACTCCACGTATGTAGATAGTCCACCCGCATATTACACAGAGTCACCAGAACATGTGGAGACATATCATTATGATAGTCCACCAGTGGAACCTAGTTGGGAGCCAGACTATGCTAATGTGATGTACACAAACCCAAATCCACGGCCCCAAGTAAGACAACAGAGACCACAAGGCCCTAGAGGACCATGCTTTAGGTGCCAAGGAGATCATTTCATAAAGGATTGTCCACATCCCCCAATAGCAGGATAATCATAGTACTATAACATCCAAGGCTTTTGTGCTGATTGTGGCAAAGAGCACATAATCAAAGATTGTCCTAAGAATCCTGTTAATGCTTCGAATGTGACACCGATCAACGTGATAGGTATTGTAAATAACGCAGATGGATCCAACCCTACATACGTGCCTATCCAAGCTATAACAAGAGCCCAGGCGCTCTTACAGAACCAAAAGCTTAATCAAGAGAAAGTAGCTGGAAGTAGTGAAGTTGCAGAATCTAGCAATAAAAAGACAAAATCTTGGAAAGATTCTCGAGAAAGGATTAAGAGAAAATGGAGTAAAAAGATAAGTGAGTTGGAAGGAAGTTTGAAGGAATCTAGAGCCAAAATCCAAGAATTAACTTCACAGGAATTGAATCAAGAGAATCCAGCTCAGAAATCAGGATCAGTTTTAGCGGAACCCATACCAGAAAATCTAGACATGATGTTTTGGGCATATCAGGCTAGATTAAAAGAGGGACCTCAAGTAGCTGAAATGAACAAAAACTACCCTCGAGCTGATCTAGAAATTGAGAGAACTAAACTTTGCATGAAAATGGTAGAACTAGCACAAGCTTTGTTTGAAGCCTCTAGATATCTCAATTGGAATAACATGGCAAAACCGGAACTACACTTTCAAGGATTATTGGAGAGGCTAGAATACTTGATTGAAAGCAAAGAGAAAAAGGATCAGCCTAGGAACCCTATTGTCCCAGAGACACAGGAAAGGAATGCACCATCCCTGTCTCAAGTACCCAACTCAGAAAGTCAAGACAACCTGTCTTCCATACATAGGTACTCACATGAATTTTTGAGAGAAATCCAAGAAGAGAAATGGAGAAAGGAACAAGGAACCCATCCTCCTATTCAAGAAATAGACGACTTACAGGAACAATTTCCCCAAGACATTCCCTCTATATACGATGATGTAGAGGAAGAACAACTGAGTGAACACACAGGCTTTGAATCTAATTCTTTACAAGAATTACCTCAGTTCACAGGACCTTGGGAAGCAAAGTCTATTAGTATGAGAGCACCCACGATAATAGTGAGGAATGAAGAATCAGTAATCCCTAGAAACATGGAAGTGATCAAGAATACCAAAGTACAGTGTAATCTCACTCTAGAGGAGTTGTTAAAGGTAAAACCAGAATTGTGGAAACATGTAGCAAATCAATTCCCTGAGCTTGCTACTACTCCCTCACAAATAGGATCACATAAGAAGGTACCAGAGATACCCGTAGAAAAGATTGGAGATGTAAGCGAAGGAGAGGAAGGTAACACTTATCTTCCGATAACCCATCAGGGCTACACCACGAAAGCCATCTTAGATTCAGGAGTCGGAGTAGCCATCGCTACCACCGCTTTATGGAAACGTTGGGGTAAGCCAGCATTAAGACCCACCAGGATGAAGCTACAAATGGCTGACGGACACATAGAAAAACCATTAGGCTTACTAGAAGGCATATCTCTCACCACTTGTGGTGTAGAATTTGAGCATACTTTTGCCATTTCAGGGAATGGTGCTATGCCCGGCACAAACTCCTTGGTCACTGGTGGAAGAATCTCTATCTCTTCCCCATCCTCAAACTCTTGCTACTCATCAAATCCTCCAACTTGGTTTTCTACCTCTTCGTGTTCAGCTATCTTCTCTTGGCTTGCTTTTTCACTTCCGTCTTCTGGATTTTTATTCAAATACTCTTGAGTCCTTGTGACTACTGCCACAGTTGGCTCTTTAGGCGGTTTCTTGGCCTGGTAAGCATCCACAAAGTGCATTGACGAGCTAGAGCCTTCTTGAGGGTTCGGTGTCTTGAACACTACTCCGATTGTAGGAACGTGCTCTTGAGCTCTCGATGTGGAATGCATCTGAGTATCAACATAATTCGAGGACCCTGCTGGTCCTTTTTCCTTGCCGGCGGCAACTCTTCGTTTTGGACAATCTTCATCAAAGTGGCCCTCTCCACTACAGTACCTACATAGTGGAGTATAATCAATTGGTTTCTTTTCGTTTGGACATCTAGATTGAGTATGGCCAAAGCCATGGCATCTCCAACACTGGATTGGACCATCTCTTCTTTGATCACGTGCGGCTCCTCTTGGATAGTCTCCTCCTTGACCCTGAGCACCATATCCATAAGTAGGTCTGTTTTCCCAACGAGATGTAGGTGGGACACTTTGAGCGGGCAATCCCGTGTAAGGTCTTTCTCTTGTATCTCCGGATTTCATGGTCCTCTCTTCATAGGCTCTCTTGTTATAACATCGGTCCTCTGTGTGATTTGTTCTTCCACAGAAAGTGCAACGCATTCTAGGTGGTGATCTATCTGTGAATACTCTCGAGACTATAGGGCATTCTGAAGCCAAATGGCCGTAACCATGGCACTTTCCACACCATGTATTTGATCGAAACACTTGATTGGGGTTTGTAGTCACCTCTGGTTTTACTGTGTATGTTTCCTGGGTCATTGTGACAGCTTTTATAGCTTGCGTGACCAACTCCAATATTCGTTCTTCAGTTAGCGCAGGCTTTACCTCACCTGGCGTGCTAGTGGCAGCTACAAAAGCTGGAGTCGTCAATGCGGGACTTCCTTGTCCCGGATCTTTCATTGGTATGTTACCTGGGCCTCCCATTGGCTCGTATAAGAGCTCCATCTTCCTTTGTTGGCATAATTGTACTTCCTCCCAAAGCCTTGCTTGTTCCTTAGCATCCATTAAAGTTGCAGGTCTTGTCAGGCTGATATGCTGCTGTGCCGTAGGATCTCTCAATCCCGAAATGAATCTTCGTTTCAATGTCTCATCGTTCGGGGCATTCGCGCCCATCTTTCTTACTAACGTTTCCATTCTCTGAATGTAGTTATCGATGCTCTCATTGACTCCTTGTCGCAAGTAATCCATCTGTTGGGCCAATCTATCTTGGAAGCCTTGTCGTTGAAACTTTGCCAAGAAGGCTTCCTTGAGCATCTGATAAGTTCCACGCTCTTATGGTGTCAGATTCCCATACCAATTGGCTGCCTCATCACAGAGAATAGCCGGAAAAATTCTCAACCTTTGATCCTGGTCAACTACGTCATTGGCTTCACAAGTAACCTCAAACAGCTCGATAAAACTATCCGGATCTTCGTCCCAAATACCTGAAAGCTTGGTGAAGTCTCCCAAGTGAACAGAAATCTGCTGAGCCATTTCGAACAGAGGTATGATGTCGATATCACTTCGATTCCAGAAATTTAATGCACGTGGCCTCAGGATCCCTGCTTCAAACTTCCGCACTTGATTCACGATTCTCCTACGGGAGTACACGTTTTTGGCCGATTTCTTCGAACCAATCGAGGTCCACTCACCTGGTGGTTCCCACCTTCTCCTTTCTCTTTCAAGGGCTCTTCTCTGAGCGCGTTCCTCTCTTTGAGTTTGTGTTGCTCCTGAGGATGAGCTCCCCTCGCTCATGTACTAGATCTGGAGTCCGCAAGCTCGGCCAACATGTGGCGCTAGGCGAACCTATGGCACTCTCTCATAGAGACGTGCCAAGCTTTTCCCGGCAGACGCACCAAAATGGTACCCTTCTTATTCCAAGGGAAAGTGTCTCACACACACCTATGTTTTGTTCAACTAACTTGTACTAGGCCACTTTCTTTTACCTTGAGTCCACAATTGCTCACGAATATGTCCTCTTTAGGGATCCCTAGTAGGATCGTCAAATGAAGATTCCTAATACCCAAGGAAAAATGGCTCGCACCCACTTATAGTGTGCTCGATTTCCTTGAGATCGGCCTCTTTGTCCTCCTCTTGGTCCTTGATAATACTCAAATAAAGATGCCGAGAAGGAAGAAACAAATGCAAACCTGAAATCGACTCCCAAAGTTGACCTTGGCAAACATCCTCTCTTCACACTTCATATCTACTTACTCTCCTTGTTCCTCTCCTCTGTCCCATTTGCCCACTCTAGCACCCACAGCTCGACTCACACCCTCATCTCTCCCTCTTCCTCAAAAAATACCCGATGTCTGTACTTCCTTGAAAGTATGCACCCACCATTGAAGATAGAATGCAATTCAAGCAGATAATGCAATTGGAAGACAAAGAGGAGGGCACAACATATGAACACAATACTAAAGCAAAGCCCCTATTACATTATTTGCAGATATCCAGACAATCCGTTTCTCAACAAATGGGTGGCTGAATTATGTTTCTTCATCTTGACCAAGAGAAATGTGTACTTTCTGAACCCCAAAAATTCCTCACACATGTTAGTAAGTTTTTATAGGCATTCTTAAAGCACAAAATAATACACCAACATGTATAAACAAACTAGTCCAGGAAATACATATGCCACAACTTTGCACCACCATTGAAACCTCCGCCTTAATTGTTTTGGAGTCAAAGCTTTATGAAGGCTTGAGCTAAGAACTTAGTCTAAAACTATTTTCATCTCAAAGTCATGTCGTATTGAGGATCTACATGGGGTATTTACTAAGGAACACACACGGAATCATAGGAATGGTAAGCTTGAAGCGATAACTCCAAGCAACTATCGCTGAAGCTATCAAGAGTAGTTGTTGATCGTGGGCAATTTTGGAGTTCTGTTCTCACTTACTTTGGCTCTTGTTGTTAGGATACTAAATCTCTCTTTTCGTGCACGAGTTGGACATGCTCCTTAGGATTCGTTCTACTGTCTAGAAACCTCTTGATTTCTCCATTCACCACTCGATAGAACACCGGATATAACATGGATTACTTTCAAGTTTGCACGTTGTGAAGAACCTCAGGATACTAATAGCCAAGAAGACCTCAAACTTAGGCTGTGTCAAGGTTCAGTACCATAAGGTTCTAGAAAAAATTGGCTTCTGAGGAGAAGGATCAGTTTATGGAAGTACAAATCTCCGTGCATTCAGAGGGTAAATAAAATGCAATTTCATCTGAAATAAAAAAGTCATTGAGTTCGAAAACACATGGAGGTTTGCTTGTTGTCCTCTGGGGTCAGCTCTGAAAACTGAGTTAGCACTAAAGGTGTCCCTCACATCTACTATGTCAACATAAACACTCATAGACCCATCAATCCAATTTCCCCCCCCCCCCCCTTCCCAAGGAGATGGAGCATCAGCAGCTTATAAAAACTTATTGTTGTTTTACTTTTCGTGGTATATTGAAACTGTGCGATAGACGTTTCCTCTTTTTACACATGCACATCGGTTAAAATCACTCTCTAATATCTCTTTCTCTGCCCATGCGTTCACATGCACAAGAAACACTTGAGATTTAAATCATATCCTCTCTTAAGGTAGCAACCATCTTTATCCTTGCCCATGTTGTGTCCATCCTTTCCATGACAGGCCGCATCCTGACCATGGCCCTTCTTCCCTTCCTTGCAATACGTACACTTCCCTCTACATAGTTGAAGCTCCAGAACCTCAAAAAATTGCCTTTTTCTGACTGTACCCACGAGCAAGTATGAGAGCTCAGAAGACGCCTCCGTCCCCCCCCCCCCCCCCCCACTACTATGGCTGCCCTCGTTCCTGCACAAAAGCGAAGAGAGAGCAAGGCCCCAACGTTCCAGCCCCTCTGTTTTTGGTTCCAGCTCTCTAGCACGCCTCCAAAATGCTTTTTTTTTTTCGCAGAGAGCGCCCCCCCACACCTACAAAAAACGAGCAGAACCAAAAAACGGGCGAGACACCGGGAGAGAATGAGAGAGAGTTGTATCTAGTGAATGTGATACCATGTATGGATAAGGCTCCCTCTTTAAGCCATTCAGGTGCTAGATATCCTGGAGTTCCTCTAACAGTAGTCGTCACATTAGACTCATTTCTTTCCATATGCCGTGAAAGACCAAAGTCTGCCACCTTTGGCACGAAATCTTCATCCAATAAAATGTTTTGTGGTTTAATATCCAAGTGCAGAATATGCTTTCGGCACCCTTCATGTAGATATGCGAGTCCCTTAGCCACCCCAACTGCTATATTGTACCTCATTTCCCAACTCAACTTTTTCACAACTCTACATCCTCCAAGTTTTTCCGTATTCCCTCTATCAGCCAAGGAAGCACTACTTTGAAAAATCCATTGATCCAATGAACCATTTTCCATAAACTTGTATACAAGCAATCGCTTCTCTTCCTTAACACAAAATCCAATTAGTTGGAGCAAATTGTGATGATTTGCCCCACCCATAATTCTCAATTCAGACCTAAATTCTTTCTCTCCTTGCCTCAAACCTTCCAATCTCTTCACTGCAACTCTTGTACAGTTTGGAAGAGTCCCATAGTACACAGCCCCAAAGCCTCCCCTGCCCATAGTATGAACGGCCAACACGAGAGCAAGGTACTCTGTCTCTCGATAAAGCACCATAACTGATATGACGAGCTTGAAGATAGCTGACTCCGAGCTACCTTCGGTCCATCTCCTCCACATCCACGAAAAAAAACCCCCAACAAGACATTACCAATCAATCTCATTAAACAAAACTCCACTTTTGAGCAAAATCTCCCTTTGAGCAAATGTAAAGATAGTTGTGCTTCAACAAGCATCCCACACTTTCTATGCATATCACCTAAGACACTGCCAAGGAAGAATTCTTGCTCCAACAACCCACGCTGAATATTGTGTATGTGTATTTCTGGACCCCTTTTATTCAGCCTTGATGTTACCACATTTAATCAGAATTTATTGTTATTGACCAACATCTTTCCTTGCCAGATACCTGCAATCAACATATAATCTGCAAAATGGAAGCATGTTAGTGCACCAAAACCAACCATTTTCTGAGCTAACAATGATATAATCATATGTGGTGGTACATAGTACTTAGGGATTCATTTATAGCTCTCATTTACTAATTCTCATATTATTGGTCATTATTCATCATCTATCAATAGAGAGCTCTTCAAGCCATCATATGGTGTGTTGATCTCCTTCTTCACTCTTGTATGTACTTCTATCTTGCTTCCTCACTCTCTTACACACCCAAAAGTGGTAATATAGCAAGCCCATCTTCTCAACCTTCTTTTCTGCATCCATGCCCACAACACTTTTAATAGTGCAAATCAGTTTTGAAGCTTATAAGTACAAGATTTAGCACTGAAAGGACATTATCATTACGTGTGTTGGCCTTTTACCCCCCTTTTGAGGTTGCTTGTGCAATCAAAGTTGCCATAGGAGTTACATGTTGTGAGATGCATTAAAATTTTTTTACAGTTCATATCTTGCTACTTTTGAGTTCTATGGTGTAACAGAATGCAAAAATGGCTTGTTTGGAATGCTTCAAACTGATTATAGGCTTGATGGAACCAACTATACAATGTGATCTTATGATGAAGCATGTTCTCATTGCAAGGAAACTATGGAACATAGTGGTAAATGTTGACGAGTGACCCAATGGTTCTTATACTATGTAGTCGTTGGAATGTACCTTAGATTACAATTTATGTGGGCTCACACATGAATGCCATGTCATTGCTATATGGGAGCTTAGGCTAAGGGAGGGTGGGAATCATCCCTTATATTAAAGTTTATGTAGGCAAACACATGAGTGCCATGTTTCACCAATGTGTGAAGCCATATGAAAGCTCCAATTATTAGAGTAAGGTAGGAAGAGAGTTAAATGGATGAGTATGTGGGTGGGAGGAAGATTAGACACAAATCTCTATGAAATGAACTCCTCAATTTCAATTGATTGTCAACTTCAAAGTTTGAGCTTGTAGATTGATAAAAGAAGGGGGTTTCATTGGATGTCATCATGATATTAGAACCATAGCCATTAATGTCCACAACAAGGACAACGGATGGTGATGTGAACACATGACAGCAACATTCCATACAATAGACAAATGGATGCGCATGCATGCAAGAAGGACAATCGACAAGTGCCTGCAAAGACCATGCTTCCACTCTCTTCCCCCTCTCTTGGGTGATGTAAGCTCTTTTCTTGAGGCTTATGTATACCACCACAATCGGCACTCAAGTTTGATACATGGGATTTAATTGCCCTTCATAGAGCCATGTGTGGAGAAACTTCTTCAACATCCTTTCATAGATGAGGTTAAAAAAACGCAAAATTTGGACTTTTGTTGCAAACTTTCAACCACCAAACAAGAAATTGTTGGAGGATTTTCGGGCAAGTGGACATGCAACTATGCATTGTGGGATATGGACATTGAGGGTAGAAAAATCAACTATGCAAAGAAACTTTTTGGATTAGTTTTTGAGCTTGCAAAGTGACCCTCTTATCATTTTTCTCCATTCTATTTGTCCACACATACACCCCCACCTTCCTCAAGTCATAAATTCTTGCTCAAAAATCGGATTGGAGCAATCTTAGTCTTAGTTAAAAGCTTATCTCCCAAGATTTGATGAAAAGTAAATGATGCATCATTTGGATGAGATAATGGTAGGTCAAAAAATATTTACGACACTTTAGCAGCAACTAGTCGATTGCTCCCAACCCTCATTTTGGAGCCTTCAGTGTCTGATTTCACTTTCGTTGCTTGGATTGGCATCATGGATACGATATACATATGGTAGAGTACTTTTTGAAGACTAGTAAGGAATGGTGAGAAGCTCAAATTTGTTTATTTTTTCTTCACTTTGGATTTCGGAGCACTTGGAAGTTATTTTTGGAGCTCTTCAAATGACTTTTGGTGCCAGCACCTTCCTCAAACCATCTGGACATTTCAAATTTTCTTTTGGGCTTGATAAAAAATCCAAATAAGAGCCTTAAGATATCAAGGATCACTTCAAGACTACTTTGGATAGCTTGGACAACATCATGGAAGTACTCTTGTGAGATTTCTCTCTCTTTTGTTATTTAAAGTTTGCTTCCATCTTCATTTAGCTCTCTAGTTTATACACTTGGGGGAGATAAATATGGAAACTAAGGGTCAAGGGAAATTAGAACATAGTCCCCCACCTAAAGAACAAAATCTAGAGGGATATGACCAAAAGATGGGACAAGCCAAGCAAGAATAAGAGGATTCTTACACAGGTCTATGATGCGTTTTTGACACACAAGCACTTCAATGAGCTCAAAGAACAAACCCTTAGGTTATTGGTAGCACGACCTCTATTATAGAGCAATTGAAGACTCAAATGATCTCTTTAGAGACAAAAGTTACATATTTCCTATCTAGGAAGGAAAGAGAAGTTCGTACTCTTCACACACATGAGATAGCTAGGAAGGAGACTCTCCAACCTAGCAAAAATATGGGCGATCTAGGGAGAATCCCCTCCTAAAAGGCCTTAAACCACCAACCTTCATGGGGGATGACTCAGAAAGAAATAAGGAGGTAATCTACACTTTTTCGCAAAAGTGGAATGACATCCACCCTAAGTATCGTGTGCTTGAATCAAGTCTCTCGCTTGGCCCATGAGCTTATAAGTGGTGGATGAGTCACAAGGAGGCAAACTCCATCCCTACTGACTACAATCTATTTGAAACCTTTTTCTTGAGGGAGTTTCTTTGTGAGAATGAGGAATATAGGAATTGGGATGAATGGGATAGGATTAAACAGAGGATTAGAACATTATCAATCTACATATCCCAATATAGAGAGATCATTTTGAAGCTTAAGGGGCTTGATGATTTCTAGAAGACTAGGGGTTTGTGAGAGGATTAGATAAGGCCATAAAGACAAAAGTAAGGAGAAATACACCTAAAATGTTTGAGAAGGCGATCAAATATGTGACAACCAAAACCATCCTCAATATACTTTTGGGGAGACTGATTAGCCCCTTAAACTTGTGAGAACCATAAAATTTAAGACAAAGATATTTATGAACAAATTTTGCATAAAGAAACAAAGATCAAAAGGGCCAAAATTACCTACTTAACAATATGAAAGGACCAAGAGAGAAAATATGTTCTTTAGGTGCTTGTCTCCTAATCATGCACAATGGAACTTTCCACCTCGTGAGGGGCAAGAGAAGAAAGGAGGACCAAGGACTAGTATGGCACCTAACAAGGGCAAAAAGGAGGTGCACCTTGTGCAATCAGTTCCAGTACATGGGAGATCTAGTTGCAAGGAGGTGGAAGTGATGCATGAGGATATAGAACACACCTTTTGTTTGGCTCAATCATTGTTTTCACCGTAGTTTGGACCATATGAATTGGTTAAGCTTCATGGTAGTGATTAAAAGACCAGGGTGAGAGTCATGATAGATGACTCCACCACACATAATTCCATAAACTATGCTCTGGTTAAGAAATTGGAGTTTCCTAGACAACCTAATGCACATAAATATGTTGTTTCTATGATGTGGGGTGAGGATAAGAGGATATGGGATACTATTAATTTGGAAGTCTAGATACATGGATACATAGATCATGTGGAGTTCCAAATAATGAACATGGAGAGGACAAACCTAGTGTTAGGTAGAGAGTGGCTTTGGGGATTTGGAGACACACTTAAATGCAATTATCAAAACAACACTCTTGAATTTATGAAGAATGGAAGTAGATTTTGTTTTCAGGGAGAGAGATGTACCTAGTACACTTGTCATTTCATCTTTACAGTTAGATAGGTTGTTTCATTCTCAGCATGTGCAACACATCTTTTTATTATATAGTTATGATGTTGAGCATTGTATAGGCACCTCATCTGATGTATATTTCCATGATAGGAATGTACGTAAAGACATGAATTTCCATTATTAATTTTTGCAAGAGTGTGTAGTTAAATGTTTTAAGGATTTAATGTTTGAGTTTAAAAATGTTATTCCCACTCACCTTCCTAGAGGGCTACCATGAGAGAGAGGGGGGACATTGACCATGCCATTGAGGTAATTACTAACGCTAACCCTATTTGTAAGCCATCATATAGGCTTAGTGTATATTATCATGAGGAGGTAGAGAAGGAACTCTTCAAGACTATTTAGATAAAGGCTTCATTAGACCTAGTAACTCATCTTGGGCATCACCAATGCTCCTAGTAAAAACGCCGGTGGACAAATCATCAAGTGTCTAGGAGAAGTCCCCATGTCCCTACACCTAGGAAACTCTACTATGGAGCAAAGATCATTGGTATGTAAGCATGAAGTCCTTATTGAAGATCTAATCCTAGGACAAGACTAGATTTTTGAAAATTAAGTCAGCATACACATGGCACAGGGATACATATCAGCCAAAGTAGGGCACAAAGAGGTCTTCAATCTTTTGGAGGCTAGATCATCCCAAATCATCAGCAAAATTTTACCTAGGGAAGCAGACCTAAAGGAGGTTAGAGAAGAAGGTTCAAGCATGGGTATGTCTCAGGAATGCCCCAATCTAGACGATTTGTGACAGGTGAGGTATTGCATGATTTCGTAACCAATTCTTCCATAGGGCATGAACTCAAGAGAAAAAGTAAGGACACTTCTTCTCAACCCATCAACACTATAAGAAAAAAAAGCGACATGGATATCAACTGCTACAATACCACCACAAACAAACACGTGAGTACAATGGATGTGAAAGGATAAGTCACCTCAGCATGCAGTCTCGAAGGAGTAGACCGACCCTCCATCAAAAAAGCAATGACACAACCATGATTTAGAATCTCAATGGGATAAACCAAGATTTCTTTGAGTGTGGCTTCCAAAATTATTGGTGGAGGCTCAAAAATCACAACAATGTATATGGATTCCGAAAGTGGTCCAGAGAACAGCGACTCAAGAGATAGAAAAACTCAAGGAAATGGCATACCGACAGAACCACGCAAAGGAAAATACAAATGATCAAAGGAAACCCCAAGAAACCACCACTCAAAAATCCCAATCCAAGAAGAGGAAAAGGTCAAAGACTACATTCAAGATTAAAGGAAGGGAAGCGTGATAGAAGCAAATGACCCAAGCACAGATTACAAGGTTAATTTGGAGACCCAAGAAGCGATAAGGAATCGACCAAGAGGATCAAGGAGGCTCTCCTTGCACTCAAAAAGTATCAATTGCATCCAGATTATGCATGATAAGGCCACATTACAAGGCCACACATTTGACACATAGCTTCTTCCATAAAAGTAGTAGTGCACATTTCCATAACCAAAATAGGACTTAGCTTCTACCGTCATAGGAATGATCATACATTGTAAAAAAATAAATGCTTCAGCTATAAACTAATCTCTTGTTTTCTTTGTAGATTAATAATTAAGAAAAAGTATGGTAGGGTACCTTACTTGTCTCTACTTATGCAAGGGGGTACAGAACAACAGAGAACGATGTATTAATGAACTACACCTAAACATGCTGAATTGGTTTCTCTCTTGAACTGATTCTCTGCCATATTATGAGTGCAGATGACTTCCGAGGACTCTGAAGCAAAGATTCAAGAAGAGGTGCTTGAATTTCCAATGAAGAGTGTGATCGAGGCCAAAGGACACTGATTCCAAGAATACTAGCCAAGTAGTGAACACTTGTTCTTGGTGACAATTAAGATCATGGATATGGACCATCAATTTCCAATGATGTCCCAAGACTATTCCATCCATAGTGGATGTTTTGAAAAAGGATGGAATTCATAAGTATTTTGAGTTACCAATCTATAGGCTTGAGTTAGAGAGATGCATTCAAGTAATGAAGACCCTTCATTCAGCCTTGGACAAGCCCTTGGTGCCAGAAGAAAAAGTGCTTAATGTAGAAGATGAATGGGTCAAAATACAATCAGACACGAGCTAGTCAAAGAAGCATTTGGATGGACCAAGGACGGGACAATCGATCTCAAGGAAGAAAGTCATGGCACAAAGACTAGAACATTCTTGGATATCAATCGTATTGAAATTGAAGAAGTAGTCAGATTGGTACATTTATATTTTTGTTTTCCTAATATGCATAGATATGCGGCACCACAGAAGATAGTGGTTCAATTACTATCTCATGCCACCAAGAAAATCAGCAACCAAATAGAATTGACACCCTATATTCAAGAATTATTGTTTGAAGCCCAAAACAATGGGGTCATAAGAAGTTTATGAATGGAAGTGTGGCTTTGATTGTATTGATCTACCAAGCATTAGGCATTCACGAATATCTCAAGGAAATGCCATCATCTACTGAAATGGCTAAGTATGTGAAGCAAGCGATGGTACCAAAGAAGAAGAAAGGAGTGAAGATAACAGAAGAAGCAAGCACAAGCTCACACCTAATTATGCCAGAAGCAAAAAGACTGAGGGAATTTCCAAAAGCAAAAGAAGAAACTCCATAATAAAAGAGGACACATGTACTCCCTAGAACCAAAATAGAATAGTCCACACCTATCACTGAAGTGGAATTGCAAGAAGCCATGGAGGAGACTCACAAGTTCATGGAAGGACAAATCAATATGCCAGTTCAAGGGCATCATTATCATCAAGCACATATCACATTTATGCCCGATAAGAGGCTAACCAAGTTCCACAGGTACCGAGAGTTGGAATTATTCAACTCAAGCTCTGAGTTTAAGCTACAAGATGATTAGGATCAATCGGCCATAAATATGGAGATCCAAAGTGAATCAATGATGATGGGAAGTGGGAAGAATTGAATCAGCTACAGGAACCACACAAAGTGGAGTGCAAAGCACAAAAACCTGGTCAAGATATTGAAGTACAAGATGAAAATGTGGAGGAACACCAAAAGGAGGAATCTCACATGCTCAAGATGAATGAAACGACCATACTTCAATTCAAGAAAGTCACAGGGGAGGATCAACCACGAATGAAACATCCAAAAGAGGAGCACATGGATGAAGTAAGTATTGAACAAGAGCCAATTACTCCAATTAAGGTGGTAGCAGAGCCTTCACCTCTGGATATAACATTTCAAGGAAGTGCTACCAAATCTGCTACCTACAAAGAAGAACAACATCAAATTCACTTACAAATTCGACAACTACACAACGTGACAATACATATTGAAAAGGGTAAAGATGTACAAATGGGTGAAGAGCTGAGTATACCCAAAACATGGCTCAATGTGGACATGGGACAATTAAAGCCAATAGTAAAACAAATGATCCAGATAGCCATGGACACCCAAAGCTCATGACAACGAATAAAGATTATGACAAAGCATTAGCGGAGAGAAATCAATTCAAGACGTTAAGTGAGGAGTTATCAGCAAAGGTGGTACACACTCAACAAGCACTTAAAAGCAAAGAAAATGAAACAAAAAAAGCTATGGAAAGATGCAACCTACTCACCGAAGAAAATCAAAAGACGCAATATTAGCTTAAGGAGCTTCAAAGTAAATATGAGGCCGGTGAAGCCAACAAGATACACATATCAAATAGAAGCAAAATTTTAGAAGCTCAGATAAAAGTGTACATGGACGAGGTTGACAACCTACAGTGCAAGAATAAAGAGTTAATGAATGCAATCCTACTCAATCAACCAATTGAAGTACAAGATAGTAATCAAAACCATACACAGGAGCTAGAAGCTCAGATAGCCAGGTACGCGGATAAGCTAAAGCAAGATCAAGCACTGAGGGAAGAGTGGGAAAGAAGGTACATGCATAACACAAATGAATTGAGAAAGAAATGGAAAACTACCGAATCACGATACATCGAACAATGCAACGAGGATGCGGATCAAATGGCCATCTTAGGGGAAAGCAAGAAGCAAAGTGATAAAGAGCTTTTAGCGGCAAAAGAACAAATAAAAGAAAAAGATGAACTCATAAGAAGTCTACAAGACCAGATGGCAAGACAAAACAATATGGGGACACCAGTAGTTCCAAGCTCTCAAGCAGCTATTATGGAGATTGAGGTAGTTCCTCCTTCTCCCCCCATCCATAATTCACCAATACTCGTGGGAGAGGTAGAGCAAAGTGATAATCGCAATACACAACCTATTGCAGAACTAAGCCGAAATGAGCAGGCACTACTGGTGTCCCAACTTACGGGTCAATTTGAAGATCAAGTAGTGAAAGTGATGAAAGAAGCAAAAATCAAAAGCAAAAATTTAGAGCAAATTATGTAGCCCTTTGGTGCACCATATGGACTACTAAAAGAGGAAACCAAACAATACATCAAGAGGACTACACAAAAAGAACCGGATCAAGACTACATTTTAGAGCAAATGCCTTCTTTTATACACAAGAAGAATTTGACAAAGCATATCCAATCTGGAGATGTAAATTTTTGGAAAAGAATACGACTCTATGGGTGCATTGGGAATCTACACCATATTTATCACAAGTAAACCCATCTTTTTGTGCAGTCCCACAAAGAAGATTCTGGACACAATTTTGAGAAGAACAGTGTCAAGGCACACTCAATAACCAATGGCTAAACTATCCACTATTACCGAGCCCACCTCATAACTACTTACCTATCAAAGAGTATATGGTACACACTAGAGAATTTTGGCTCTCAAGATATGCTACAGTTCCCGACCTAGCAATAAAGATGACGAATAAAGTGTTGAGCATGCTACTCAGTTTTCAAAGTCTTCAAACATGCTCAATACACCTTTTTGAACTTTATCGACATTAATCAAGGCATAGATGCCTTAATTTTTTATCTCTCTATAATGCCTAGCCGACTTACAATCATGGCCATATATTCCTGTTTAATGTTTCTAACAAGTCGCCATATGCAAACATTTGAAGAAGCATTTTTCATAGGATTCTTTGAAATGGACTTAGAGATTTTTGTAAAGATGACTTCTAATCTAAATACGATTGGTGGCCTACAAGTTAAGCTTCTTTGCAGATCATCGACAAGCACCAAATGATGGAGTAAAATCAACCCAATGGAAGGAACTCATGATATGTGAAGCCAATTTGTTGAATCAGAGAGAGCAAACAGCCCTTTAGATATACTCACATCGCCAGTCAAAGCATATCGGGGATGATAGAGTTCAAGAGGAGGGACGTGTGGAGGGAGAATCAAACAAGAAACGAAGAAGAAGGAAATAAAAAAGAAAAAATGTTCAATAAAGGTAACTTACCCTCTACCCAAAGCCCCACAAGGGCACATATCAGGCTTCAATGCAAAAGAAGGAGGTCCGGAAGTGTGTAAAGAAAGATTAAACAGAGGACCTTTGAAGCATCAATTAGACAAAAACAGATGCAGTGCTTACCAAATGGTGCATGCGATGAAAGAAGTAAATAGGCTTAAACAATACAATAGGTTCAGATGTATGAGAACAGAGATTTATTCGAAGGCCAAAAGTTAGAAAGAGGTAGAGGCTGAAAAGCAGAAAAGAGTGACTAAGATAGTCACATTCTTAGCCACTAGGTGTGTGCGTGGCAACCCGAATTATTACAACAACCAAGATATATGAATGTAAGGAATACCAAGGGGAAGACAGAAGCATAAGACTGAGGCTGGGATAAGGTAACAAATTCTCTACAAGTCTAGAAGGCTTCCTCAATTGCTAGGTGCATGTATTGAAAAACAATAAACAAGCCACGGACAAGATGCAAAGCCTGTCAAGGGATGACAGAGACAAAGAGGGGGAGGGGAGAGTGTTGCAGAGAAAAGGAGCATAGAAAAGGGACCCCCAAAAATTTTCAAATTATGGGCATAAATTTTCTTCTTCAAGTTTCCATGAAATACATCATGAAGCCTTGTAAAGGCACTAGAGGAGTCCTCTAGATGCATGAACCCCAAATAATGTAACATACTTCTTGTAACATAGTAGGACTTTAGTGTTTTTCAATAAAAGTGTCAATCTTTTGTGTGAAAGAACCAATTTTAGGGCACATGTATATAAGTCACTTTATGAATCTTCGTAAAGAACTTTTTGCCATTATGAGAATTGAAGCTGATTTTCAAATTTGCCTCTTTCCAGCTGATTATCTTCTTCTCCAAGAGCTTATGTGTGTGATTCATGCTTGAAATGTGTGTGTAGGACTGTTGTCTAGCCTTCCCCTTCATGTTTAATCTACTATAGTGTGTGTGTGAGGCTTGAGGAGTTGTTGGGTGGGTGTTGGTGTTTCTTGCCATTCACTATTTTGCTCATAATTTAAGCACTTTTATCATATTTTATTGAAACTATGAACATTATATGTGTCTCATCGACAGCTTTGAAATGAACCAACATTGATCATATTTGGAGTTTGGAGCTGAGAGAAAAGTTAGGATTTGTGCTTACTACTGTAACAAGTATTGTGATGTGCATTTTCAGAGGATTTGTGAGCAGGAGAGATAGCTGCGACAAGTCACATGCATTGTAGCATAGGCACTTCACTTACCATCATGTGTGCACATGTCTTCATACACTTGATACATCTAATCTTTCGGATTGATAATTAAACATGTATTAATCCACCAATTGTGGGTCAATTGAGGTATAGTCTCAATTGACACAAGTCCCTAAGTCTCTATGACTTAGGCACACAATTCCTCATATGCACTTTTACAAGGAGTAAAAATTAATCTTTTACAAGAGATTATTCATGTGCTAATAAATGAATGCACATATGATCTTTAGGATAAGTCGTCAAGCATTTAGCCTTGGAGTAGTTGCACCAACAACTCGCCGTCAAGCCTAACATGCTTGGGCTTCAATTCTCTTTAGTCTCATGCAATCCAATCATCATCTTGAACCTATTCAATTTAGTTCCAACAAAAGATTTAGTTAGCATATCTGCACATTTCAAGTTTGTTGATACATAGGACAATTGTATGTCCTTGCTAAGTATCTTCTCTTGCACATTATGATAATGCACTTCAATGTGCTTAGTCCTTGTATGATATACAAGATTAGCAGCCAAATGTAGTGAGCTAGTATTATCTCCAAAGATCATTGGAGTGTATGTATGTAGCCCCAAGTCTGAGTAGAGTAGCTTTAACCACATTGCCTCTTGTGTTGCATTTGCAAGGCCCCTATATTCAACTTCACTTGATGACAATGTCACACTTGGTTGTTTCTTTGATGACCATGAAATCAACTTAGATCCTGCAAAAGATAAGTAGCCTGAGGTGCTCCCCCTATCATCTTTTGAGCCAACCCAATCTGCATCACAGTATAGCTTGATATCCAAGTAAGATGTAAATGGATAAAATAGTCCTTCATTTATAGTACCCTTCAAGTACTTTAAGATCCGTTTGGCAGCTTCCATGTGAGTTTTTCTTGGTGTATGCATGAATCGACTTAATGTACTCACCCCATAGCATATATCCACCCTTGTTAGGGTTGCATAATTGAGACTCCCTACAAGACTTTGATAACCTATAATGTCTTCAAGTAGTTCTCCTTCATGAGCACTAAGTTTGTGGTTCAATTCCACGGGTGTACTTGCAATTTTTGCACTTTCCATTTTGAACTTAACTAGTATATCATGGATGTACTTTCTCTGAGTAATCAAAACACTAGAATCTGTATACACGATCTCTAAACCAAGAAAATATGTAAGCAACCCAAGATCATTGATCTTGAACTCCTCCTTCATCTGAGTTTTAATCTTCTTGATGTCATTGGCATCATTTAGTGTAATGATAATGTCATCCACATAAACACATAGATAAATAACTTTTGAATTGGTCTTTTTAATGAACGATGAAGAATTTGCTTTGCTTGCAACAAAACCTTGGTCTTGCAAGTATGTGATCAGCCTATGGTTCCAAGCTCTAGGAGCTTGCTTTAAACTATATAGTGCTTTTTTTAATTTACATACATAATTAGGTTTGTCTTTGTCTTCATATCCTGGTGGTTGAGCCATATAGACCTCTTCAGAGATCCACCCATTAAGGAATGCATTTTTAATATCTAATTGGTACAATTTCCAATCCTTTGAAACAACAATACTTACTGAAACTCTGATACTTAGCATCTTGGCTACAGGTGAGAAGGTCTCCTCATACTCCACTCCATGGGTTTGATCAAACCCCTTTGCTACTAGCCTTGCTTTATACCTATTTATTGTGCCATCTGAATTCTTTTTCACTTTGGAAATCCACCTAGATCATATTGCCTTCACGAATGGTTTTTTGGGAACCAAATCCCAAGTGCTATTCTCTTGAAGTGCTTCAATTTCCTCTTGCATAGCTTCTCTCCATCTTTCTTCCTTGTTGGCTTCCTCAAATGAAGATGGTTCCTCTAACATAGATTCTTTAGCTATATATATAGAATGCTTGGTGACTAGTGATGTGTCATAGCCATACCTTATAGGTTTCTTGCTTTCCCTTTGAGATCCTCTAAGTGCTTGATTGGATGACTCTAGAATGTCTTCCAATTTTTGAAACTTTACTTTGCCCTTGGACTTCCAAGATTTGAAATCAATTTGTTCTTCATCTTTTGAGTTGACATCCTCTGATGTATGTGGTTCTTCTTTGGTCAGATTACATACATACATATATATATATATATATATATATATATATATATATATATATATATATATATATATATATATATATATATATATATAAATATATATATATATATATATATATATATATATATATATATATATATATATATATATATATATATATATATATATATATATATAGGGTAGCTTTATTTTCTTGCAATCATCCTCAAGCCAAGAGTTATTTTCATCAAATACCACATCCCTACTAACTGTAAATCCTTTGTTAGTGGAATTATATAACCTATATCCTTTTTTATTTTGATCATAGACAATAAATATGCATCTTTCAGCCTTTGGATCAAGTTTTCCCCTAATCTGTGAGGGTACGTGTGCATAAGCAATGCACCCAAAGATCTTGCAATGATCTAAAGAAGGTATCCTACCATTCCATGCCTCATAACGTGTCATCCCATCTAGAGAGTTGGATGGAAGCCTATTGATTAGGTAAGTGGTTGGAGACAACCTCTAGCCATAGATAATTAGGGAGTTTTTTCTCATTCAACATTGATCTTGCAGCCTCTACTATTAATCTATTTCTTCTCTCTGCCACTCCATTATGTTCAGGAGTGTACCTTTTTCTAATGTCTCTTTTTATGCCTCTATCCTATAAGAAGGATTCAAACTCATGTGCGAGATACTCACCACCTCCATCAGATCTGAGCCTCTTCAAACTTTTACTTGTTTGATTCTCAACCAAGCCCAAATACTTCTTGAAACAAGTGAAGACTTCATCTTTATGCTTCATAAGATAAAGTATTGTCCACCTACTATAGTCATCTATGAACGAAACATAATACCTTGACCCTAAAATTGATGGCTCTCTGCTAGGACCCCACACATCTGTGTGTAAAAGCTCCAAGTAGTCTTCATACATGTATCCTCTTTTGTTGAATGGTTGCCTATGTGACTTGCCAAATTGGCATGCTCCACATTTGTAAATCATGTGTTGCTTGGACACATTTGGGATGCCAATCACACTCTGATCCCTACATATTTGCTTCAATTTCCTTTCACATATATGTCCTAGTCTCTTATGCCATATCTCCAATTCACATAGGGTTTGGTCCTTATAATTGAAGAGAGCAATATTTCTTGTATCTTCAACTTCAAAGGTAAAAAATCTACCAAATTTCTCACCTTTTGCAATCCTCTTGAAGCCTTGTTGAGGGTTCTCCACATATGCTCCATGCCTTGTGAATCAACCTATAAACCCTTCTCAACAATCTGTCCAAGATTGATTAGATTCTTGGTTATTGTTGGCACATACAATACCCTGTTTAGAAGATTCATGTTACCATCTGATGCTTTAACATTTCCAATCTTCTTTATTGAGTGCCTAGTGTCATCTCTTGTCTGAACTTCATACTTTCCTTTGGGTTCTTCAAGGTCAGATAATAATGCTTTCTTGCTACATGATTGGAGCAAGAAGAATCAATATAGAATAGGTATTCATCATCTTTACCTTGCTTGGTTGTCATATTCATGAGTAATAGGGAATCCTCTTGATTATCAGTGTAATTGTTGTAGTCTTTCCTTCCACTGAAGCCTCCTTGATAGTTGTTGTAGCCTTGGTTGTAGTTGTGCTGGTAGTTGTTTCCTCCATTATTGAACCTGCCTCTTGATTGTCCATAGCCTCCTCCGTGGAATCCTCTTCCTCTCTGATTCTTTGTTTCCTGAAGCATTCATATGTGATATGATTGATCAAGCCACAAATATTGCAAGATGAAGGATTGTATGATCTCCCCCTGCCTTGCTTTCCTCCTCTACCCCTTCCTCTAGTACCTCTTCCTTAACCTATGAAATTCACTTCAGAGGTACGTACATCTTCTTCATTATTCTTACCCTTGCCTTCTATTTCTATCTGTATAGAGGATAGAAGATTGATTACCGCTAGAAGTATCTCCATTCTCGTTGAGCTTTGTCTCATGTGTGAAGCGTTGTGTCATCAATGTATTGAGGTCAGGTATCTGCATGTCCATATATAGGTCCATTGTTGTGGTAAAGGACTCCCATTTGTCATCAGCCTTGATGCCATTTATGATCTACCCTACTATGTGCTCCTCTTCTATTTCTTCTCCAATACTCCAAAGTTGATCAGCTACATCCTTCATCTTGGTCACATAGTTAGCTACACTTTGCTTTGGTTGCTTCTTCAAGGTTGTGAACTCCATCCAAAGTTGGTTCTTTCTGGCCCTTGTATTTGATGAGAAGTATGAAGATAGTACTTCCCAAGTCTCTTGGGAAGTCTTACAATTCCTAATACGAGGGAACAAATAAATCAGATATTGAGATGAGTATGTAAGACCTTGCTAGAGCATCCTTTGCACGCCATGCAACCAGTCTCTCTTGCTCCTCTCTTGCAGGTTGGTTTTTGCTTTTAAAGGTTGGCATTTCTTCATCTCTAGACATGTATCCATACAAGCTTCTTCCTTGGAGGTAAGCCTTCATCCTTAGAGACCAAGCTGGATAATTGCCCCTATCTAATTTGTCAATGAATTATGGAAATCCATCTCCCATTTTACCTTGATGTTGCTCTGATACCATTGTTGGAGGAGATGGTGGACCTTTTGAGCTTTCTAGGAAGCACAAATAATCACCCAAGTACTTTGGAAGATAATCCTCAAATCATTGGAGCAAAATAGATAACTTGGACTTTTCACTATGAACCAAAAACTTGCTATTTTGGTCACTACACCTCCTGAGAGAAATAAACAATTATCTTTTTTTGCTAAAAAATGTACAAATACCTTTTGGGCATGTCTAATTAACTTGGCTACCTAACGTTTTCAAGTTATTTCACTTGAAATGATAAAATATGCTCAGATAATGATGCTTAACAAAATTGAGATGAATCCCCGCATTTTAGGGAGTTAGTAGTATGTAGACCAAAGGGAAATGTTTTGCACATAACTCGAGAATGGCTGAGGCAATTAAAGTGAAACTTTGTAGCATACAAATAGACTATTCAAAGAGTCTATAACAATGTAAATCGTTGCAAATCATCAAGTACACACTGAGAAATCGGCCAAGGAAGTTCACTATTTTGAGTGATACATGACAAAGTAGAAGAGATGAGATATGAGAAGACTATATGTATTAATGCACATAAATTACATTGACATTGGCAATGAATGATTGCACAATGTGAGGGCACCGGAAGAGCTATAATGTGAGCTCAATATGCTACACAAATTCCTTTAAAATCTCTATTACATCTAGCTCTAGTAGGTGCATATCCATGCGACTAGAAAGTCCTCTTTTATAGCCTTTTGTTGGAGCCAAGATTGAAGTTTGAATTTGAATCTTTATCTAAAAGTGTTCCAAAGTTTTAGGACTTGATTTTCCATAAATCCTCACCAAATAATTTGTGGAAAGATTCTCCTAAGAATGCCTAATTGGAAATCATTCCTCATATGCACTTTTACAAGGAGTAAAAATTAATCTTTTACAAGAGATCATTCATGTGCTAATACATGAATGCACATATGATCTTTAGGATAAGTGGTCAAGCATTTAGGCTTGGAATAATTGCACCAACAAAACGGATACTTTGTTTAGTTTTTTTATCTTCTTGGGCATCTTTTTACTCAATTTCTATCGCAATAGGATCGGTTTGAGTTGAAGTTGATAATTTGTTCAATTTTTTATCTTCTTAGGCATTTTTGGGCTCAACTTCTGTTGTAGCCTAGCATCGATTTGCTGAGGATGGAGCATTATCTTTTGCGATAGTTGTGGATGGAACTTTGTTCTTCATTTGACCTATATCCAAACATCATTACAACTAACAATCAATGACACTCTTAATCTATAAGAAATTGTACACGGGTATTTAATATGAAGCATGGAAGACAAAATATGTTAATAACATTGTTACAAAATAGGCTAAATAAAAAACCCTATGAGAGCTAATAGACTTGGACAATGTCACATGTGTGGATAGTAATCATTACAAAGAAGTGTTGTAAAAGGGTGAACACTAGTACTAAATAGTGAAATCATTTTCCTCACTTTGACCATTACTTTTAGGATGAAATGAAGAACTAGAACTTATTTTTAATCATATTAGTTTTTTAACAATGCAACCCAAAATAACTAGGAAACAAATACCACGATCCAACAAAGTATCTTTGGTACAACCAGGATGTGAAAAGTTACATATGATAAATAATTCAATAGATTAAGGTGTAGTCATTTTCACTCCTAAAAGTACTAAAATATGTATTTGTTGAAACTATTTACTAATGTTGGAATCATATCATTGTGAAAATAAATCATGAGAGGAACAATTATAAAATTCATTGCATTCCTAATGTTTATGATGGCATTAAAGTTTCAAAGTATTTCGAAATTGGTGCTTAACTGATAGACAAACATCACATTGTGGAATGATTTGTCCAATGCCTTTTTCTATTGATTTTCTAACTCAATGGTAATGTGATTTTGACTTACCCAAACCTGAAGAAGTCCATTTCTTAGGTTCAAGTTGACTGCATGATTGTAGATTTAGTCTTGACCCAAGATAAGAGGTTTTGTGAGATCCTCATCTTCACACACTAGCACCTTCACTGTCATAAGAACATCTTGAATGTAGATGTTAAGCTCCACCTCACCCATGCAAGGGGTTTCCACACCTCCCAATCCTATAAGATATGTTTCTGTAGGATGGACTTTTAATTGCAATCCTTGACACTAAGAAAAGCATATTATACTAGTGGCTGCTTCTGAGTCAACCAAGGCTCTTACAGTCCTTACACTCTTTGTTTGTCCTACTTCTAGGGTCACAAAAGGATGTCAATCAGCTATTCTATGGGAACGTACAGTTGATGCTTCACACATGAGCATGTGATATTTTGGAGCATCATAAGCATCTGACCTAGGCTGATCTCTACCCTGTCTTCTCAATTCCATTCGTCGGATGTGCTCTAGGGCTTTTGCCTGTGCTTCTTCTTGAACTTGCTTTTCTTCTTCCTTACATTTCTTTGTAGTATTGAGTTGCTTAAGCATTTCCTCTATGAGATGCTCTTAATATAATTTCACTCTACATCCGCTGATGTAACTAGGTAGGATATTGCCTTCTAGAGTGCCTAATTGAATTGCTCCACTCATTGAGATCCTATTGATGATCATAGGTCCATAGCCTCTCTTCTCCAATTTTTGTGCATGTTGTTTCAAGGTGTACACCAAAACTAAGTCTCCTGCTTTCAAGCCCTTATCTTTCACATGTGCATCGAAGTATGCCTTTTGTCATTTCTTGGCCACATAAATTCCTGTTATTGCTCTCAATCTTGTTTCACCTAAGCATTCCATATCAAAGACTCTAGATGAGAGCTTGTGGCTGGTCCATTGATGCTCTTGTGCTACTTTCAATGTGGGTATCAAGAAGTCTAATGGTAGCACTGCATTTTGACCAAATACCATCTGAAAAGGTGTCACTTGGAGCACCATTTTATAGGCAACTTGGTAGGCCCAAACAGCATGATGTAGCTATTTTTCCTAATCAGAACACTTATTATTATTCACCAATTTTGTCAATACATTACATGATATCTTGTTTGTGCTTTCAGCCTGGCCATTGGCTTGTGGGGGCATTAGTTAGACCAAAAGGCATAACCCTAAATGCATAGACTCCCCATTTGGTTGCAAAGGTTGTCTTATGTTGGTCTTCAGGAGCAATGGCTACCTGATTATATCTTGAGAAGCCGTCAACAAAGCTATAGACTTCCTTGCCTGCAAACCTTTCCAATAGATGATCTGTGATGGGTAATGGGTAACTATCCCGTATGATGGCCGCATTTACCTTTTTAAGGTTAATGCATACCCTTAATTTGCTATTCTTTTTGGTACTACCACTAAAGGTGACACCCATTCCATGTGTTCGATTTCATAAATGAAGCCCGCATCCAATAATTTATCTATCTCCTCCTTAATTTTTGCCGAATAAACATCATTATGAGTATATGGTCTTTGTTTGGAGGGCTTGGCTTCTGTTGTCATAGGGATTCTATGAGCACAAATAGAAGTATCTACACTTTTTAAGTCCTTATAAGTCCATGCAAAGACATCTCGATACTCTCTTATAAGTTGTATTAATTCCTATTCTTCCTCCGGTGAGACATCGTGTCCTATGAAAGTGCATCTCTCTTCTCCTTCTTCAATAGCTACTAAAATCTTCTTGGTCTGCTCTTTATTGTCGTATGCTATCCCTAGTTAGACTTCTCATTTTGGCATCTGAATAGCAATCTTTCTCTCCTCTACATCATATTTCTTGAAATGATCAAGTACCTCGAATTATTCTTGAGATGTGCTATCTTCTCTCTCTTTTTCTATGTTTGGTTTGTCTATTACTGGTTGTAGTGTGTCTCGAGTCACATCTAGACTAGGTTCAATTTCTTCCTTCCTTTTCCTTTCTTCCTCAATAGGTTCCAGCTCCATTTCTATGCTCTCATAATCTTCATTCCATTCTTTTTCAATTATTTCTCCTTCATCCGCTTCTTGGAGAATGGCCATGTATAGATTTACATCATATCCTTCCTCATCTATGCACTCATTCATAGTTATTACTTCTTCATTTACGCATACGTCCACGATGGCTAAAATCTCCATCCAACCATGGGGTTTGAATTCTTCATCTAAGAATATTTGAGGCATGTAGGCGGGATCTTCTACAGGTCTAGATGTTCCTTGTCTTGGCTGCCATTTTTGTCTCCTTTTTTCTTCCCTTTTAGCTGCCTTACACATCCATAGGTGAGTATCTTCATTCATCCATGGTCGACTACTAGATCCTACACTATGAATGGATAAATTATCGTCTTCCTTGTGTATCGGGTTCCATTGCAGAGGAGGGACATCTTGATAAGTATAAGTATGGATATTTATCCTAGTCGTCGTTCCTCCATGCTGCAAGTACATTGTGTCTTTTCCCCCAATCTTGCACTACCTTGAGTTGTCTCATGAAAGGCCTTCCAAGTATCATCTCATAATTGCTAGCCTTTTCGAATTGACATATTGATAAGGTGTGCTTGAATTTGACTCCGCAAGTGGTAAATACTACTTTTTCCAATAATCCTAAGGGTCACTCCGTGTGTCCATCTGCCATGTGAATCTTCATTCTGGTAGGTCGTAAAGCTGGCTTTTCCCATTTCTCCCATATTTCTTTGGTAGCAATTCCTACTCCAACTCCTGAATCTAATATGGCTTTTGTTGTATATCCTTTATAAGCGATAGGGAGGCATGTATTTCCTTCATCTTACTCACTGAAATCTCCAACTTTATCAGCTAGGATTTTAACAATAGCTACTTCCTCTCGCATCTTGCTCTTGTCTGACTTTGTCTCTAACTGGCTGGTGATTTTCTCTCTCAATTGAGGCTTCCCTTTCAAGAGTTCTTCCAGAGTCAAAGTACATGGGATTTTTACTTTTTTAAGGTGTTGTACTATGTCAGAGGTTCGGACTGATGGGTTCTACTCCTTTCTTCTCACTGAGGGAACATGATATAATTTGGAGTTATGTTCATACTCCTCCATATAGTTTGGTAATACATTCACACTGTCTTCATCATCTTGTTGTTGTCAAGTTGAGATGACCTTTTTGGGTTTAATTTAGGGATTGACAATTCAAGCTCGCCTACTGCTTCTAACTCCTCAAAAGTGGTTCAATTCCTTCTGTTTTCTTCCATCTATCTTCTTGGACTCTTGCCCACAAGTCTCTAGGCCATTCCGCATCTACTTCAGGGATTACCCATCCTTCTTCTTTACTTTCACAGCAATTTTCTTCATAGTTCTCGTTTTTCTTCCCTTCCCTAGGATGACTAGGTGCTACACATTCCTGAAATTATTTTTTGGGAATTTTTGTGCTAGGTAGGGGATGAACAGGTTTTTCTAAGGTTTGTTGAGCCACTTCAATTAACTTCTTACATATCTCCAATATTTCTTTCTCTAAGTCACCTCTTGGGTATTCTCTATCGTATTGCTCAATGGTTGGGCCAGTCTTTATTCATGTTTGATATGCTTTAATCCACATGGCTAACTCTTCTGGCATTGGATCGGCTAAAACTGATTCTGCCTCTTGTTTTTAATGCTTTTCTGTCTTGTTGTTAGGGTTTCCTTCAAGCTCTTGTTTTTCCTCGTGGCTTTGTTTATTATTCTTGTTCTCTCACTTTTGTTGTAGTATCTTATCTTTTATCTTTTCTCTACGAGTCTTCCATATTTAGGTTCATCTAGACTTAGCACTTTTCTCAAACTCTTCAGAATCTTCCATTGCTTGTGGTGTTGTGGGATTCGATTCTTTATTTTGGTGATCATTTTCTTTGGATTTCTTTGGGGTCTCTCTTGCTTTTGCCCTAGTTATGGCTTTCAATGGCACACTATATTCCTTATCACTCCCTGATGACTCTACTACATCTATAACATTTATTTGTGCAGTGGGATTGATCTTATTGGGATTTTTAGGGAAATCCCTAAATAGGTGTTCCTTGCCACAATCACTGCAATAACCTTCCCAAACTCTCTGAGGTGGTGGTTGGTTAGGCAATGTACACTCTTTGATAAAGTGATCACCTCCGCATCTATAACATGGTCCTCTAGGGGTAGGTGGTCTTCATTGGTCGCGGTGGTACTGGAGCTCTAGGAGCAGTGTACATTAATGACACATAGTCCTGATCATATCCATAAGAGCTATCATAACCATCCGATCCATATGTATATGATCCATAGTATTGTCCATAGTCAATCATAGTATTTTCATAGATGGAATAACTTCCCTGACTAAGATCATAAGATTGATCATAAGCCTCAGTACTAGTCAATGGGGTGGCTGGTACTATTGCTCTTTCAGGATTCTCTTCAATTTGAGCAATTTTCACTGGGACAACATTTTGAGGGTGAGGTGGTTGTTGTCCTAGCACTGGTTGAGTTTGATTGTATCCTTGATATGCATATGGTCGTGGTGTAGGTGCTTGTTGTTGGTATGAGGGGTATAAGGAGGTGGTGGGACTACTCCCCTATTGCACATGTGAGAAGGGTGGTCACCTCCACAGTGAACGCATCTCCTGAGCATAGGCACTCTCATAGGGGTTGTTGGGATAATTTCTCTTTCCTTGAACATTCAGCTTCTTAGCCACTAAATCGGCTATCTCTTCTACATTGTTCCTGGGATTGGAAGTACTACTGACACTATCCTCACTCTTAACACTTCCTTGAGGTATTTTTAAGTCTTCCGCCAGATTATCCTCTAGATCGATACACTCCTTCATACATTCTTGTAAACTTTGGACTCTCTTCACATATACTAATGATCTCAATGACCCCTTCACCAATCCTTCCAAGAATAATGAGACCATTTTATTTTGAGTGGGCCTCTCTTCTGCAAGACATCTATCCACAAATTGCTTGAATCGTCTCGTTGCTAACCTCACTTATTCCGTAGGTGACTGTTTGAAACTATGGATTAATGATGAAGAGTTGTTTTTTATTCTAGTCTTGGTGAATACATCAATCAATTCCTGATATACTTGTTCCATGTTTTGAAAATTATTAGGATCTAAGGGTTAGAACCATGCTAATGCCGTGTTTGTAAGGGTTAGGCCAAATGATTCATATTGGATCAACAAGTCTTCTACTTGTTCAGCTCTCAACACTTGCTTGAATTTAGCAATGTGATTATATGGCTCACCAGAACCATCGTAGTGGCTTCCTGTGCATTTGGCGACTTGAATTGGTCTTAATCTTCTTCTAGGTTTAGGCGGTCTTGGCATTACAGGGAAAAATGGTCATCCTATTGGTATGCCTCGATCTCTTCCTGTTGGTGGTCTCTCAGGAACAGGAATCCTATTTCTTGGTTCTGCATTTGTAGGGGATCGATAGTTGGGGTTATCACCAGGTGTAGCAAACTAGACTTGGGGTCTAACCGGAATTCTCTACTGTTGTGTCTGCCTTGAATGTTGATAAGATGAATATTGGTGAGTTCCTTGGGGATTTTGCAAAGTAGTGGTTTGATCCCAGGTGGGAATACAAAAATGTTTTGATATTTCAGCCTAGCTCTCTCTAATTCAGTCATGGGCCAATATCTTCTCTGATTCTTGTCCAAGTACATAACATGAGAAGGGTTTTCGGGATCTTGTAACTCATAGATGGTGGCTGGGTTGGTCACTTCTTCCCATAATGAAGAGTTGGTTTTAAGTAAATGATCCATTCCGTTTACCATGTAGACATCCATTAAGGAGTCATCGTGGGGAATTAGGTCTCCTCTCCAAACCCTAATTACAATGGACTTCCCTCTAGGGGTTGACACATGTTCTTCTTGTCCCTCTTCATTAAGGTTTTGGGCATTACCTTCTTCCCTTTGCTCGTTGATGCTTTCTGTATGCTCTGTGACTACATACAGAATCCCTCTTTTATCCATATAGAATCCTCCCGCGTACTTAACTGTTGGTCTAGGCACTATGTGAGCATCTCTAGCTTTCTTTAGCCTAGCCATTGATCTATTCAATCCATCTATGTAGATGGGTAGGTCATGTTGATTGGTTTTCACATGTTCTAAGGAGGTTTTGTACTCTCCCTCAATGATAGACATTAGGCCTGCTATTGGTACAGAGTTGTGCATGTCCTCTGAGGGCATAATGGTTTCTTTTTCAGACTCACTCGAGGTTTCAGAATAATGGGAATGAATACTAGGCTGGGCTACACTTCCTACAAATGATACCACACTCCTTGGGCTTCCTAGGACTCTTCTCAATCTCAAGTTCATTCACTAATAGCTCTATCTGAGTCTGGACACACCTTGGCTCCAAGTACTCTCCTCAAAATCTGTAGATCTGTATGTATTTTTTTCTTAATTTGAACATCACAATACAATCCTTTTGTCCTAAGTGTGGCAAAGACCATCTCCCCAGATATTGTCCAAGAAACCCCTCTAGTGTGCCCAAGGTTACCCCCATTAATGTGGAAGGCTTAGTGGTGGATTCAAGTTCTAGTAGCAGTAATGTGGCTCCTATACAAGCAGTCACCAGAGCACAAGCCTTAAAACAGGATAAACCAAATGAACAATCAGAGTCAAGTGATTCAAGAGAGCCTACTAAGAGAAAAACAAGGACATGGAAGGATACCAGAGAGAAAGCCAATCGCAAGTGGAATAGAAAGTTGTCTGAACTAGAAGAAAGACTTAGAGATGCAAAAAGCAAAATCAAAGATATTGCCTTGCAGAATCCCTCACATGCCAAAACTCCATCCACACCACCTCATCCCACCCACCACCCATTGTAAATAGACCACAACCAGGGTATGTTCTTGTAGATCCAATCCCAGAAAGCTTGGACTTGATGTTCAAGGCCTACCAGGCTCAACTTCAAGAAGGGCCAACAGCTGCAAACCTAGACAAGAGCTACCCTAGGGCAGATTTAGAGATTGAACGGACAAAAATGTGCATGAAAATGGTGGAATTAGCTCAGGCTATGTTCAAGGCCAGTCAATCGTTCAATCAGACAAACTCTATCAAACCAGATTGGCATTTCTAGGGCTTATTAGAAAGATTAGAGCAGTTGGTAAACAAACTGCAGGTTTCTTTACCTCCACAGGCTCAACCAATGGTTGAAAGAGAAAGCTCACCACCAAGGGAAGCTTATGTTCCTAATTCCACAGATGCTGGAAAATCTCTTTCAATTTAAGAATACTCTCAAGAGTTCTTGCGGGAAATACAAGAAGAGAAATGGGCCAAGGACAAGGATAATCCCCCTCCTATTCTTGAGATTGATGACCATGACCAATTTCCCCAAGACATTCCATCTATTTATGGAGACCAAGTGGAGCAACAAGAAGAAGAAAGATTAGATTTTGAATCTAATTCTTTACAAGAGCTCCCACAATTCATAGGCCCATGGGAATGTGAATCTCTTCAGATCAGAGCTCCCACAATATTGGTAAGACATGAAGACTCAGTGGTTCCAAGGAACACTGATGTCGTGGAGAACACCAAGGTTCAGTGTCATCTCGCCGTAGAAGAGTTGCTCAAAGTAAAACCTGAGCTATGGAAACATGTGGCAAATCAAGTTCTTGAACTCAATTGTAATGTGTCAAAAGCAGGCTCTAAGCAAAAAGTACCATAGATACCTCTAGACAAAATAGGAGACATGAGTGAAGGTGAAGAAGGTAATACTTATCTTCCAATAACATACCAAGGTTACACAACCAAAGCGATCGTAGATTCAGGTGCAGGTGTTCCAATAGTGACCACCTACTTGTGGAAGCAATGGGGCAAACCCACATTAAGACCAACTAAAATGAAGCTTCAAATGGCTGATGGCCATATTGAAAGGCCTCTAGGATTTTTGGAAGGGATAACTCTAACCGCTTGTGGTGTAGAGTTTGAGCATACCTTTGCTATATGTGACATTGGCAAAAATAATCTCTATGAGATGATCTTAGGAAGACCCTTCCTATGACAATTGCAAATAGTACAAGATTGGGGAACCAACTCCTTATACTTGTAGCACTTAGGGTTCACTACCAAAGTAAATCTAAAGGATTACACCTTCAGAGATGTACCACCCCTACAATGGAATCCTATCCACAAGGTGCAAGAAGATTCAATCTCTCTGCATTCTGAAAGTAATTTTGGTCCATCTTGGATGCATGAAGATACTGATTTGTTGATGTGAAAAGTTACAGAGAAAGAGGAAAAATGCTTAAAGGCAAGAGAAGAAGGAACTTTGCGAAGAGATAGACCAGTTAGAGACCCAGCCTACACACCGATGATCTTTCCAGATGAGGAATTTGAGCCTCATGGCTCACCAAAATTCTTAGCCATCATGGACATAGCTGTCAATGAAGAACAGTGGACACCTCATTGTGATGAGGAGGGTTATGATATTTCAGTGTTCATGTGTCAAACCTTGCTAGAAGAATGTGATCCTAGTGACTTCATAGAAGAAGAAGAGAAGGATGATGATCTAGAGTCCATTGTGATGGATAGTTGCTTTAACTCAGAGAAGCACTATCCAGAAGATATAGGAGTATTTACCCAAAAAGAAGAAGAACCTCTCACAAGCATTAAAACTGTAAATTCAAAGGATGGAAGTGAAGGAGGTCAAAAGAAAAAGAAGAGAAAAGCTGTGAAACAAGAAGAGGAGGAATCATTGTTTGAAGTACTAGAAAACTTCAAGAAATATGAAGTTGAGGATCGGAAAATTTTGGTACGAATGCCTAAGAGAGAGGCCATCATCAGAGAAGCATATGATAACAAAGAAAAGACCAAGAAAATTGTAGTAACCATTGAAGAGAACAAAGAGCGATGTACATACATAGGAGATGACCTAAGTGCAAAAGAAGAAATAGAGCTTATATCTCTATTAAGGAAATATAGGGACGTGTTTGTGTGGCACTATAGAGACTTGAAGGGAGTAGATATGAAAATTTTCTCTCATACTATCCCCATGACTGTTGATGCCAAACCCACCAAACAAAAGCCCTACACATATAATGACACTTATGCAGCCAAAATAAAAGAAGAAACCGACAGGCTGATTGAAGCTGGATTTATCTACAAAATTGAGCATACTGAATGGGTGTCCCCCATTGTAGTGGTGCCCAAGAAGAATGGAAAGTTGTGAGTGTGCATTAACCTTGAAAAAGTTAATGTTGCTACGATTTGAGATAGTTATCCGCTTCCAATCACTGAACATCTATTGGAGCATGTTGCATGCAAGGAAGTCTATAGCTTCCTTACTAGATTTTTAGGTTACAATCAAGTAGCCATTGCCCCAGAAGATCAACACAAAACAACTTTTGCCACAAAGTGGGGAATCTTTGCATTCCATGTGATGCCATTTGGGCTCACCAATGCACCCGTAACATTCCAACGGCTCATGTGTTTTTAAAATGGTAAAGGAATTACTAAGATATGATCAGTACAAGTTGACTATTATGAGTGACTATGACAGAGAGACCATAGATGAGAACTGTAGATCTATTGTATTAAAGAACATTGTTGTACAAGATCATGGGCTTGATAATCATAGCCTAATGATGGTGAGTAGTGTAGGCTACAATGTGATCCTCACTCTCTTACAATATGGAAATGGAGAACTCAGGAATGGAGTCACTACAAACCGCAACTTTTACATATCACTTTTATAAGTGCTACATTCAAATTTGAATTTGAATTCAACTTTTGGCTCTCTCTAAAAGTGATCCATAAATCTGGGAGTTATTCTCTCCAAATGAAGTTGTGACTTTTCCATCTAACAAACTCCACGAGTTTGTAGGTCGCTACAAATATTCTTTCAAGTTAAATTAGCTTTTACAAATGGTAAAAGGTAAAGTCTTCATAGCAATGGTTTCCATGGAGCTTCAATGGTTCATGAACTTCTAGCCAAATGTGTAGGCTTGAACTTTGCACCAACAGCTCCCCCTCAAGCCGAACATTTTGGCTTGATCTTCTTCTTCAATTTTCATGAATGTCCTACAATCCAATCATTGACTTAAACCTGCAAAGTTTTGTACCATCCAATGCTTTAGTCAATAAGTGTGCACATTCCATATTAGTTGATACATATGCCAACTGAATCTCCTTTCTCAATAGGTTCTCTCTCACATAATGATAGTGGACCTCTATATGCTTAGTCCTAGCTTGATACATAGGATTTGCTGCAAAATGTAATGAGCTTGTATTATCTCCAAAAATCATTGGAGATGTAGTGTGCAAACCTAAATCTGTATACAACAATCTGATCCATATGGCCTCTTGAGTAGCATTGGCCAATCCTCTATACGCTGCCTCTGTAGAAGATAAAGCAACAGTAGGTTGCTTCTTTGAAGACCATGATATAGGTTTGTTACCTGCAAATGATAGGTAACCTGAGGTACTCCTTCTATCATCTTTGCAACCTGTCCAATCTGCATCTGGATATATCTTGATGTCCAAGTCTAAGGTATAAGGAAAGTACAATCCTTGATTTTGAGTGCCTTTAAGGTACTTCAAAATCCTTTTGGCATCTTCCAAATGAGGTGCCCTAGGTTTGTGCATAAACTGACTTAGAACACTTACTCCATAAGCAATATCAGTCCTTGTCAATGTAGCATAGTTCAAGCTTCCCACTATGCTTTGGTAGCTTGCAATATTCTCAAGCACATCACCTTCATGAGCACTTACTTTTAGGTTTACCTCCATTGGAGTACTTGCAACTTTGGCATCCTGTAACTAAAATTTCTTCAACATGTCTTGTATATACTTTCTCTGAGTAATATAAATTCCAAAGTTAGTATAAATTAACTCAAGTCCAAGAAAATATTTTAGTGATCCAAGGTCACTAATTTTGAACTCCCGCATCGTCTGATTCTTAATTTAAGAAGGAGACCTAGTGTTGATTTATACACTAAAGCAGCATGCCCATAAATTGGAAAAAAGATGATATGGATCAGTAATTGAATTTCCACTAGCGGTGCAGTTCAATTGGCCACTCTAGAAGGTGATATCTTGCCAAAATATATTAGTGGATGTAGATTCAAGCTATATCAAGAACCTTTTACAGAGGATATGCTTATGAGACTCAGCACTGCTAAGAATCGAAAAGAAGAGGAGTTAAGGGTTAAAGAAGAAGCACAGGCAAAGGCCAGAGAGTGCATTAGGAGAAATAAGTTAAGGCAACTAGGCCTAGATGTCAACTCGAAAGCCCCAAAATATCACATGGACATGTGCCAAAAATCTGGCATAATTACTTCTTACATAATTGATCGACACCCCATTGTGACTATGGAGGTAGGATGAGGAAAGAGTGTAAGAACTATGAGAGCCTTGGTTGACTCAGGTGCAGCAACTTTCTCATCTTGCTTGTGATATGGGTCTACCTCAGCATGTACCTCGTTTGCTTAGCAATAATCAGAGTGCCATTGCTTTGCCTAAGGATCCGATCTATCATGCAAAGACCAAGCACATTGAGGTGATGTATCACTTCATTACAAATTGCTTAGCCACTGAGCGCATTATTCTCGAGAAGGTTCATACTTGAGATAATGTTGCAGATGCTTTGACTAAAGCTCTACCAGAGGATAGCTTTCGACACTATTGTCACTTGATGGGGGTTACTTGATTCATGATCTTACACTGTCAATTGTATGCTATGTAACATGCCCATCAGGTGGGAGGTATAGCTTGTATACTTACACTCAGGTATTCTTTATCATTCTTCATTTTTCTCCTATAGTTACTTTGGCCATATTGGCCTTAGTGGAAGATTATTATCGTTAGTGTCCATCTAAAAGGCCAAATGGCCACCACACACTTTTGTATATGTTCTTTAATAAAACATATAATGTCTTGGTCAGCCATAGACTATAGGTTTGACCGCATTTGTAGCATCTAAGAAGCCTGTTTTCATGCTCCCTGTGTACTCTATTTTTTTGTGTATTCTGCAGCCTCTGTGCAGAGTACCGTATGCAATGCTTGGAGCTCGATTTTCTACCCCGAGGATATCTTCATGGTGCTCTCAAGAAGGAGAGCACACTATGGCCAATCACCATAAATACTTCAGACATGGCATGTGATTGGGTTGTAGCGTTTATATCCCTTTTGCTCAAAGGAGTACCCAATGAAGATCCCTTTTTTGCTTTTGGGTCAAAATTTATCCTCATCTCATCTAAAACATGTAAGGATGCAATGCAATTAAATACTTTCATTTGTGATAAGTTTGTTTTTTTACCTCTAAACTTCTCTTCAGGTGTTGCTTGATGTATAACAACAGTAATAGTGTGCACAACTTTTGCCCAATAACAATGAGGCATATTTTTTTCAGCCATCAAGGCTCTTGCTATTTCTCCTATTTGTCTATTTTTGCATTAAACAAGCCATTTTGTTATGGTGTGTACCTACATGAAAATTGCCTTCAAATTCTATGACTCTTTAGAAAATTACTGAATTCATTTGATATGTATTCATCTCCTCTATCATATCTTAATGTTGGAATATAGTTCCTCGTCTAGTTTCCATCATAGCCTCACTCTTCTACTTCATGAAACATATGGTCATCAATGAATGTGACATAAAACTAGAAAACTCCCATGGATATGGTCCTTAGTTGGACCCCAAACATTTGTATGCACTATGTCTAGCACATTCTCACTAACGTGTTTGTCATGTGAAAATGATTCCCTTGATTGTTTACCAAACTGTCGTGTGAAAATTATGAAAGTGTGTAAAAACCTCACTCTTCTACTTCATGAAGTATATGGTCATCAATGAATGTGACATAAAACTTGCAACCCCCCATGGATGTGGTCCCTTGCAAGACCCCAAACATCTATATGCACTATCTCTAGCACATTTTCACTAACATGCTTGTCATGTGAAAATGATGCTCTATTGTTTACCAAATTGACATGCTTTGCATACCATCTATATCTCTACAACCTTGAATTTTGGTAATCCATTGACAAGCTCCTTTGATTGCAACTCAGCCTCTGTAAATTTGCATGACCAATTTATCTGTGCCATATCTCTATTTCAACAATAGCATTTGCACCTTTTGCAAACATGGTTGCATTCATTTTAGGAATTTTCACATTCAAAGTAAACATCCTACCAATTTTTTCCCCTTTGGTGGTTAGCCTTCTATTCTTCTTGTACTCTTTTGCATATAGACCATCAGAATTGAACCTAACTTGTAATCCTTGGCCAATCATTTTTCCAACAAAAACTAGGTTTTGTGTTATGTTATGAACATGCAATACATTGAAAAGATGTTTTACCTTCTCATCCTCTACCTCAAAAATTTCCTTTGCCTCCTACATTAGTTTCTTGTTGACCTTGGTCTTGGGTAGTGCTTCCTTCTCCACTTCCAAAACCCTTGCCTGGACCTCTTCCTCTACCAGGAACTAGATTTTCCTTGGGAGTTTGAGTCTTCACCAAGATTCTTTTCTTCAATTATCAGCATGGATATATCAAAAAAATTTGGAATATTTGTTGATATATTTAGGTAGTGATGTGTGTGAACACTCTAGGACCGCCGGGGCACTTTTTTCCCTCTTTAGGAGGTTTTTTTCCCCCGGCTTGTATATACGCCTATTGTCCTAATGGGCTACTTATCTTTGTACATTCTCTAGTAATACATTCAGTCTTGTGTGTTGTGCTCCAAGCTTCTTCTTCTTCCTTGTGCTGTTCGCGTGCTTCCGTAGACGTCTAACTCCAACAATTGGTATCAGAGCAGGTCGTTGCTTCTTCTAGGGCGCCGTCGACACTCCTCCGTTTGCAGTCTCAGATTCGCATGAAATTTGGTGAGCATACTCAGGGTGTTTCCTAGATCAAAACAACTTTGCTCTGTCGTGCTGAAATCGCGATCTGAGCTCGTTTCGGCCTCCGAACGCACTATCGCAGCGCTTGTGCAGGCTATTTCGTCCTTTTGTGCCAAAGGTATATACCAGTTTCTGTTCACCAGTTTAAGCGTCTCGAAGTCCGCTACAGGTCTAGCAGAACTCGTCTGGGCAGTTCCGTTCAACTTTTTGAGATACAGTCAATTTTCTGCATCAAGGTATTTTAGTCACCGGCCATGGCTGAAAGCAGTGATGTATTCCGTATGTTGGCTGTTGAGGATAAGTTGGATGGTACCATCTACCCATTATGGGCTTATATGATGCGACATGTACTGGTTGCAAAAGGATTGTGGAACATTGTGCAGGGTGTTGAAAGACGTCCTGTTACACCTGTAACGACAGGTACTGCAAATACAGGTGTTGGAGCTGATGAAGATGGTGTCGAAGATGATATTCCTCAGATTCCTGTTCGTGCTGCTGTTTCTGTTGCACCTACTGCAGAGCAGATTCGTTCGGATGGCAGAGATGCCCAGGCACATGCATTGATAGCTTTGTCTATCAAACGTGCCATTATCCCTTACATTCGCTCTTGCAGAACAGCAAAGGATGCTTGGGATACACTTACCACTTTGTACCAGGCTAGGAATGAGGCTCGTGTTGCTTACCTCCGAAAACAGTTGGAGAGTGAGCACATGAATGAAGGTGATTCTATGGACAGTTTTCTTACAAAGATCAAAGACCTGAAGGAACAATTGATTTCTGCTGATGAGGTTATACCAGATAGCTCACTTGTGCAGACCGTTCTGAATGGCCTTCCTGATTCATATCAGAGTTTTGCCTCTACTCTTCGGTTGATGATGAAAGGCAATCCGAATGCCTTGTCATTTGAGGAATTAGTCTCTGTTCTGTTGCAGGAAGATCAGTCCAGGCAGAACAGGTCCATTATGCGTGTTGCAGATCAAGCTTTCCTGGCTACTCAGAAGGGCAAAGGAAAATGGAGCTCTTCTACTAGTAAGCAGAAATCTGCAAATGCTGCACAATCGAAGAACCAGGATAAAGATGAGAAGAAATCAGAAAAGCAGAAATTGTTCTGCAAGTACTGTAAAGGAAATGATCATATTATAAAGAACTGTCCAAAACTGGCTGCTAAAGAGGCAAAGAAGAAAGAGGCTGGAATGGTTGTTGCAGAGGCCTCTACACCAAAAACAGAGTCTGCAAATCTTGTGCAGGAAGAAGAATGGGCGTTTACTACTGTCTGCAGTTTTGACCCATCTTCTCATGATCAGTGCATGTCTGTAGTAGACTCAGATGTTTGGTACTTTGACAGTGGGGCGACCAAACATATTACCTCGCAGCGCAGTTTCTTCTCTTCACTCGAGCCTGCCTCTACAGGGAATACTGTCACATGCGCCAATAACTCCTCTTATCCTGTTATGGGAGTTGGTAAGATCATTTTGACTACTGCTGATGGTAGTTCTTTCACTTTGTCAGATGCTTTATTTGTGCCAGGGATCAAAAAGAACCTGTTATCAGTTTCTGCATTAGTCAAGATTGGCTTGGTTGTGAAATTCGTTGATGACAGGTGTACAGTCCATGATCTCTCAAATGGCGATGTGATTATTGCTTCTGGCATTTTATGTCGTGGGCTGTATAAGCTCATAGACTATGAAAGATCTGTGAATGATTCGGCATGTGCAGTTCATGATTCTCAGGCTATGTCAGATGCAAAGCTTTGGCATGCACGCTTTGGTCATCTGAATTTTGCTAGTTTGTTACGCCTGCAGAAATCTGAAATGGTGTCTTCTTTGCCCAAACTTGAGGCACCTGGAAAACATGTTTGTGAAGGCTGTATTTTGGGCAAAATGCAGCGTTCTTCCTTTCCAAAAGATGGTTCAGTTCGGGCTATGCAGAAATTGCAGCTTGTACATAGTGATGTCTGTGGTCCTATGCAGACACCCTCTTTTGGAAATTACCTTTACTTCGTGACTTTCATTGATGATTTTTCCAGGCATGCATGGGTATACCCACTCAAAGCAAAGTCCGAAGTGTTCATGTGCTTCAAACAGTTTTTGGTTTTGGCTGAAAATCTGTCAGCATGTAAAATGGGCACCCTCCGTTCTGATCGAGGGGGGGAATATATGTCTTCAGATTTCAATGCATTTCTGGCTGAACGTGGGATAAAACACCAGTGTACAGTGCCGTATACACCTCAACAGAATGGAGTTGCTGAACGAAAGAACAGGTCACTCATGGAGATGGCGAGGTGCATGGTCAAAAGTCAGGCTTTACCACATAGTTTCTGGCTTGAGGCTGTCATGTGTGCAGCATATGTACTGAACAGGTGTCCCACCAAAGCGTTGCAGTCTATCACTCCATATGAGGCTTGGCATGACCGCAAGCCATCTGTTGCTCATCTGCGTGTTTTTGGTTGTTTGGCATATGCATTAGTGCCTGAACAACATCGCAGAAAATTGGATGATAAGGCAGTAAAATGTATTTTTGTTGGGTACAGTTCTGAAAGTAAAGGCTATCGTCTGTATCATCCACAGACTAAACGCATTCTGGTTAGCCGTGATGTTGTCTTTGTGGAAGATGCTATTCAGCCATTGCTTTCATGTACTAAGGAGACATCTGTTAGCTCCAAAGACATGTATGATACTTTGATGCCTCTTTTTACAGGTGGACAGGCTAGTGCTGGTCCTAATGAGGCAACCTCTCAGCCTTTGCAGGTTTCATATGATGATGCAGATCATTCCATTTCTGATGCAGATTTACATGATGCACTTGTTGATGAGAGAGCTGATATTGAACAGGCAAAAACTATGCCAAAATGGCTGGTGCAGACTTTGTGTGACAGCAAATTAGATGCACCTTTGTCATATCGTACTCGTTCAGGCTCTCATAGTACCTCCTTTGCATCAGATTGCTATGCTATGGCTGCATCTAGTCTCTGTGATGAGAATGAGCCTGTTTCTTTTGATGAAGCACAAAATTCAGAAAATTGGATGGCTGCTATGCAATCTGAATATGATGCTATAATGAAGAATGGTACATGGTCTTTATGTGACTTGCCTCCTGGCAAGAAGGCCATTGGCACTAAGTGGGTATACAAGCTGAAGCGTAAACCTGATGGTACAGTTGACAGGTATAAGGCTAGGCTTGTTGCAAAGGGTTATGCGCAGGAAAGAGGCATTGATTTTGATGAGACCTTTGCACCTACATGCCGTATGACTACTGTTCGGAGCATTTGTGCACTTGCAGCCCATCATGGTTGGAATGTACATCAGTTGGACATTAAAACAACATTTCTGAATGGTGACTTGCATGAAGAAGTGTATGTTTTTCAGCCCCGTGGCTTTGTGTAGAAAGGGCATGAAAACCAGGTGTGCAGGTTAAAGAAGGCGTTATATGGTTTAAAGCAAGCACCACGTGCTTGGTATGAGAAGATACATGCCTATCTGATTGCACATGGTTTTGAGAACAGTCCAACTGAAAGCACCTTATATGTTAAGCGTGCTAATGATGTGCTTCTGATCATTGTTGTCTATGTAGATGACATGCTGCTCACTGGTCCTCTTGAGAAGCATATTGCTGATTTCAAGGCTGATTTGCATGCCTCATTTGAGATGTCTGATTTGGGGCATTTGCATCACTATTTGGGCATTCAGTTTATGCAAGTTGATGGTGGAATGGCTTTGTGTCAAACGAAATATATTGACACATTATTGCAGCGTTTTGGCCTTGAAGACTGTAAGCCTATTGCCACTCCTATGGAGACAGGTTTACGATTGAGTCTTCATGATGCTGGAGATGCATTTGATGCTGTTCTCTATCAGCAAGCTGTTGGATGCTTGATTTACTTATGCATTACTCGGCCAGATATTCAGTTTGCTGTCTCACAGATGAGCAGGTTTATGCATTGCCCAGGAGTCACGCATTGGAAAGCGGTTAAGCGCATCTTTCGCTACTTGAGTGGTACTCGGCTACTTGGGTTGTTTTATCCCAAGGGGGGATCACCACTGCCAGATTTGCATGCTTTTTCTGACTCAGATTGGGCTGGTTGCTATGACACTCGTGTGTCCACTAGTGGTTTTTGCTTCATGCTTGGTAGCTCATGTATATCTTGGTTGAGCAAGAAGCAGCCTACTGTGGCCACTTCCAGTTGTGAGGCTGAGTATAGGGCAGCTTTCACAGCGACTGTTGAGTGTGTGTGGCTCAGACGCCTTATGGCTGATTTGGGTGTTGGCCAGTCTTCTGCCACCACCATCTTCACTGACAGTCAGAGCGCATTGGCAGTTGCGAGGAACCCTGTGTTCCATGCTCGCACTAAGCACATTGAGGTGCATTATCACTATGTCAGGGAGAGGTTCTCTGCTGGGGAGATCAGCTTGGCATATGTGCCCACGCAGGAGAACATTGCAGACCTCTTCACGAAGGCTCTGCCTAGGGAGAAGTTTGAAGCTTTCCGCAAAGCTTTGGGCTTACTTCCTTTTGTGGAGTGATTTCCACATAGCTCGGCACTTCCTTATACATGAGTGCCAGCTCCTTGTTCACCGCATCACTCCCAGGGGGGATTTGTTGATATATTTAGGTAGTGATGTGTGTGAACACTCTAGGACCGCCGGGGCACTTTTTTCCCTCTTTAGGAGGTTTTTTTCCCCCGGCTTGTATATACGCCTATTGCCCTAATGGGCTACTTATCTTTGTACATTCTCTAGTAATACATTCAGTCTTGTGTGTTGTGCTCCAAGCTTCTTCTTCTTCCTTGTGCTGTTCGCGTGCTTCCGTAGACGTCTAACTCCAACAATATTCTCTCTCATTTGAATAGAAATTTTGAATTGCTTATATGTAGTTGCTAAACCACAAGAGAACACTTCAACCTTATCACCATTCTCAACATTGATACCAATAGATTCAAATGACTCACATATACTTTTGATTTTTAATATGTAGTCACTCATTGATATGATCTTTTTATGTGGTTGTTGCTCTAGCACAATGGTGAGAACCACGTTAAGAAGCTCCACCTCCTTAATGTCAATCCGCGGAAGAGATAGGAGTGATATGAAGATCGTGAATGTGAGATGAAGTGAGAGTGAAGGTGAGAAGCATAGAAATGCACACACACATGCACACACACTACGAAGAGACAAGAAAGACACAATGGAAGGTGGGAAATTAGCTCTATTACTCAAGAACACTATTACAAGCTCAAAAGAACTCTAAACTCCAACAAGCTAACACTAACTCCCCCAAAAATGAGCTCTCTAGCTCTTTTTATAGTTTCTAGACTAGTTTTGACCGGTTTCACATCTAGTGACCGGCATAGTTAAAAATTAGGTCCTAGATGCTATTTGGAAGGGTAAACGATGTCTAAAAATAACGAAAATTGATACGCTTGTTCTACCTAAGCTCCTCAAGCTCGAGGACTCCTCGGCTTGCACAAAATGGAGCTATGGATTACAAAATGGGGTTTTCTATGTTACATATGTTACAATAGTGATAAAAATCATTGTTGGAGGTTTTTGGAAAGTATTTGGAAACATAATTCTTTGAAAAACGATTCGACTGGCTCCCTGCTCTGTCGTTACATGCTTCCGTGTCGTTTGTGCCTCTGGCTGCTTCCAACACCCCCCTCCCTCTCGCTTCTGTCATCCCTGACAGAACCTTGCTGTGAGGTCTACCGGATATAGTTCTGTAGGAGGTCTTGAGCGAGGGTGTGCTCGGAGATACGAATGCCTCGGGCCAGGTCTGCCTCGAGTTTCTCCCAGTCGATTGGTTGCGGTTCTTCCGGTGGCGGGAGCTGATAGTGTGTGGAATAGACCATTCGTTCACAGGCAAATAAGTGTAATAAATGTGTAGGCCTGCTTATGAATACCTCTGAATGGTATTCCCAGAAGCCGGTTGTGAACATCTCTTCGAACGTCTGCTTGTAGCACGCCGGTAGGTACTTTATTCTGCAGTGCCAGGCATAACACACCCGTAGCGATGGCGTTGTACTCATATCATATACCAGGTCAAAATTGCCATGCTCAAAGCCCGGGGTGTTGACATGTGGTGCCTTGACGCGTCGGAAGACTTTAAAAATCATTTGCATCATGTCAAAGATTTTGACAGTCATATGCGCCGCTATATCATCCATATGCTTTAATCTAGGGAGCCAGTGGCGAATTGTAGCCATCATGTAGCCAACAGTTGGTAACTCAATGGGTGGCTTAAAATAGGGGTAATTCAACCAGTCTTGGCACTGCTTATTGTTTTGTACCTTAATAGCAAAGGCAGTCCAGGAGCGGCGTCGTGGCACTGGTCCCCAACACGGATTGTACTTCAAATGCAAAGGTGCCTTTACCCATGTACTCATCATCTCTAGATACTGCTGTAGTAAATTTTTTCGCCACTCTGGTTGATAGATCCTTCCTTTCTGTGCATCTGGTGGTAGATCAGCCGCCTCGAATTGAGTTGCATGCGATGGTTTCTTACCTGTCTCTTTCTCAATGGCTAACTGGTATTCGGCCATTAACATGAAATACGGTTTATACTGTAGCTCATGCCCAGGTATATATCGTCGCGGGGCCAAATGAGCAAAGAATGGAGACTGTAATATTCTTTCTTCTATCATCGCCATGGCATGTAATTGTGCCTCTACTCTAGCTGAGTGCGTTGTTCCAAGTTCCTCAATAGTCTTCATCCACGCGGGGGTCGGAAGTTCGTACGTCATCTGACCTTCGGCCGTGACATGTCCGCCTGGGATGGGTTGTGGCTCGTACGCTTCTTCAAACGTTTCCTCCACCGGGATGGTGACCGTTTCTTCCTCCGCTGGAAGCTCAGGTGGGGAATCTGGCCTTGGTGGCGCTTCATATACTGCAATCCTTGATTCAAGGGTCGATACCTGGGCCCGTAATGAGTTGAGTTCCTCTAGGAGGTCAGGAGAGGGGTCCACAGGTGCTGGTATGTCTTGGTGTGCCGGTTCTCGTAACTGGAGTAATTTGTGATCTTCTTTGAGTTTCTGTAACTCCTCGTTCATGCGGTCATATTCATCTAGCAATCTCACATGATCGTCTAGCAGCATCCTCATCGAGTCTGAAGGAATGGCTTTGAACCTGCTAGGACTGAGTGGTTGGTCTGGGTGGTCGAGCGCTGCTTCTAAGTTTTCTCGGTTCTGATCCTGTAAGCGCTGGTTTTCTTCCTTGGCGGCTGCTAGGTGTCTTCGTAGTAAGCCCATGTTTCGTGTTAGCGTTGCATTACGGACTGTCTGGGCTCTTAATAAGTTATCCAGGTCAGCAGTGGCTTCCTTGGTCTTTTCTTCGCTTTCTAGTTCCAATTTGTGATAAGCCTCGCGTAATTCCTGGTAGTGGGTGTTCAGAGAGGCATTCTCAATAGACAATAAATTAAGCTGCGACTGTAAATCATTGGTTGTCCTCTGCAGCTACTGATAATTATCTCCAAGAGATGTGAACTCATCTCTTACTTGCGTCATACACATGAACATCTGTTGAAATGCATTATCTACAGTGGGTGATAGTATTAACGGGGTGCTAAATGAAGATGCAGTTGGTGTAGATGCAACGGGAACGGGGAATGGGGATGGGAAGGTGGATGATGTAGTGATTGTTGAAAATTGTGATGTGCCTAAAAATGTTTGTGCCGGGAGTGAAGGTAGTGATGGTGCAGTGGGTGGTGAGATGTCCATGTCAGTGGACGTATCTAGTGCGGTGACCGTGAATATGGGTGTGATCGTGGGTGCTCGTGCTGGTGTAAATATGGGATTTACAAAGGTTGAGGGGTAATTTACAGGGGGGCTGGCTGGAGCAGCTTGGTGGAAAGGGGAAAGAGGGGTTACAGTGGGTCGGGGAGGTGAGACGGGGGAGAAGGTTAATGGTGGTGGGAATGGAAATAGGGGTCTTGGAGTTGTGGGGAAAGATGGAAAAGATGGATGGAGGAATGGGTTGGATAGAAAGGTGGGTGTGGGTGGGGGTAGACTAGGGCTAATGGGTGCGGGAATTGTGGGGTTAGTGGTCGTAAAGACAATTTCTGCAACACCACCGGCGATAGAAGATGATAGTCGGGGGGAAGGAGGGTGAATAGGGGAGGCTGGAGGAATGGGCACCGATGGAGGAGCGGTTGGGGTGGTCGGTACTTCAGTGACTACTGAGGTTTGTACAGCTGTAGCGCGGGGTGGGGAATCTACAAAGATGGTTTCTACAGCCAACGAACTTTCGGGGACGAGGCGTGCCTCCCTGGCTTGTTCTGAAGATTGTGCTCCGGTTGGTACACGAATGTATTTGCCGGGCTTTGAAAGTAGTCGTACTCTGCGGGGGTCAAACTGTGGTAGTGGCTTTCTTTGCAAGTACCTGAGTGCTTCGTTGGAGCCTACTGATTTGACTAACTCTTTGAATCCTTTGATGTATGCGTCTTCGAATCCGCCTGTGACAAGTTCTTGTTCTATTATTGTTTGACTCTCTTCTTCTGTCAGCTTTTTGCGTGCCCAAACTTTTTCCATAGTTCTATACAACTTCTTGATAGCTAGTGTGTAAGCTGCTGCCTCGTAAGTTTCATCTTCATGGGTACTTGTATCACCATGTGTGTCTGTTTGTTGGCCTTGGCCATCTGTCTGTTCATGCTCTTGGGATTCATGTGTTCCCTGGCTAGCTTCGTCGTCTCCTTCGTCGTCATCGGTTGCTGTTCTTTCATCATCAGAGCTGGACACGATCTGTCCTTGTGGCTGATCCCTGGGTGTGGTAGGGTAGCTAGGCCTTTCAAATTCTTGAGAAAACATTTGTCCTTCTGAAAACTGGAACTCGTTGGAGAATGCATCGGGCATCTCAAAATCAAAAGTTTGGTCCAGTGGCTCTGCTTGTCCTGGTTCTAAGTGCGGTATTGGAAAAGAGAAGCTTCCGCACCAATAGTGGTGGGAAGTTCAGCTGCTGTGGTGATAGGTTCGATGGTTGTGGCTGCTTGGGGTGCAACAGTACTGGTGATGCCCTCCGGCGTAACTGGTCTTGATAACCGTATACGAATTGGTGGTACCGTGGGAGTGGCTATTGTTGGTGACTGCTCTGGAGATGGTTGTGGAGAGGGTGATTCTGGGACTTGTAGGCATGGGATAGTACCTCTCATGCGTTTTCCGGCTCTGCCTTTGCTAGACTTTCTAGCCTTCCTAGTGGTCCCTTTGAATGCCTTCAGTTCCTCACTAGTCATGGCGTGCTCAATTGGTAAGTCATACGCCAAGCACATATATATGATCCTGGTGAGGGCGCAACACCCATTGATTACCTTCTTTCGCTCCCATCTATGTTGTGCCAAATAGAGCTGATCAATTATCCAGCTAGCAAGATCAACCGTTTGCGGTCCAATACATGCTAAGTACAATCCAAACCAGATTCTCTTGTGGGGCATGGTAAAACGATCCTGAGCTGGGAAAGCAAAGTGCTGCATGCATATCCGTAATGGCTTAGAGAGCTCAGGGGTTATAGCTAAAATATCCTCCCACTTAGTTATGTCACCACGTTTCATCTGCTCTAGGACTAGCCGTTCTTTCTCCATTGGAGTGTGTGTTCCATGTATTTTTAGAGCTGCGCGAATTAAATCTTTAGACAAATAAAACCTTCTGAATGGAGGATCATTTACCAAGGATGGTAACATGAATGTTCCGGGTAGATCCTTGTTTTCTGAAGCTGTTAAGGTGGTTACCAAGTAAAAACATCTGTAAATCCCGCTCGTGCCCAAACGTGCGTTAAATCTTGTGTATTATGCAGTCCTTCAAATTCTCTTGACAAGAACTGGTACTTGGTCCATGTGCGTAGATCAAATGCCAAATTGGCCTCAAATATGAAATCAGCGTCTGCTAATGGTCCTGCTAGGCCTTGAAACCAATGAGAGTTACGATGAATCTTCTCGGTATATCCTCTAGGAGGATCATCGATTGGCATGGGTCCTGGAAAACCTTGAAACTCTGGTGGTTGCATAGTAGGATAAGATTCCGCGAGTAATTCTCCTATAGTGGCCATCGGTGCACTGGGGCCAGCTTCTGATGGTCCTGCTTCGGTTTGCATGATGACTGATGAGCTAATGGAAAAGATCTGCTACACAAGATTAACACATTAGCATGGAAATTAATTATGATCCCATTAAGGTGAGACCGCAATCCCTTTCCATAACCGATGTGTAACCCGTGTAGCCAAGTGTCGTGAAGTGATTGATGCAATGATTTTTTGCAAAACTAATGCAGGTCTCTAGACGCCTACATGCTTCAGATTATGCCTGCAATTCTTGACGAGCTTTTATTATGCATGATGTGGGGTTTGGGTGTATGAATTTATACAAGGTTTGGTTGAAGGTGAATTAGTACAAAGGTGGAGTTTAAACGGGGTGGGAGAATTGTTAGATAAGGGGGTACAAAAAGACGTCTGGATACATTTCGGTATCCATTTCCTAAGAGTCTTTGAGTGGGTGGTATGTTTCTGCTGAGGGACAAAGAGTGGTATCGGGTTTGGTGGTATTGAAGGATGAAAAGATTTCGGAGGGGTATATATTACATGGCTAGAGGGTTGGGCTATAATACATTGTTTGGGTACCCAAATCTGCATGGGTGTGGGTCTATGGATAAGATATTTCTTGGCGATCCAAATCTGCCGAGTATTGGTACTTGTAGAAGAAGATCAAGGGGACTTTGGATACTGACTCTGCTTCTGTTGAAACTTTGTCCTGTTCTCGTCTGCAGTGTTGCCAATAGCCTGTGGTTGCTGTCCTTTTGGCACCCATATTTGTTTCGTGCCACTTGTTCCGTGATGTTGATACTGCTGCTTTCTTTGCCTTGTCTGGTGGTGTCGTCGGTCTGGGTTCCTCTGTTGTGGTTGACTCCTTCGAGGTTGGGTTTGAGAGGTCCAATGGACGCTCTGCTTTGGAAAAGAAGGGAGATCCAACACTTGCGTGACCTGCCCATTAGGAAGTGATTCGTTATTTATCTTTAATCTAGGCTAGTCCGCAGCAAGTTTGGAAGGATGAGCACCGCAGGGTGTTGTGCTCATTTGGCCGCTGATGCAACCCACCTGACCGCTGATTGTGTTCATCTGCCCTAGCGGTTGGGTAGCTGCCCCTTCTAGTTTGCAGGAAACCCCAGGGAAGATCTCCTGTCGTTCTTCTGTTTGACAATTGTCCCTAGCCAAGCCCGAGTGGGTTGGAGTAGACGTAACGTGACTGGTTTGACCCAAGATCTTCTGGTCTTCCGTCGCATGCGTTTCATAGGATCTAGGGTTACAAACCTCAATCGGATTGCCGTTAGGGAAGTCAAGCGGTATCACTCGCTTCTGTTCTAAGGTTCCAATCTGTAAGGAGCCTTGTCTAAGATTTAGGTCCACTGAGTGATCGTATAGCCAATCTTGTCCAAGGATTAGGGGTTCTATCAGGTCGTCATCATGGCACACTAGTAGCTTCGCTGTCGTGGTCACATCCCTAATGAGGATAGGAAGGTCCACCTCACCCATGCAAGGGGTTTCCATGCCTCCTAGGCCTATGAGGTATGCCTCAATTGGCCGCATTTCTATTCCTGAATCCTTATAGTGGGACCATCTAATCGCACTAGTCGCAGCACCTGAGTCAATTAAAGCTCTGAGCTCTTGGCAAGGGTTGTCGTGCTCTAGCCTGACTGTAATGAATGGTGTTCTGTCCACTATACTAGGATGAGTGGTTGACTTTACTTGGCACATGGCCATGGGATATCTGGGTGTAGTTTCCAGATGGTTATAATGTTCTCTCCCTAGTCCTTGTCTTCTTAACTTCATGCGTTTAATGCGTTCTATTGCTTCTGCCTGAGCTTCCGCTCGTATTCTATTTTCTTCCTCCTTACGCTTCTTTGCCAACGTGAGTCGTCTAAGCATATCCTCAGTAAGAGGTTCCTGATATAACTTGACTCTACAGCCACTAATGTAATTACGCATTATATCTCCTTCTAACGTGGCTAATTGTACTGCTCTGCTTGTTGAGAGTTTGTTAATGATCATAGGTCCATAACCTCGCTTTTCTAACTTACGTGCGTGTTGTTTCAGCGTATATACTAGAACTAAATCTCCTTCTTTTAGGCCTTTATCTTTCACATGTGCATCAAAATATGCTTTCTGTCGCTTCTTCGCTGCATATATTCCTGCTGCTGCCTTTAGCCTGGTTTCTCCTAATCGTTCCAAGTCCATTATTCTCGCTAATAATTCATGGCCGGTCCACTGATGTTCTTGTGCAACCTTAAGGATCGGTATCAAGAAGTCCAAAGGAAGCACAGCATTCTGACCAAAAACCATCTGAAAGGGAGTTGCATTGAGTACGGTCTTGTAGGCCACTCGATATGCCCAAACAACGTGGTGTAACTGTTTGTCCCAATCTGAACGTTTGTTGTTCACGAGTTTCGTCAGCACGTTACAAAGGATCTTATTAGTGCTTTCAGCCTGACCATTGGCCTGAGGATGATATGGTGCGGATTTCTTGTGAATCACCATAAAATCCTGTAACAAATATTCAATGACTTGGTTTAGAAAGTGAGTGCCTCGATCGCTCACTAACTCTATAGGCAATCCATATCTTGTAAAGACATTCTCAAATAAGAATTTTGCAGTTGTGTGTGCATCATTCTTTTTCGTGGCTTTTGCCTCTACCCATTTGGTTAGATAATCCGTGGCAACAATAATGTATTCCGCATGTGTACCTTTTGCAGGGGGGTTAATGGGTCCTACAAAGTCTATACCCCACTTTGAAAATGCACGTCCGCCCATCATGGGTTTCAATGGCATTTCATCTCTGCGAGTAGGAAACTGAGTTCTTTGGCACACATTATATCTCTTTACATAGGTATGAGCATCCATGTGAAGAGTGGGCCACCATAATCCTGCAAAGAGGATGGCTTTGATTATCCTATCGGGTCCAAAATGGCCTCCTGCTACACCTTGGTGTGCAGTCTCTAATATGCTCAGATAATCATTCTCATGAACACATTGTCTTAGATATCCATCTCGTCCTCTTTTGTATAGATTATCGCCAATAAGTGAATAACCTTGAGCTTCCTGCTCTAGACTGCGTTGTCGTGCTAAAGTCATTCCTTGAGGGAATGTGTTTGTTGATATATTTAGGTAGTGATGTGTGTGAACACTCTAGGACCGCCGGGGCACTTTTTTCCCTCTTTAGGAGGTTTTTTTCCCCCGGCTTGTATATACGCCTATTGCCCTAATGGGCTACTTATCTTTGTACATTCTCTAGTAATACATTCAGTCTTGTGTGTTGTGCTCCAAGCTTCTTCCTCTTCCTTGTGCTGTTCGCGTGCTTCCGCAGACGTCTAACTCCAACAATTGGTATCAGAGCAGGTCGTTGATTCTTCTAGGGTGCCGTCGACACTCCTCCGTTTGCAGTCTCATATTCGCACAAAATTTGGTGAGCATACTCAGGGTGTTTTCGCGATCTGAGCTCGTTTCGGCCTCCGAACGCACTATCGCAGTGCTTGTGCAGGCTATTTTGTCCTTTTGTGCCAAAGGTATATACCAGTTTCTGTTCGCCAGTTTAAGCATCTCGAAGTCTGCTACAGGTCTAGCAGAACTCGTCTGGGCAGTTCTGTTCAACTTTTTGAGATACAGTCAATTTTCTGCATCAAGGTATTTTAGTCACCGGCCATGGCTGAAAGCAGTGATGTATTCCGTATGTTGGCTGTTGAGGATAAGTTGAATGGTACCAACTACCCATTATGGGCTTATATGATGCGACATGTACTGGTTGCAAAAGGATTGTGGAACATTGTGCAGGGTGTTGAAAGACGTCCTGTTACACCTGTAACGACAGGTACTGCAAATACAGGTGTTGGAGCTGATGAAGATGGTGTCGAAGATGATATTCCGCAGATTCCTGTTCGTGCTGCTGTTTCTGTTGCACCTACTGCAGAGCAGATTCGTTGGGATGGCAGAGATGCCCAGGCACATGCATTGATAGATTTGTCTGTCAAACGTGCCATTATTCCTCACATTCGCTCTTGCAGAACAGCAAAGGATGCTTGGGATACACTTACCACTTTGTACCAGGCTAGGAATGAGGCTCGTGTTGCTTACCTCCGAAAACAGTTGGAGAGTGAGCACATGAATGAAGGTGATTCGATGGACAGTTTTCTTACAAAGATCAAAGACCTGAAGGAACAATTGATTTCTGCTGATGAGGTTATACCAGATAGCTCACTTGTGCAGACCGTTCTGAATGGCCTTCCTGATTCATATCAGAGTTTTGCCTCTACTCTTCGATTGATGATGAAAGGCAATCCGAATGCCTTGTCATTTGAGGAATTAGTCTCTGTTCTGTTGCAGGAAGATCAGTCCAGGCAGAACAGGTCCATTATGCGTGTTGCAGATCAAGCTTTCCTGGCTAGTCAGAAGGGCAAAGGAAAATGGAGCTCTTCTACTAGTAAGCAGAAATCTGCAAATGCTGCACAATCGAAGAACCAGGATAAAGATGAGAAGAAATCAAAAAAGCAGAAATTGTTCTGCAAGTACTGTAAAGGAAATGATCGTATTATAAAGAACTGTCCAAAATTGGCTACTAAAGAGGCAAAGAAGAAAGAGGCTGGAATGGTTGTTGCAGAGGCCTCTACACCAAAAACAGAGTCTGCAAATCTTGTGCAGGAAGAAGAATGGGCGTTTACTACTGTTTGCAGTTTTGACCCATCTTCTCATGATCAGTGCATGTCTGCAGTAGACTCAGATGTTTGGTACTTTGACAGTGGGGCAACCAAACATATTACCTCGCAGCGCAGTTTCTTCTCTTCACTCGAGCCTGCCCCTACAGGGAATACTGTCACATGCGCCAATAACTCCTCTTATCCTGTTATGGGAGTTGGTAAGATCATTCTGACTACTGCTGATGGTAGTTCTTTCACTTTGTCAGATGCTTTATTTGTGCCAGGGATCAAAAAGAACCTGTTATCAGCTTCTGCATTAGCCAAGATTGGCTTGGTTGTGAAATTCGTTGATGACAGGTGTACAGTCCATGATCTCTCAAATGGCGATGTGATTATTGCTTCTGGCATTTTATGTCGTGGGCTGTATAAGCTCATAGACTATGAAAAATCTGTGAATGATTCGGCATGTGCAGTTCATGATTCTCAGGCTATGTCAGATGCAAAGCTTTGGCATGCACGCTTTGGTCATCTGAATTTTGCTAGTTTGTTACGCCTGCAGAAATCTGAAATGGTGTCCTCTTTGCCCAAACTTGAGGCACCTGGAAAACATGTTTGTGAAGGCTGTATTTTGGGCAAAATGCAGCGTTCTTCCTTTCCAAAAGATGGTTCAGTTCGGGCTATGCAGAAATTGCAGCTTGTACATAGTGATGTCTGTGGTCCTATGCAGACACCCTCTTTTGGAAATTACCTTTACTTCGTGACTTTCATTGATGATTTTTCCAGGCATGCATGGGTATATCCACTCAAAGCAAAGTCCGAAGTGTTAATGTGCTTCAAATAGTTTTTGGTTTTGGCTTAAAATCTGTCAGCATGTAAAATGGGCACCCTCCGTTCTGATCGAGGGGGGGAATATATGTCTTCAGATTTTAATGCATTTCTGGCTGAACGTGGGATAAAACACCAGTGTACAGTGCCGTATACACCTCAACAGAATGGAGTTGCTGAACGAAAGAACAGGTCACTCATGGAGATGGCGAGGTGCATGGTCAAAAGTCAGGTTTTACCACATAGTTTCTGGCTTGAGGGTGTCATGTGTGCAGCATATGTACTGAACAGGTGTCCCACGAAAGCGTTGCAGTCTATCACTCCATATGAGGCTTGGCATGACCGCAAGCCATCTGTTGCTCATCTGCGTGTTTTTGGTTGTTTGGCATATGCATTAGTGCCTGAACAACATCGTAGAAAATTGGATGATAAGGTAGTAAAATGTATTTTTGTTGGGTACAGTTCTGAAAGTAAAGGCTATCGTCTGTATCATCCACAGACTAAACGCATTCTGGTTAGCCGTGATGTTGTCTTTGTGGAAGATGCTATTCAGCCATTGCTTTCATGTACTAAGGAGACATCTGTTAGCTCCAAAGACATGTATGATACTTTGATGCCTCTTTTTACAGGTGGACAGGCTAGCGCTGGTCCTAATGAGGAAACTTCTCAGCCTTTGCAGGTTTCATATGATGATGCAGATCATGCCATTTCTGATGTAGATTTACATGATGCACTTGTTGATGAGAGAGCTGATATTGAACAGGCAAAAACTATGTCAAAATGGCTGGTGCAGACTTTGCGTGACAGCAAATTAGATGCACCTTTGTCATATCGTACTCGTTCAGGCTCTCATAGTACGTCCTTTGCATCAGATTGCTATGCTATGGCTGCATCTAGTCTCTGTGATGAGAATGAGCCTGTTTCTTTTGATGAAGCACAAAATACAGAAAATTGGATGGCTGCTATGCAATCTGAATATGATGCTATAATGAAGAATGGTACATGGTCTTTATGTGACTTGCCTCCTGGCAAGAAGGCCATTGGCACTAAGTGGGTATACAAGCTGAAGCGTAAACTTGATGGTACAGTTGACAGGTATAAGGCTAGGCTTGTTGCAAAGGGTTATGCGCAGGAAAGAGGCATTGATTTTGATGAGACCTTTGCACCTACATGCCGTATGACTACTATTCGGAGCATTTGTGCACTTGCAGCCCATCATGGTTGGAATGTACATCAGTTGGACATTAAAACAGCATTTCTGAATGGTGACTTGCATGAAGAACTGTATGTTTTTCAGCCCCGTGGCTTTGTGCAGAAAGGGCATGAAAACCAGGTGTGCAGGTTAAAGAAGGCGTTATATGGTTTAAAGCAAGCACCACGTGCTTGGTATGAAAAAATACATGCCTATCTGATTGCACATGGTTTTGAGAACAGTCCAACTGAAAGCACCTTATATGTTAAGCGTGCTAATGATGTGCTTTTGATCATTGTTGTCTATGTAGACGACATGCTGCTCACTGGTCCTCTTGAGAAGCATATTGCTGATTTCAAGGCTGATTTGCATGCCTCATTTGAGATGTCTGATTTGGGGCATTTGCATCACTATTTGGGCATTCAGTTTATGCAAGTTGATGGTGGAATGGCTTTGTGTCAAACGAAATATATTGACACATTATTGCAGCGTTTTGGCCTTGAAGACTGTAAGCCTATTGCCACTCCTATGGAGACAGGTTTACGATTGAGTCTTCATGATGCTGGAGATGCATTTGATGCTGTTCTCTATCAGCAGGCTGTTGGATGCTTGATTTACTTATGCATTACTCGGCCAGATATTCAGTTTGCTGTCTCACAGATGAGCAAGTTTATGCATTGCCTAGGAGTCACGCATTGGAAAGCGGTTAAGCGCATCTTTCGCTACTTGAGTGGTACTCGGCTACTTGGGTTGTTTTATCCCAAGGGGGGATCACTACCGCCAGATTTGCATGCTTTTTCTGACTCAGATTGGGCTGGTTGCTATGACACTCGTGTGTCCACTAGTGGTTTTTGCTTCATGCTTGGTAGCTCATGTATATCTTCGTTGAGCAAGAAGCAGCTTACTGTGGCCACTTCCAGTTGTGAGGCTGAGTATAGGGCAGCTTTCACAGCGACTGTTGAGTGTGTGTGGCTCAGACGCCTTATGGCTGATTTGGGTGTTGGCCAGTCTTCTGCCACCACCATCTTCACTGACAGTCAGAGCGCATTGGCAGTTGCGAGGAACCCTGTGTTCCATGCTCACACTAAGCACATTGAGGTGCATTATCACTATGTCAGGGAGAGGTTCTCTGCTGGGGAGATCAGCTTGGCATATGTGCCCACGCAAGAGAACATTGCAGACCTTTTCACGAAGGCTCTGCCTAGGGAGAAGTTTGAAGCTTTCCGCAAAGCTTTGGGCTTACTTCCTTTTGTGGAGTGATTTCCACATAGCTCGGCACTTCCTTATACATGAGTGCCAGCTCCTTGTTCACCGCATCACTCCCAGGGGGGATTTGTTGATATATTTAGGTTGTGATGTGTGTGAACACTCTAGGACCGCCGGGGCACTTTTTTCCCTCTTTAGGAGGTTTTTTTCCCCCGGCTTGTATATACGCCTATTGCCCTAATGGGCTACTTATCTTTGTACATTCTCTAGTAATACATTCAGTCTTGTGTGTTGTGCTCCAAGCTTCTTCCTCTTCCTTGTGCTGTTCGCGTGCTTCCGCAGACGTCTAACTCCAACATGTTCGTCCTCAAGTATGTCACTAATTGTTCACTCCAGTCTGGTGTGAGAGACACGTGATACAATGTAGCATGCTCTACTGGTGGTCTTTCACAACAAACGTTGCATTCCTTACACAACCTGTAGACATCTGCTTCCATCGAAGGCCAATATACTCCTAATCTATGCAGAGTCTGTAATGTTCGATGTTTTGAATGATGTTGCTTTAATGCACCTATGTGTGCTAGTTGCAACCAATTCGCATGTTTTGATTCATCTACACAACAAGCAAGAATCTTTTGATTATCCTGTTTATATATGCTTCCTGCCATTATTTGGTATCTCTGAGACTTGGTAATCTCTCCTTCTTTGATCTTTATCCTAGGATTCTTGGGTCCGTACGTGAGAATAGGGACTATAGGTTTAGCCCATTCTGGTGCTATCTCAAGATTAAACAAGTATGCATCTGGTAGATCATCCGCTACTCCTTGAGGAGCTTCTCCTGAGGTTAATCTCGAAAGGTGGTCAGCTCTAAGATGTGTCTTCCCTTTCCTGACTACGACTGCAAAATCATACTCCATGAGTAATAGAAACCAACGTATCAATCGTCCTGTGTTACATGGTTTGTTGACTAAGTATAATAGGGCTTGATGATCTGTAAAGAACTTGAATTTGTTGGCCAACAAGTAGTGCCTAAACTTCTTTACTGCGTAGATCATCCTTAATCCTTCTCGTTCCATCGTGGTGTAATTTCTTTCTGCTGCGTTCAATTGTCTGCTAGCGTAAGCTATGGGGAGATCTATGTTACCTTCACTCGTGGGTTGTGCTAACACACATCCTATGGCATAATTGGATGCATCCACATGTACATGGAATGGCTTATTCCAATCCGGGGTTGTCAATACAGGTGCTGAGCACAAGCGTCGTTTAAGTTCATTGAATGAATTTTCACATTCATCTGTCCATTCAAAATTGGTTAAAAGAGAGTACAAAGGCTTGGCTATGATTGCATACATGTGTATGAATCTCCTATAATATCCGCAATGGCCCATAAATGCCTGTACCTCTTTCATATTAGTTGGTCTAGGTAATTCTGCAATTACCTTCACCTTTTCTTCATCCGTAGAGATTCCATTTTTTGACACAATGTGTCTTAGAATTTTGCCTTGTCTGACCATGAAAACGCACTTTTCTGGGTTCAAACAAACCTGATATTCTCGACATTTGTCAAATATTTGTCTTAACTCTGGGATATGCGTCTGTCTTACATTTGAATGAGCACATAAGTCATCGACATAAACTTCCAAACTCTTGCGTAAGAATTCCTTAAAAACATGACACATGAGTCGTTGGAAAGTGGCGGGTGCATTTGTTAAGCCAAATGGCATCACACGAAATGCAAATATGCCCCATTCAGTGGCAAATGCCGTCTTGTGTTGATCTTCTGGAGCAATGGCTACTTGATTATAGCCTGAAAATCCATCAAGAAAGCTGTAAACTTCCTTGCCCGCAACTCTTTCCAATAGATGTTCCGTGATAGGAAGAGGATAACTATCTCTAATCGTGGCGGCATTAACTTTTTTAAGGTTAATACACACACACAATTTTCCATTTTTCTTAGGCACAACCACAATGGGGGATACCCATTCGGTATGCTCAATTTCGTAAGTGAATCCTGCTTCTATCAAGTGATCTATCTCCTCTTTAATCTTCGCAGCGTAGTTATCATTGTACGTGTACGGTTTCTGTTGTCGGTTTTGCATCTGGAGTCATAGGGATTCTATGAGAACATATATCTGGATCTACTCCTTTCAAATCTTTGTAACTCCAAGCAGAAACATCTCTATATTCGCGCAATAGGGCAACGAGCTCTTCTTCTTCTTCAGTTGTCAAATCATGCCCTATGTATGTACATTTTTCTTCTTCTCCTTCTATAGCAACTATTATTTTCTTGGTTTTCTCTCGATTATCATATACTTGACCGTCATTCACCTTTCTATTAGGCATTCGTACCATGATTCTTCTATCTTCGATTTCATATTTCTTGAAGTTCTCGGGTACTTCAAATAAAGATTCTTCTTTTTCTGACATGGTTTCTTTCTTCTTTCTTTTCTTGCCTTCACTCTTGTTAGGCACTTCCGTGGCTAACCTCACCTCATTCGTAATTTCCTCGTGTCTCTGAGTGTGAGTCTCTACCTCGAAAAAATATTCTTCCTCTGATGCAAAGGGTGGGTCCATGATAATTGATTCTAAATCAAAATCGCTTGCATCCTCAAATGCGTGAGTGTTAGGTTCACACTCTTCTAAAATTGCATCGCCCATGATTGGCTCTATCGTGAAAACTGATATGTCATAGCCCTCCTCGTCACAGTGGGGTGTCCATTGTTCTTCATTGATGGCTACGTCCATGGTTGCTAGGATTTCTGTCCAACCATGGGGTTCAAACTCTTTGTCTGGGAATACTACAGGTGCGTAGGCTGGATCTTGAAGTGTTCGTGGATGTTGTTCTGCACCTAAGGTCCTGGCTTCTAACCTTTCCTCCTCTTGTTTGGCTACTTTACACATCCATAAATGGGTATCCTCATGCAACCAAGAAGGATCTGATTCTAATGAGTGCACTCTGTTTCTACTTGTGTCTTATGGATGGTATTCCATTGTATTGGGGGTACATCTCTATGTGAATAGTCTTTAAGATTGACTTTGTTAGTCACTCCTAAATGTTGCAAGTACAAAGAATTGGTTCCCGCTCCGAAGTGTAGAAAAGAAAGACAAAGTTCGGAGGAAGTGGACATCGTAAAGCTGCTCGTTCACACGGAAGTCACGCTAGACATTGGCACATTGCTAAAATGTTCACCTGCCTATAGGAAACAATTCTACAACGAATATATTAAGAAGCCGAGGAAAGCTCGAGAGAAAAAGAGACAAGATAAAGATGTCCAAGGAATCATTCAAAGTATTACGACGCAAATCGATTCGAATGCTCCAGCTGTGACGGTCGAGATTAAAGGATATGCAGTCCCCGGTGCTCAGTTAGATAGTGGAGCCGCAGTCAACCTTATGACTGAGTTTATGATGAAAGCTTTGGGCCTCAACCACATGGAAGAAACGCCGATGTCCTTAAGAATGGCAGATCAAACACAAGTGAAGCCTGCGGGTCTTTTAAAGAATGTAAGCATAGTTGTGGGCGGTCTAGAATTTAAAGTTGATTATCTGATAGTAAGACCAAGGACCTCAGAGGCCACCTTCTCGATCTTACTTGGACGGCCATGGCTGGTGCAAGCCGAATGTGTGCACGATTGGCGCACAGGACTTATCACAATTGGACCAAAGGTTGATCGAATACAACTTCAAGTGTCTCCGAGCTTGACCGGCAAGAAATCGACAACAGCTGAGGAAAGGAAGAAAAAAGCAAAGGAAAAGGTTAGACAAGAAATGGCGCGCGTAAGATTTGCCCTGCGCACGGAGACTTCCAAGGACCTTTTATAGGATGGATTTAATCTGCAATTGGCCAGCCTCCAACATGCGAAACTGGGCGAGTACATAGATCCTCTATGTTACAAGGATGACTCAGACCAGGAGTTGTTAGGATGGTTGACACATACAAGTGAATTTGAGTGCTACATGTTGAGTATAGACGCAAAGGAAAATAAAGCTACCCAATCCCTGGAGAAGGGAACTTCAAAAGATGAGTTGAAGCTGGAGTTAGCTTCGGCAATGGAAGTGCAACAGTTGAGAGAAAAGGTTAGAATGCTAGAAGCAGAGCTTCTAAGGAGAAGTCGACAATCGGACAAGGAAGCGGAAAGTAAAACTAAAGTGTCGGAAGCCATTGCAAAAGCTGAACTAAAGAAATTAGGTTCAATCGAGAGAGAACAAAACAATGATTTACTGGCCAACCATGCATGCGTGATCGGAGAGCACATTCCAATCACAGTGTCATCAAGGAATAAGGAATATTCGCGAGAAGCTCAGTTGGAAAAATGGGAAGTTTTTCTAGAGAAGTTCTTGAGCGTGGGGTCAGAGCTACCAGACAGAGTACGAGATTGTATTAAATTGGCACTCAAAAATTTCAGCAAGGCCTTTGCATGGTCATACAGTGATCTGAGAGGAATTGATCCCCGAATCTGCCAACATTATATAGACTTGGAAGAAGGTACCCGACCAATATGTCAACGACTTAGGCGGACAAATCCAGTCTACTCGGAATTGATCAAGTTGGAATTGACTAAATTATTGGAAGCAGGATTCATATATCCCATCGCATCCAGTGAATGGGTATCACCAATCGTAGTTGTTTCGAAGAAAAATAAAAAAATCCGTATTTGCATAGATTATCGTAAGTTGAACGAGCGCACAAAAAAGGATCACTTCCCTTTGCCATTCACTGATCAAATCTTGGACAGAGTGGCTGGCCATAAATTGTACTCATTTTTGGATGGTTTCAGTGGGTACAACCAGATCCAAATCCATGAAGAAGATCAATCAAAAACTACTTTCACCACAGAATGGGGTACGTACGCATATCGTGTGATGCCATTTGGATTATGCAATGCACCAGCCACATTCCAGAGAGCAATGATAGCTGCATATCAAGACTACTTGCAGGATTGGATGGAGATATTTCTCGATGACTTTGCGATCAGAGGCGACGATGAAAACATGAGGGAGAGGATCGAAGCGATTCTAAGAAGAAGCATCGAAAAAGGCATCGCATTAAATCCTGAAAAGTGTACATTTGGAGTACGAAGAGGATTGCTTTTGGGACATGTTATTTCCGAAAAAGGGATCGCGGTTGACGAGGATAAAGTAGAAAAAATTGGACAACTTCCACCGCCTCAAAACTTGCGGCAACTCAGAGGATTCTTGGGGCATGCTAATTATTATCGACGATTTATATTAAATTTTGCATCCATAGCGGCAGCACTGACGAATCTTTTGAGGAAGGACCAGCAATACCAATGGACTGAAGAGTGTCAAGTTGCATTCCACTCGATCAAGGAGAGATTGATAAATGCACCGATCTTGGTAGCACCCGACTGGACGAAAGAATTCCATGTGCATACCGACGCTTCTCATACTGCGGTTGGAGCAGTACTATGTCAAGCCGATGAAAGGAAATTGGATCACCCTATTTATTACGCAAGTCGCAATTTGAATATCACTGAGAGAAACTACACGACTACAGAAAAGGAATGTCTCTCGATGATCTTTGCTGTAAACAAGTATCGGCATTACCTGATGGGAAAGCATTTCACGTTTTATGTGGATCATGAAGCCCTAAAGTACATCATTAATAAACCCGAGCTATCAGGACGATTGATGAGGTGGATGCTACTCCTCCAAGAATTTCAGTTCACGGTGGTAACGAGACCAGGCAAAGTGCATATATTGGCTGACCATTTATCTCGAATTGTTAATGAGGAGCCAATCTCTGGTGTGCCCGACGATGCTCCTGATGGGCATCTATTCCAGGTTGATGCTAAAGTACCTTGGTATGCCGACTTGGTGAATTTCTTGTGCACCACTAAATATCCGCCAGGAGCAAGCAAGAGAGAGAAGCAAAAACTGTTAGCATTGGCGAAGCACCATAGCATCATTGGTGGGCAGCTCTATCAATATTTTGTACATGAAAGCATTTATCGGAGGTGTCTCGAGGAAGAAGAAGCAGCCCTAGTTTTGAGGGCATTGCATGACGAACCCTGCGGTGGACATTTTGCTGGTGAATTGACGGCAAGAAAGATTTTATTGGCTGGGTATTGGTGGCCAACGCTGTTCAAAGACTCGCACACATACTGTAAGAAATGCGACAAATGCCAACGAATGGGCAAACCCACATTAGCACATGCAGCTCCTCTCACGCTGGTGCTCGCTCTTAAGCCCTTTGAGAAGTGGGGAATTGATTTTGTGGGGCCTATTGATCCTCCCTCACGTCGAAGAGCCAATAGGTATATCTTGGTCTGTACTGACTATGTTACCAAGTGGGTAGAAGCCAAAGCTCTGAAGACTGACCGAGCTGTTGATGTAGCTAAATTTTTGTACGAACAAATTATCACTCGATTTGGATGCCCATTGGAAATAGTGAGTGATAGAGGAACGCATTTTGTCAAGGAACTGATCGAAGAATTAATGGAATTATATAAGATCAAACATAGAAAAAGCACTCCATATTACCCGAGGGCAAATGGACAAGTGGAGGTCACCAACAAGGTGCTGGAACAGATTCTGACAAAGACAGTAGCTGTGCATAGGAGAGACTGGGATGAGAGACTTTTGGAAGCCTTGTGGGCATATCGAACATCCTACCGAGTGATGACTAAGAGCACTCCGTTCTCCCTAGTATATGGCGAGGAAGCCATCTTTCCCATTGAAAAAGAAGTTCCGACACTAAGAGTGGCCATCGAGGCTAGGCTGGGAGAAGGAGAGTCATTGAAGGAAAGGTACATACAACTGGTCAAGCTGGAAGAAAAGAGACTCATTGCACATCAAAGTCTGGAAGCTATTCAGAGAAGACGTAAAGAGAGGCATGACAAGAATCTCAGGACCTATGCGATTCAAGAAGGGGATTTGGTGCTAGTTTATGATAGTAAATATTATAAATTCCCGGGGAAGTTACAAACAAGATGGGCAGGACCGTTTAAGGTGGTGGAACTCAACTCCAATGGTTCCATGCAAATTCAAGATTTAGGAGAAGAATGTGCTCCCGTGAAGGTTAACACGCTTAGAGTTAAACCATATTTCAAGTAGCATTAGGACGGGAGAAGCTAGACGAGATCCAAGCAGAAGGACGTAGTAGACTCCTTGTACATACATGTATAGTTATATATATATATATGCGCATATGTAAGCTATGATTTGTGTGTCATAAATATTCTTCCTTGCTAGCTCAAGAATTTTGGACTTCTAATATTTTTTTTTGTGTTATGCAGAGACTGTTAGGAGCTAAGTAACAAAATGGCAGACCAAATAACGCAACTCTATTTGTACGAGCTAAGGATATATTTCTCGGACCAAACATTTGCCCACATGGACATAGATGTCGACTACTTTGAGACGGAATATGATGTAGAGGAGGCGCATTGGCTGGTATGCTTTATAAACCTGGGTTTGGGTGTTGCATTTTACATTGAGTGTTTTGAGGAATACCTGACTCGACATGTAGGATGGGCGGGAGATCGATATTACTATTTCGATCCTTCGAGGGAAATGCCTAACGAGGAAAACGATATCACTTGGGCATGGGCAGATGTGTTAACGATAGGAAGTGATGACGGAGCTCCTGAAGTTGAGCCTGACTCACCCTAGGGAAGTTGTTGGGATGCGAGTACGATGTGAGACTACATGAGACATCCTGGAGACTCACATTCTAGAACATCTAAGGATAGGTATACGAGGGACTAAGGCATAGCCGACTGTAGTTACCTAGTGAAAAGTCAACTCGATGAATACATATGTAGTGTCTGTAATTGAGAGAATGGAGTGAAGAGGTGGTTGATCTGTCAAAGGCTAGAGTGCATATGTTTGCATGCATGTGTGGGAAAAGTGGGGAAAAATCCCTTTCTTCCTCTCCCTAATTCTCAGGACTTGGGTAAATTAATTAACTATGAAAAAAAGAGAAGAAAAAGAAAAGAAAAGAAAAAATTTGTGTTGCTGTGATCGTACCAATGCGCTATGGTGGGCTAGTAGGTGGGTGGATTTATCCTAGCCAGGTGGTTAGGACCACGAGCCGCAGCTAGTTTCACCTTAGGCTTGAGATGTATATGTTTATGTCTTAGCTACGCGCCATAACGGGTTGGTAGGTAGGTGGAGCCATCGTGGCTGGGTAGTCACGACCACGAGCCGTATCCAGCTTTGTTATGGGCTAGCTGATATATGTTATGTGTTTTCATTGTGTGTTTGTGTGTTGTGCGCTGCATTGCATTGGTAGATGGGTGGAATCAACCTGATCGGGTGGTCAGGTCCACGAATCGCATCCAATGTCAATGTAGGCCAACGTGTGAAAATAAATAAAAATTTACACATGAAGTTATTCCCCACTCCTGAGGGGGAGAGAGAGAGAGGAGAGGGCGACGATCGCCTGGAAGGGAACGTTATTTGCTTGTGTGATTGGTATGTGATGGCTTGTGACAGATCAGCTCACTTTGAATCAACATTCTTGAAGGCACGGAGACTCTATATGTACTTATGGATGAGACCTTAGCGAGGTAATGCAACGGTCTTGCTTTATAACTTGTGTGATCTATCCGAGGGTTTTCTAGTGAGTGGGACACTCTAGGGTTTTATGTAGATCCTGACTGGTACTCGGGTCTCGATGGTTTCTGTAGGACGACGATGGGGATTCTTCAGGAACGTCTAGTCATGGAATAATTGTACATAGCGAATGGTAGGTGCAATAATGGGGTATGCATTTTGGGTATGTTGCATCTCCTGTTGGATTCATTTCAGTTGTTGTTGTTCATTTCGATATTTCCATTTTTGTTTTTTTGCAATGGCAGTTGAATGTGTAAAACATGGAAAGGTATGCATGTGTTATTTTGGTTGAGACTATGTTCATAATGGTATGCATGAGCAATTTGATGTATGTTGGAATGGGAGTTGCATATATGTGCATGTCCTTGGATCATTTGGAAGTGACTGATTTGTATGTATTCATGAGTGATTTTTTGAGCACTAATAGCTTCAATGAGTGCAGGTCCACTTGGAATGATGGCTCGATGAAAAGGTATGTGAACCAATTGTAAATTGACATGTTCATGGTTGTTTGGATTTTATTGCAGCAAGAATGGCTCGTCGAGGACGACTTCGCAAATAAGAAGAGGGGAGTATGTTAGCTCAGAAAATGGTTGGTTTTGGTGCACTAACATGCTTCCATTTTGCAGATTATATGTTGATTGCAGGTATCTGGCAAGAGAAGATGTTGGTCAATAACAATAAATTCTGATTAAATGTGGTAACATCAAGGCTGAATAAAAGGGGTCCAGAAATACACATACACAATATGTTGCAGAGCCAAAGAGCGCACAAAGCAAAAAAAAAAAAAAAGAGACGGGCCCCAAAATTTTTCCGATTTGGACCAGATATTTTTGTAACATATTCATTTTTTGTAATATATTTCCCTTGTAAAGGCACTAGAGGAGTCCTCTAGATGCATTCCCATAGAAGAATAGAAGCTTACCCATGTAAAATAGTAGGAAATTAGCTCTTAGGGAATAAAGTGCCGGTCACTTGTGTGAAAGGACCATTTTTAGGGCACTAGTATATAAGTCAAATGTGACTCTTTGTAAAAGACTTTTTGCCATTGTGAGAATAGAGAGCACAGAAATTCGAATTTGTGTCTTCTTCCCTCCTCATCTTCTTCTTCGTGAGCTTGTATGCATGTGTATTGCTTGGAAAGAGTGCTTGTGAGTGTGATTTATCCTTGAGAGTGTTTCTTTGCTGTAGGAGAGGTGTGTGCGAGGTGTAGGAAGTGCTGAAGTGTAGGAAAGTATTCCCGCGACTCAGTATTTCTGTCATAACTTGAAGTAGGAGTGTCGGAATTGCGTGAAACCACTGCCATTGGATGCGTCTTCTCGAGAGCTTCGAAACGCATATGCTATTCGCTATGTTTGGAGCTCGGAGCTAGGAGAAAAGTCCAAAATACTGACGGCTGCTGCACCAAGTATCGTTTCGTCTTGACCTACTGTTGAAGCTTGTTAGGATAAGTATTTTCCTCATTTTCCCTCTTGAGTAATTCATTTGCATTGACCATTACACGTTTGCATGTCTTCATACACTCGGCTAGGTTAGCATACTCTTCGGATTGATAAATTAAAAGCGTGTATCCCCACTATATGCACTTGTGAGGGGATTGAGGTACAGTCTCTTTCTCCGCAAGTCCCTAAGTTGAAGCTTAGGTCAACACACTTTTTGGCGCCGTTGCCGGGGAGTGACGAATCAAACCGAGGCATTCGTGTGATGGTAAGTAGCTTTTTTGCTTTGAAGAACTTGGAGGAGCGGAAATCTTCTCTTCTTTGGTAAGTCAATTTCAGCCGCACTTGCTACTTCTCATTCTTGGAGTGTGTGTAGTGAGTTGTTAGATTAGGGAAGTGAGTAGAAGAAGTAGAATAGGAGTGAGTGGAGAGTAGAGTAGGCTTAGGTTTGTTCAAGAATTTTCATTTTTTTGTAAGCAAGGAATTCCCAAGTATAAAAGCCAAAAATTTTTCATTATTCAAGTTACTTGTTGAACAAGTATCGTGGAGAGCTGTGTCGAGTGTCGTGTGAGCCCAGCGATCGTTTCGAGGGAAGCAAGCAATAGGGGAGATTACTGAGCAAAGGAGTTGGACCAAGAGATCATGGGAGCTTCCAAGGTAAACTAAACCACCTCCTTGCTCAAAAATTTCAGCATTTCAACCTAGGAAAAGGAAAAAACGACCTGCGCTGAGTGTCGTTTGGGCTTGCAGGGGGTTAAAAGTAGTTTGTTGATTGATACAGTGGGTAGGGATAAGAGAGAGAACCTAGGAGAGAAAGGGGGAAACATCCAAATCTCAAAAAACAACACAAAAATTTGAAAAAGGGTCAAGTATCGCTTTGCTCCTGCGGTCGAGTATCGTTTTACTCCTGCGGTTGAGTATCGCGATATTTCCCAGCGGTCGTAGATCGTTTTAGACAGAGGTCGTAGATCGTTTTGTTAGAGATCGTCTCGTTAGAGATCGTTTCAGGCAGCGGTCGTAGATCGTTTCAGATAGAGATCGTTTTGATCAAAGGTCGTCGGTCGTGTATCGTTTGCCAAGTATCGTGATCCAGAGATCGCGACACTTGTCAAAGGTCGGTATCGTTTCAGATAGGTATCGTCGATCGTTTCTAGTGAAGGTCGTAGATCGTTTCTATCCGAGTATCGTGTATCGTCTAGTGAGAGATCGTGTATCGTTTCAACGAAGTATCGCCGATCGTTTCTACTAGAGATCGTCGGTCGTGTATCGCTTTCTGCCAGAGATCGTCGGTCGTCTCGTTAGAGATCGTTTCAGGCAGCGGTCGTAGATCGTTTCAGATAGAGATCGTTTTGCTAGAGATCGTTTGGTCAAAGATCGTTTTCCAGCGATCGTTTTGATCAAGTATCGTTAGACCCAAGTGTCGATTTCGGGCGATCGTTTTGTTGAAGTATCGTTTGTGAGCGGTCGTTTTCGGTCAGAGGTCGTAGATCGTTCCATTGAAGGATCGTGTATCGTTTCCAGTCAGAGATCGCTTGGGAAAGATCGTTTTTCAGCGATCGTTTCTCTCAAAGGTCGTTTTTCAGCGATCGTTTTCTTCAAGGGTCGTCTGTCAGCGATCGTTTTCTCAGAGGTCGTGAGAGTCAAGTATCGTGACTTGAAATTTTCTTTCAGTCACTTTCCAGCCTAAGTTCTCCCTGGACTTCTGAGCCATAACTTAGAACTCTAGAGGTTAAAGGTGGACAAGATTTGTTTAGAGCTCTTAAGTGAATGAACTTGAGATCAGGAAGAACCCTAGGAAGCCGAAGAAGTGTAATTTCTTCCGTAGGGAGTGTTGCCGAACCAAGTAACCGTTCACACTATTCTGAGACCTCCAGTGAGTCAGAAGGAGAAATCCCCATGGCTTCCGAGGATATGCAAAACACTGTGCCCATGATTGGCCAGATGTCCATCATTGAGGGCGAATACAGAACTTCCTTAGAATATGTGAGCACTAACCACCATGAGATCCCTATCTATTTGGATGGTCTAAACAGATCAGTGGCCAGACTGAGGAAGGCTTCAGAAGCCTACATAGTGCCAAGACCAGCAGTTAAGTACATAGGAGGACTGTACATGGATAAACAAGACATTCAATACATGGTCACTGAACATCCGGAAATCATTAATGAACGTGGCGAGGAAAATAATACTTCAAGTTTAAATGGACATGGAACTGAAGAACAAGTAACAACTCCTAGAGGGAGATCGACAATTACTAAGCTTTGGAGAGGAGACTTAGTTCCTCAGGATGACACTCTAATAGATGTGTATTTGATCAACGGGATGGAGCAACTGCTCAGAGCCCATTCTTCTATTTGGGAAGCTGCTCCTAATCCAGTTACCATCTATGAGTTACAAGATCCTGAATTCCCCACCATCATCACATATTTGGACAAAGACCACAGAAGGTATTGGCCAGTCACTGAATTAGAGAGAGCTGAGCTGAAATATCAGAACATTCCAGTGTTCCCCCCAAGGGACCAAGCCACCACTTCACGGAACCCACATGGAACTTCCCGAAATGATTCAAGTCAACATTCGGGACAAACACAACAAACTCAACAAACCCAGATTCCCATCAGACCACATGTACAATTCACAATGCCTGCCACTAATCCTAACTACCGGCCACAACCAGCTATTGACCCAAGACAAGGAGTTCATGCTCCAGTCAGACCACAGGTAGTACGAGGACCAGGCATACCAATAGGAAGACCAAATTACCCTGTAATGCCAAGGCAACCTGAAGCAGGTAGGAGATTAAGACCGATCCAAGTGGCCAAGTGCATGAGAAATCATTATGATGGCTCGAGTGAACCCTATAATCATATAGCAGAATTTAAACAAGTAGTTAGAGCCGAGCAGGTAGATGACTTCATGATTCAATATGAGTCTTTTGGCCTTACCTTGTCAGACACGGCGTTGGCCTGGTTCCAGCCATTGGATCCAAATACCTTCCAGAACATGGATCAAGTGTATCAAGAAATGATTGAAGAATTTACCAAGTCTGGAATTAAGAACAATTCTTCGTCATTAATCCACAGCTTCAAACAAGCTCCAACTGAGTCAGTCAGATTGGCAGCCAGGAGATTCAAGCAGTATGTGGATAGATGTCCCGTAGAAGAGAGACCAACACAAAACAAAATGGTATCATTGTTCTTAGAAGGACTATTAAACGGAACCTTGAGGTCATTAGTGTATGTGAAGAGAGTTCAAACTCTGCAAGAGTGTATGAAGGAATGTATAGACCTAGAGGATAACCTTGCAGGAGACTTGAAAATACCCCAAGGAAGTGTGAAAAGTGAAGAGTCATCAAATAGCACATCAAACCCTAAAAACAACATAGAGGAAATTGCCGACTTGCTAGCAAAAAAACTGAATATGCAAGGACAGAGGAATTATCCCACCAATCCTATGAGAATGCCTATGCTTAGAAGATGTATGCAGTGCGGAGGAGATCATCCTTCTCACTTGTGTATTAGGGGAGTAGTCCCACCACCTGCCTATGCTCCTCATAGACCCTCTGTCCCCGGACCACTACAGTATTGCAGCATAGAGCAGAGATACACAAATCATAACACTGAGAACTGCCCTTACAGTAGGCAAACCAGACCCACCCAGCCTTATGTGAGACCATATGGATATCCGCAGAACCAGCAGGGAGGAGAAGCCTTTAGATATCCCTCATATCAGCCACAGGCACCAATACCACGACCGTACACACACCAGGGATATACACAGCCACAGCCAGTGCTAGGACAACAACCGCCCCACCCTCAGAATGTTGTCGCAGTTAAGATAGCACAACCAGAGGAAAACTTAGAAAGGGCCATAGTGCCAGCAACACCCTTGACTAGTAGTGAACCATGTGACTCATTTTACGAACCTAGTCAAGGAATATACTCAGGGTATGAGAGCTCAATAATGGATTATGGGCAACAATATGACCCATATGCTGATGGCATGGAGACGTCGGAGAGTTCATATAACTACGAGCAAGATTATGTACCATTAATGTACACAGCTCCTAGAGCAACCATGCCACCTCGACCAATGAATAGACCGCCTGTACCTAGAGGACCATGCTACAGGTGTGGAGGTGACCACTATATTAGAGAATGCACATTGCCAAACCCACCACCACCACAACGAATTTGGGAAGGTTATTGTAGCGATTGTGGAAAGGAACATCTTTTTAGAGATTGTCCTAAGAACCCAAACAAAGTCACCTCTAATGTACAGATCAACGTAATAGAAGTAATTGAGTCGTCAGGGAGTGATAAAGAGTACACTATACCATTAAAAGCCATAACAAGAGCAAGGGCTAGAGAAGACCCTGATAAAACCACAGAAAATAATCAAAGTGACAAAGAGGGGAACACACCCATCCCTCACAGAGTAGAAGACTCCGAAGAACCAGAAAAAAGTATCACCAGTAAACGATCCCAAAGATGGAAGCAAAGGAGAGACAGAATAAAAGAAAAAAAATTATTGCAAAAGAAGGAAAATGAAAAGAGAAAACCAAAACCAACAGAAGAAGCACAAGTGGAAGAAGACAATAAAAAGGAGAATAAAAAGGAGGAGGTAGAATCGGTATTAGCAGACCCAATGCCTGAAGATTTAGCCATGTGGATCCGGGCATACAAAGAGAGAATTAAAGCAGGACCTACCATAGAACAACATGAGAGAGAGTATCCGAGAGGCGACTTAGAGAAAGAAAGATTGGAAATCTGCAAAAAATTAATAGAAGTTGCCCAACAAACATTAGAAAAACCCGCATCACCTTTACCAAACAATCGAATTGGCGAAGAAAGATTCCAAGAGTGTCTAAACAATCAGGGAAAGTCTAATGTAAATAGACCTCTGGATGATGAAATTGGTATTGAGAGAAAGGAAGGATCCATAGTCCCTGAAACAGAAGGAGATTGGACTAAGGATTTATGGGCGCGAATTCAAGAGGACAAGTGGAAAAAGGTAGAGGGAATGGAACCGCCCTTTGAAGAATTGAAAGCAGAAAACGAAATAGAGGATTCAATACCTGAACTTAATTCAGAAGGGATTTTTTCAATGGATGCAAGTGACAAAGAAGCCGAAGACGATGTAAAGGAACTACCTAATTACACCGGGGAATACGAGCACAACTCAGAATTGTATCGCATTCCATCAATACAGAGACGAGAAACGAATCCATCAGTTCAAACATCGGAGATCATACAACGCCTTAGAGAAGTGAAAATCCCATGTACCTTAACATTCGAGGAACTGCTGAAGGTAAAACCACATCTAAAAGAAAAATTGATCAATCAGTGGGAAGTCAAGGAAGAAAAGAAGGAGGTAGATGACGAAGTGAAAACGATGAGAATTCCAGTGGATAAAGTAGGAGACTTTAGTGAAGGAGATGAGGGAAATACCTGTCTACCAATCACCTATAGGGGTTACACAACCAAGGCCATACTAGATTCAGGAGCTGGTGTTGGCATAGCTACTAAAGAAATTTGGGAGAAATGGGGAAAACCAGCATTGAGACCAACACGTATGAAAATTCAGATGGCCGATGGACATACGGAAAGACCCTTAGGATTGTTGGAACGAGTAGTCTTCACTACGTGCGGAGTGGAATTCAAACATACTTTAGCAATTTGTCACTTTGAAAGGCCGAGCAACTATGAGATGATCTTGGGAAGGCCATTCATGAGACAGCTAAAGGTAGTACAAGATTGGGGAAAGGATGCAGTGTACCTACAACACGCAGGAGTCACCACTAGGATCAACCTACATACGTACACATATCAAGATGTCCCACCTCTGCAATGGAATCAAATCCATAAAGAGGAAGACGATCAATCGATTCATAGTGCAGGTTCTAGTGACCAATCCTGGATGAACGAGGACACTCATCTATGGATGTGCCAAGCTGCAAAAAAGGAAGAAGAGAGAAGAAAAAGTTGGCAGCAGAAACAAGGTATAGTGAGATCGGTACAAGATCCAGCTTATATGCCACAAGTATTTCCAGACGAAGAATTCGAACCTCATGGTTGGATGGAAATCTTAGCCACCCTCGATGTTTGTGTAAACGAAGAAGTGGTAACTATGAACAAATGTATTGACGAGGAGGGTTATGACATTAGCCTGTATATGGTAGTCCTTCAGGAGGTAGAAGAAGGAGAAGTATTTGAGAAAGACTGGAAGGAGGACTACGAGAGCATTGAAATGGAATCAGAACCCCTGGATCTAGGGATTAGTACCACCAACATGGACATCACTGCCAACGAACAACGTAAGGATCTCACACGAAAGGAAGAATTAGAAGTTGAAAGGGAGTTGGAAGAGGAAGATAATAAGCTTCAAGACCAATTTGAGGTACCAGCGCATTTCAAAAAATATGAAGTAGAAGAGAGGAAGATTGCTATTCAAATGCCTAAAAGAGAGGCACAACCGGGAATAGCATATGATAATAAAGAGCAGACCAAAAAAATAGTGGTAACCATGGAAGGAGGAGAGGAACGATGTACTTTCATAGGACAGGATGTCTCAGAGGAAGAAGAGCAAGAACTAATTCGACTCATAAGAGAATACCGGGACGTCTTTGCTTGGACCTATAAGGATTTAAAAGGAGTAGATCCATCTATATGTGCGCATAGAATCCCCATGACATCCGAAGCCAAACCTTCCAAACAGAGACCTTATACTTATAATGAGGTGTATTCAGCCAAGATAAAAGAAGAAATAGATAAGTTGTTGGATGCTGGATTCATATACGAGATAGAACACACAGAATGGGTATCGCCATTAGTGGTAGTGCCCAAGAAAAACGGAAAATTGAGAGTGTGCATAAATCTGAAAAAGGTGAATGCAGCCACTATACGTGATAGCTACCCATTACCGATTACGGATCATCTATTGGAGAGGGTAGCAGGTAAAGAGGTCTATAGCTTCCTAGATGGTTTCTCCGGATACAATCAGGTGGCTATTGCGACCGAGGACCAACACAAGACAGCATTTGCCACTGAATGGGGTGTGTATGCATTCAGAGTGATGCCCTTTGGACTCACTAATGCACCAGCTACCTTCCAACGATTAATGTGTCACGTTTTCAAGGAATTCTTGAAAAAAAGCATGGAAGTGTATGTTGATGATCTTTGCACGTATTCCAATCAAAGACCCGATCACATACCGGAATTAAGGAAGATATTCAACAAATGTAGGCAGTATAGAGTCTGCTTAAACCCAGAAAAATGTGTCTTCATGGTAAGACAAGGAAAAATACTAGGACATATAGTCTCTAGAAATGGGATATCTACGGATGAGGATAAGATTAAAGTCATATTGGACTTACCAAGACCCAAAAATGTAAAGGAAGTACAAGCCTTTATGGGACATTGTGGATATTACCGTAGGTTTATTCACATGTATGCCATAATAGCTAAGCCCTTATACGGTCTATTGACTCAGTTCACTTGGACAGACGAGTGTGAGAAGGCCTTCAACGAGCTTAAAAAGAGGTTGAGTACAGCCCCAATTCTAAAATCACCCAACTGGAGTAAGCCTTTTCATATTCATGTTGACGCTTCGAATTATGCAATTGGATGTATCCTAGCACAACCGGCTGATGAGGGAAAGCTTGACCATCCAATCGCTTATGCGAGTAGACAATTAAACCAAGCCGAAAGAAATTACACGACTACAGAAAGAGAAGGCTTAGGAATGGTTTATGCAGTCAAGAAGTTTAGACATTACCTCTTAGCCAACAAATTCAAATTCTTCATAGACCACCAAGCTTTGTTGTATCTAGTCAATAAACCTTGTAGCACGGGAAGGTTGGTGCGATGGTTCTTGTTACTAATGGAGTTTGACTTTGAGGTAATAGTCAAAAAAGGAAACACACATGTGAGAGCAGACCACCTTTCTAGGTTAAAACACGGGGAGCCACCTAGCGGAGTTCCTGATGATTTGCCAGACACCTATCTTTTTAACCTGGAAGTATGTCCTCAATGGGCCGAGAAATTGATCCCAATACTTACACATGGACCTAAAGATGGGATCACACCAAAACGAAAACAAGATCTTTGGAGGACTAAAAACCTTCACATTATTGCTGGAAGTTTATACCACCAGGATTCAAGTGGATTACTGATGAGATGCGTGGAGGAAGATGAACAACAAATGTGGCTTCAGAAAGCACACATAAATCAATGGAACACCACTTGGACGCAACGGGAACATGGCAAACACTCAAGAGATTTGGCATATATTGGCCAACCATGCAACGAGATGCACATCATTATGTGTCAACCTGTCAAACCTGTCAAGAACAAATCCCAGATGCGAACTCTACGTTATGCTATTCTACAATAGCACCAAGGTGGAGCATGCCTTTAGTAAAGTTCTTGAAAACTCGAGAGTACCCGGAGGGAGCTACCTTAGCAAGGAAACGTGCTCTTGAAGAACAGAGCAAAGATTACGTCATCCTAGGAAAACAACTCTTTAAACGAGGGAGAGATAGCCAGCTAAGAGTGTGCATTCATGAAAATGAATATCTCTCAGTATTAGAAATGGCACACGCAGGAGCTGCGGGAGGACATTTCTCAGCAGATAGAACGGTCAAGATGATTCTCTTTGCAGGCCTGTGGTGGCCAACTCTACATATGGACGCGGAAACATATGTGAGAAGCTGTGAAACATGCCAGAAAGCAAAATATCCTATTAGAAGAGATGACATGCCTTTAAGACCCATGGTTTGTGCGAGAGCATTTACCAAATGGGGAATTGACTTCATAGGACCTATCAATCCACCTGCGAAAGGATCACATGCGGAGTACATAATAGTAGCCACCGACTACTTGACCAAGTGGGTAGAAGCAAAAGCCACTAGAAAGAATGATGCTCAAACCACAGCAAAATTTCTCTTTGAGCACATATTCACACGCTTTGGACTACCGATCGAGATAGTGAGTGATCGAGGAACTCATTTCTTAAACGAAGTCATTGAATCGCTAATGAATGAATTCTTAGTGATTCATAAAAAGTCAGCCCCATACCACCCTCAAGCTAATGGGCAAGCTGAGAGTTCCAACAAAGTACTTTGTACGGTATTGACAAAGATTGTCAATAATGGAAGGTCAGACTGGGACAAACAATTGCATCACGCAATTTGGGCCTTCCGAGTGGCATATAAAACGGCTATTGGAACTACACCTTTCAATTTAGTGTATGGGCAAAATGCAATTTTGCCAATTGACTTCTTAGTGCCTACATTAAAAGTAGCCCAGCAGTATGAGTGGAACGGTCACGAATTATCTCAGCAATTAGATCAGATTGAAAAGCTACACGAGACAAGATTGCAGGCGGTAGCGGGCATTTATGCAGCCAAACGGAGACAAAAGGCTTATTATGATGCACATATAAAAGACAAGGGACTGAAAGAAGGCGATTTAGTCTTAGTATACACCCTCAAACAACATGCAAAGAAACTACAAAAACGCGGATATGGACCTATGATCATAAATCGAATCTCCACTAGTGGTGCAGTCAATCTCGCCACACTAGACGGAGATATTCTTCCCAACTACATCAGTGGTTGCAGAGTGAAAAGATTTATGGAGCCTCTAACGGATCAAATGTTAGCACGACTCTTAGGAGCTCAGAGTAGAAAAAAGGAAGAAGAACGCATACGCGAAGAAGCGAGGCAAGAAGCCCTAGAACGTATCAGAAAACGGAAAGAGTGGATGAGAGAAAGAGACGAGAGATATCGAGTAGGAGAAGAACTCATCCCTATGGCTAATTTTAGAGCCACAGAGAACTCTGGACAACAAAGAAGACAGCCTTATTTGAATCTGGGAGCAGGACGAAAAGAGTACCACTTAGTGGATGCTCTTATAGACACAGGAGCAGCAATAAGCTGCATTAGATTCTCTTTGTCTCAAGGACTTAAAGAGGAGTTACGGCCATCGAAGGCGCTGCTAATTGGAATAGGAGGAAAAGTTACTCAATGCATAGGTGAGATCACTTTACCTTTACATATGGGGAACAACACAATGGAGCAGAGACTTTTAGTATGTCAGGACCAAGATCTGCTTGAAGATGTGGTGCTAGGCCAAGATTGGATATATGAATATGAGGTAACCATCCAATTGGCTTTAGGATACATCTCGGCCAGGATAGGACCTCGTGAAGTGTATAGTTTGCTAGACGAACGACCACCCAAAGCTGCTATTATAGAGCCAGAAATCCATCCTAACGAACAAAGTCATGAGAGTATGTTCACTAGCAACATGGGAATCCCATCGTCAAGTACTTCATGTGAAAATAATGTAAGTCCTGGGTGCACTCCATCTTCGAATCTAGAAAGTCACGAGAGTACACAAGAACATGAGATCAAGCCCACTGAACCACAAAGCACAAGAAAGACTATTCCCCTGCAAGACGTGAAGTCTACAACCGTGAAAGTGTACCCCATTCCCCATTCTACACGAGCTTGGATAAGAAAGGACCAAAAGAAGGCCTATCTTCAGCAACAGAAAAGTCTTCGACAGCAGCATGAGCAATTGCATAAGAAGACAAAGAATTTCGAACACTTCAAGCAAACACGACTCAAGAACATATGGATCCCAAAGAAACTGATGACTGCACAACCTGATCGAACAAAGATTTGGATCCCAAAGTCATGTACCCAAAGGACGACCATTACAAACAAGGAACATCCTCCGAAGAGCTATCATACTCAACAGGGTCAACAGACATATCAGACGAGAAAACGAACATATTGGAGGAAGAAGGAATCTCCAAATGCAATACAAACCGACTTGAGATTCCCAAAACAGAATCAGAAGACATACAGCCGAAAACGAACAGCATTCATCAAGAAGGTGGAGAATACAGTACGTCGCACCCAAGTGAAGCAAATATGGGTGCCGAAAGACAAGACAAGCTGCATATATCAAGCAACTACTTCCAATTGCACACATGAGGAGTTGCCAAAATCCAAAGTATGCATGATAGGGCCACATTACAAGGCCAAGCATTCGGCACGTCCTTCTTCTATTTTCGGATAGTCACGCACATTTTCCCTTTGGAAATAGGAGAGCACTTGTACATACTTAAAATATTACTCCAAAAAATTTCACTAACCGCTTCGGCTATGAACTAACTTTTATATTTTCTTTTCAGCAAAAAATATAAAAATACATGAAAAATTCAGGTATTACCTTTCTCACACCCACGGGAAAGGGACAGCACCATGCACTCGGAGCAACATCGAATTAATAATCAACATATGGAGGAGGATTTATGAAAAAACATATGGATACTAATTCATCCTCTATATTGAGTGCAGATGACATCTTCTGACTCAGAAGCTACACAGCAGGAAGAGGAACTACTTCTTCCATTGGGGTCAATAACCAAGGTCAGAGGACATTGGTTTCGAGATGACCAACCTATCTCGGAACTCTTATTCATGGCAACTATCAAGATCATGGACAGGGACCACTGTTTCCCTATTATGTCACAAGATTTCAAGACCATAATACAAGGGTTACCACATATCGAAGAAGTATGGACTCAAGCTGGCATTGAAGCATTTTTGAAGATACCTATATGTGTACCCGACTTCCAAAGATGTACTCAAGTAATGAATACCATGCAGCCTGCTGCTACAAAGATTTCAGTTCCAGAAGCCACGGTTTTGGACAAGGTAGGCACATGGAAAACCATTCAATTCACTCATGAATTGATCAATAAGGCCTTTGGATGGAATCAGGAAGGAATTACTAATGTCAAGGACGAATGCCATGACCCCAAGAAAAGATCATTCCTGGAGATTAACAGAGTAGATATCGAAGATGCAGTACGTCTGGTACACCAACACTTTTGTTTTCCTGGCATGAACAGATACACTGCACCTCAGAAGATTGTAGTTCAGTTACTCTCCCATGCCATGAGACAGATAGGAAACAAAGTGAATCTCACAGGCTACATACAAGAGCGATTGTTTGAAGCTCAGAAGAAATGGGGGCAAAAGAAATTCCTGAACGGTGGTTCAGCTTTGACCTTATTGATATATGAAGCCCTAGACATGAGACACTGCTTACGAGAGATGCCGGCAGCAGAAGGGCTAGCAAGGTATGCAAAATCCGCTTCTGTCCCTAAGAAAAAGAAAGCAGCAGTTGTAGTGGAAGAGGCCGGAACCAGCACACAGAAGCCCATGAGGGGTACAAAACGCTTGCGAGAAGAAGAAGCCCAAGCAACACCTCAGTCCAAGAGAACGCATCTCTTGCCTAAGGTCACGACGACTCAAATGCCGATTTCAAAAAGAGACTTGTCTGCTGCCCTCGAGCAAACACACCAGTACATGCAAGGGCAGGTGAATCTAAATGTCCAAGGACATCAATATAGACAAGCGAGTCAAATTCAGCAAAAACAGAGTACAGAAACACCTCCAAAGCAACCTGGAAGATACCAAGAATTGGGCATTGATGACTCAAGTACGAATACGGAATCCAGTCCTGAGAAAGATACGCTAGATACTGATATCAGGACAGAAACTTATGAAGACGAAGGACCAGAGGTCAATCAAATGGAAGTAACACCAGACAGCGAGAAGGAAAAAGAAAAGAAGGTGGATGATGCTCAGGAACAGGAGCATGTCATTCAATTGAATGACACTACCAAAGTAAGTATCAAGGAAGACACAACTACTGGGGTTACACATGTCAAGATACCTATTAAAGAGGAAGAACAAACCCCAAAGAATATGGATGCGGGAGAGATCCCACAAAAAGAACAAACAATAATCGAGGTGCCTGATGACACACCTCAAGCACAGGATGAAAACATGAGGGCTGAGCCACGGATACAGCTTCAAATCAGGCAGCCCCATGATACCACTTTACACATTGCTCAAGGCAAAGACGTGACTACCGGAGCAGAACCCTCAATACCGAAAACATGGCTCAATGTGGATGTAACTCAACTGAAACCGGTGGTAAAACAAATGATCCAGACAGCCATGGATACTCAGCAGCAAATGATGGACATAGATGCAGATTATGACAAAGCCATGAAAGAAAAGAACCAGTTTCAAGTTATGAGTGAACAATTGTCTGCACAACTGATTCAGGTACAAAAAGAAATAGCCACCAAAAGCACGGAGTTGCTAGAAACACAAACGCAATATGAATCATTAAGCACTCAGCATCACCAACTGCAAAAACAGCTCGAAGACATACAGAAATTATATGATGCTACGGTAGCAGAGAAAGACAGAATGAAAACCAGAAGCACTCTACTAGAAACACAACTAAAGTTATATCTGGACGAGAATGACACTTTACGGAACAGAAACAAAGAATTGATGAAATCATTGTTATATGACCAACCAATAAAGCAACAGGATTCAACTGAAAGTAAAGAAGATGAATTAAGAGATCAGCTCGCACAATATGAAGCCCTGCTAAAACAAGAGCGCGCGGTAAGAGAAGAAGCAGAACTTAAGCACAATCAGGAAATAAGTGAGCTAAAAAGGCAGCTGAATTCAGCACAGGCCAAACTGGTACAGAGCTACAGTGAAAACATGGATCATGTAGCCGACATAGGTAAGGAACTCCTAGCCACTAAAGAAAAACTCGGTGAAGCCCTGCAAAAGATAACAGAAAAAGAAGGATGCATTGAGGAGCTACAGAATCAGCAGAAAGGTAAAGAACCGATCGGGACATCAGTAGTGCCAGAAAAAGAACATCCTACTGACGGGGTAGAGGTAAGCCCTCTATCTCAACCGATCTATCCTTCTCCAATACATGAGCAGATGGCGGATATGCATGATGATCATCCAATGCCATACACTGCAGCAATAAGTCAGAAGGAACGGGCACTAGTGGTGTCCCGATTGACGGAAAGTTTTGAGAATGAAGTCATCAAGGTCATGAAGGAAGCCAAAATCAAAGGTAAAGACTTGGAGAAGATCATCAAGCCTTTCAACATTCCATATGGACTGTTGAAAGAGAAAACAAGGCAATATATAAAGAAGGTTACACACAAAAGTCCAGATCAGCAGCTCAATTTCAAGAATGACACATTCACGTACACTCAAGCAGAGTTTGAAGCTGCACAGCCAGTGTGGAGGAGAAAGTTTTTGGAGAAACATCCCACACTACGGGTGCACTGGGAGGCCGCACCTTATTTATTACAGGTAAACCCTTCGTTTTGTCCAATACCACGGAGAAGGGATACAACAGAATTTTTGGCTTTACAACGCAGCGGCAATCTTAATAAACAGTGGCTAAACTATCCGATGTTACCTAGCCCGCCACATAATTATTTGCCAACCGAGGATTATATGATCAAAACCATAGAATTTTGGTTACAAAACTATGCGACAGTACCAGATTTAGCAGTTAAGATGACAAATAAAATACTTGGTATGCTACTTACAGTTCTGAAGGTTTTCAAACATGCGGCATATACATTTCTGAACTTCATCGGCATTAATCAAGGAACAGATATACTCATTTTTGATCTATCAGTAATGCCGAGCCGTCCCACAATAATGGCATATTATTCTAGACTCATGTTTTTGCCAAGTCCATACATGCAAATATTTGAAGAAGCATTTTTTACAGGATTTTTTGAAATAGATTCAGAGATATTTTTAAAGATGTCATCCAATCTGAATGCCAGACTGGTGGCATACGAATTAAGCTTCTTCGCCGATCACCGACAACCGCCAAACGATGGAGTCAAAGCAGAACAATGGAAACAGATCATGATACGTGAAGCCAATCTGCTAAACGATACAGAGCAACAAATATACAGAACATATGCCCGGCGCTTATCAAAGCCTGTCGGGGACGACAGAGTTCAGGAGGGGGGCAGTGTTGAGGGCGAAACGAGTAAGAAAAGGAAAAAAAGAAAGCAACGAAAGAAACAGCTTCACTAAAAGGGCAAATTTGAAGATAGACAAATGTAAAGATACATCTCTGCAGGAAGCCCCGCAGGGGCGCAACACCCATCTCTGCATAGAGCCCCGCAGGGGCACGCACCAGGCTACAAAGCTTAACCCCGGGGTCCAGAGGAGTGGATTTTTCAAACATCAGAGTAGGACCAAAAGTTAGAAAGGGGTAGAGGCTGAAAAGTTGAAGAGGGTGACTAAGAATAGCACATTCCTAGTCACTGGTGGCGTGCGTGGCAACCCAAGTCAACAGGCAAGACAACTACATCAGGCTCTCGAGTAGTAGAGCTTGAATCAAGAAGGCCATCGAATCTGCATGTCTGTTTAACTGCAGACAATACTGACCACAGGGCGCGTGCGCGAAGTAAAGTCTGTCAAAGGAAGCGAAGTCTGTCAGGGGACGACAGAGGCGAAGAGGGGGAGAGTGTTGCAGAGCCAAAGAGCGCACAAAGCAAAAAAAAAAAAAAAGAGACGGGCCCCAAAATTTTTCCGATTTGGACCAGATATTTTTGTAACATATTCATTTTTTGTAATATATTTCCCTTGTAAAGGCACTAGAGGAGTCCTCTAGATGCATTCCCATAGAAGAATAGAAGCTTACCCATGTAAAATAGTAGGAAATTAGCTCTTAGGGAATAAAGTGCCGGTCACTTGTGTGAAAGGACCATTTTTAGGGCACTAGTATATAAGTCAAATGTGACTCTTTGTAAAAGACTTTTTGCCATTGTGAGAATAGAGAGCACAGAAATTCGAATTTGTGTCTTCTTCCCTCCTCATCTTCTTCTTCGTGAGCTTGTATGCATGTGTATTGCTTGGAAAGAGTGCTTGTGAGTGTGATTTATCCTTGAGAGTGTTTCTTTGCTGTAGGAGAGGTGTGTGCGAGGTGTAGGAAGTGCTGAAGTGTAGGAAAGTATTCCCGCGACTCAGTATTTCTGTCATAACTTGAAGTAGGAGTGTCGGAATTGCGTGAAACCACTGCCATTGGATGCGTCTTCTCGAGAGCTTCGAAACGCATATGCTATTCGCTATGTTTGGAGCTCGGAGCTAGGAGAAAAGTCCAAAATACTGACGGCTGCTGCACCAAGTATCGTTTCGTCTTGACCTACTGTTGAAGCTTGTTAGGATAAGTATTTTCCTCATTTTCCCTCTTGAGTAATTCATTTGCATTGACCATTACACATTTGCATGTCTTCATACACTCGGCTAGGTTAGCATACTCTTCGGATTGATAAATTAAAAGCGTGTATCCCCACTATATGCACTTGTGAGGGGATTGAGGTACAGTCTCTTTCTCCGCAAGTCCCTAAGTTGAAGCTTAGGTCAACACAATATTCAGCGTGGGTTGTTGGAGCAAGAATTCTTCCTTGGCAGTGTCTTAGGTGATATGCATAGAAAGTGTGGGATGCTTGTTGAAGCACAACTATCTTTACATTTGCTCAAAGGGAGATTTTTCTCAAAAGTGGAGTTTTGTTTAATGAGATTGATTGGTAATGTCTTGTTGGGGGTTTTTTTTCGTGGATGTGGAGGAGATGGACCGAAGGCAGCTCGGAGTCAGCTATCTTCAAGCTCGTCATATCAGTTATGGTGCTTTATCGAGAGACAGAGTACCTTGCTCTCGTGTTGGCCGTTCATACTATGGGCAGGGGAGGCTTTGAGGTTGTGTACTATGGGACTCTTCCAAACTGTACAAGAGTTGCAGTGAAGAGATTGGAAGGTTTGAGGCAAGGAGAGAAAGAATTTAGGTCTGAATTGAGAATTATGGGTGGGGCAAATCATCACAATTTGCTCCAACTAATTGGATTTTGTGTTAAGGAAGAGAAGCGATTGCTTGTATACAAGTTTATGGAAAATGGTTCATTGGATCAATGGATTTTTCAAAGTAGTGCTTCCTTGGCTGATAGAGGGAATACAGAAAAACTTGGAGGATGTAGAGTTGTGAAAAAGTTGAGTTGGGAAATGAGGTACAATATAGCAATTGGGGTGGCTAAGGGACTCGCATATCTACATGAAGGGTGCCGAAAGCATATTCTGCACTTGGATATTAAACCACAAAACATTTTATTGGATGAAGATTTCGTGCCAAAGGTGGCAGACTTTGGTCTTTCACGGCATATGGAAAGAAATGAGTCTAATGTGACGACTACTGTTAGAGGAACTCCATTTGATATCTAGCACCTGAATGGCTCAAAGAGGGAGCCTTATCCATACATGGTATCACATTGACCAGATACAACTCTCTCTCATTCTCTCCCGGTGTCTCGCCCGTTTTTTGGTTCTGCTCGTTTTCTGTAGGTGTGGGGGGGCGCTCTCTGCGAAAAAAAAAAAGCATTTTGGAGGCGTGCTAGAGAGCTGGAACCAAAAACAGAGGGGCTGGAACGTTGGGGCCTTGCTCTATCTTCGCTTTTGTGCAGGAACGAGGGCAGCCATAGTAGTGGGGGGGGGGGGACGGAGGCGTCTTCTGAGCTCTCATACTTGCTCGTGGGTACAGTCAGAAAAAGGCAATTTTTTGAGGTTCTGGAGCTTCAACTATGTAGAGGGAAGTGTACGTATTGCAAGGAAGGGAAGAAGGGCCATGGTCAGGATGCGGCCAGTCATGGAAAGGATGGACACAACATGGGCAAGGATAAAGATGGTTGCTACCTTAAGAGAGGATATGATTAGCAGTCTCCAGGAATTGCTATTGTGATTTGCTGTTAGAATATCTCACAATCGGAACAATTTGTGTAAGTCTATTCTATTCACCTCTGTAAAATGTTTGTCAATTATCTCTTTGGAGGCAGCATGTTAGAAGCGGAAGGTCTGAGTCAGAGCTTCCATAGATTGTTTGAAAGCAGCTGCACGGTTGTAAACTCTATTTCGGTTGCGTAGTTTTTTGGAGAGTCTAGGAAGACGTTGCACATATGTTTAGGATATGACCATGATTCATGCATTGTTGGCCTTTTCATCTCAGCCCTTCTTTGAGATTGTAATTGATTAGTATCGAAAGCCCCTGTGAATGATTTAAATCTCAAGTGTTTCTTGTGCATGTGAACGCATGGGCAGAGAAAGAGATATTAGAGAGTGATTTTAACCGATGTGCATGTGTAAAAAGAGGAAACGTCTATCGCACAATTTCAATATACCACGAAAAGTAAAACAACAATAAGTTTTTATAAGCTGCTGATGCTCCATCTCCCTTGGAAGGGGGGGGGGAATTGGATTGATGGGTCTATGAGTGTTTATGTTGACATAGTAGATGTGAGGGACACCTTTAGTGCTAACTCAGTTTTCAGAGCTGACCCCAGAGGACAACAAGCAAACCTCCATGTGTTTTCGAACTCAATGACTTTTTTATTTCAGATGAAATTGCATTTTATTTACCCTCTGAATGCACGGAGATTTGTACTTCCATAAACTGATCCTTCTCCTCAGAAGCCAATTTTTTCTAGAACCTTATGGTACCGAACCTTGACACAGCCTAAGTTTGAGGTCTTCTTGGCTATTAGTATCCTGAGGTTCTTCACAACGTGCAAACTTGAAAGTAATCCATGTTATATCCGGTGTTCTATCGAGTGGTGAATGGAGAAATCAAGAGGTTTCTAGACAGTAGAACGAATCCTAAGGAGCATGTCCAACTCGTGCACGAAAAGAGAGATTTAGTATCCTAACAACAAGAGCCAAAGTAAGTGAGAACAGAACTCCAAAATTGCCCACGATCAACAACTACTCTTGATAGCTTCAGCGATAGTTGCTTGGAGTTATCGCTTCAAGCTTACCATTCCTATGATTCCGTGTGTGTTCCTTAGTAAATACCCCATGTAGATCCTCAATACGACATGACTTTGAGATGAAAATAGTTTTAGACTAAGTTCTTAGCTCAAGCCTTCATAAAGCTTTGACTCCAAAACAATTAAGGCGGAGGTTTCAATGGTGGTGCAAAGTTGTGGCATATGTATTTCCTGGACTAGTTTGTTTATACATGTTGGTGTATTATTTTGTGCTTTAAGAATGCCTATAAAAACTTACTAACATGTGTGAGGAATTTTTGGGGTTCAGAAAGTACACATTTCTCTTGGTCAAGATGAAGAAACATAATTCAGCCACCCATTTGTTGAGAAATGGATTGTCTGGATATGTGCACAGTAATGTAATAGGGGCTTTGCTTTAGTATTGTGTTCATATGTTGTGCCCTCCTCTTTGTCTTCCAATTGCATTATCTGCTTGAATTGCATTCTATCTTCAATGGTGGGTGCATACTTTCAAGGAAGTACAGACATCGGGTATTTTTTGAGGAAGAGGGAGAGATGAGGGTGTGAGTCGAGCTGTGGGTGCTAGAGTGGGCAAATGGGACAGAGGAGAGGAACAAGGAGAGTAAGTAGATATGAAGTGTGAAGAGAGGATGTTTGCCAAGGTCAACCTTGGGAGTCGATTTCAGGTTTGCATTTGTTTCTTCCTTCTCGGCATCTTTATTTGAGTATTATCAAGGACCAAGAGGAGGACAAAGAGGCCGATCTCAAGGAAATCGAGCACACTATAAGTGGGTGCGAGCCATTTTTCCTTGGGTATTAGGAATCTTCATTTGACGATCCTACTAGGGATCCCTAAAGAGGACATATTCGTGAGCAATTGTGGACTCAAGGTAAAAGAAAGTGGCCTAGTACAAGTTAGTTGAACAAAACATAGGTGTGTGTGAGACACTTTCCCTTGGACTAAGAAGGGTACCATTTTGGTGCGTCTGCCGGGAAAAGCTTGGCACGTCTCTATGAGAGAGTGCCATAGGTTCGCCTAGCGCCACATGTTGGCCGAGCTTGCGGACTCCAGATCTAGTACATGAGCGAGGGGAGCTCATCCTCAGGAGCAACACAAACTCAAAGAGAGGAACGCGCTCAGAGAAGAGCCCTTGAAAGAGAAAGGAGAAGGTGGGAACCGCCAGGTGAGTGGACCTCGATTGGTTCGAAGAAATCGGCCAAAAACGTGTACTCCCGTAGGAGAATAGCGAATCAAGTGTGGAAGTTTGAAGGAGGGATCCTGAGGCCACGTGCATTAAATTTCTGGAATCGAAGTGATATCGACATCACACCTCTGTTCGAAATGGCTCAGCGGATTTCAGTTCACTTGGGAGACTTCACCAAGTTTTCAGGTACTTGGGACGAAGATCCGGATAGTTTTATCCAGCTGTTTGAGGTTACTTGTGAGGCCAATGATGTAGTTGACCAGGATCAAAGGTTGAGAATTTTTCCGGCTATTCTCCGTGATGAGGCAGCCAATTGGTATGGGAATCTGACACCATAAGAGCGTGGAACTTATCAGATGCTCAAGGAAGCCTTCTTGGCAAAGTTTTGACGACAAGGCTTCCAAGATAGATTGGCCCAACAGATGGATTACTTGCGACAAGGAGTCAATGAGAGCATCGATAACTACATTCAGAGAATGGAAACGTTAGTAAGAAAGATGGGCACGAATGCCCCGAACGATGAGACATTGAAACGAAGATTCATTCCGGGATTGAGAGATCCTACGGCACAGCGGCATATCAGCCTGACAAGACCTGCAACTTTAATGGATGCTAAGGAACAAGCAAGGCTTTGGGAGGAAGTACAATTATGCCAACAAAGGAAGATGGAGCTCTTATACGAGCCAATGGGAGGCCCAGGTAACATACCAATGAAAGATCCGGGCCAAGGAAGTCCCGCATTGACGACTCCAGCTTTTGTAGCTGCCACTAGCACGCCAGGCGAAGTAAAGCCTGCGCTAACTGAAGAACGAAATTGGAGTTGGTCACGCAAGCTATAAAAGCTGTCACAATGACCCAGGAAACATACACAGTAAAACCAGAGGTGACTACAAACCCCAATCAAGTGTTTCGATCAAATACATGGTGTGGAAAGTGCCATGGTTACGGCCATTTGGCTTCAGAATGCCCTACAGTCTCGAGAGTATTCATAGATAGATCACCACCTAGAATGCGTTGCACTTTCTGTGGAAGAACAAATCACACAGAGGACCGATATTATAACAAGAGAGCCTATGAAGAGAGGACCATGAAATTCGGAGATACAAGAGAAAGACCTTACACGGGATTGCCTGCTCAAAGTATCCCACCTACATCTCGTTGGGAAAACAGACCTACTTATGGATATGGTGCTCAGGGTCAAGGAGGAGACTATCCAAGAGGAGCCGCACGTGCTCAAAGAAGAGATGGTCCAATCCAGTGCTGGAGATGCCATGGCTTTGGCCATACTCAATCTAGATGTCCAAACGAAAAGAAACCAATTGATTATACTCCACCATGTAGGTACTGTAGTGGAGAGGGCCACTTTGATGAAGATTGTCCAAAACGAAGAGTTGCCGCCGGCAAGGAAAAAGGACCAGCAAGGTCCTTGAATTATGTTGATACTCAGATGCATTCCACATCGAGAGCTCAAGAGCACGTTCCTACAATCGGAGTAGTGTTCAAGACACCGAACCCTCAAGAAGGCTCTAGCTCGTCAATGCACTTTGTGGATGCTTACCAGGCCAAGAAACCGCCTAAAGAGCCAACTGTGGCAGTAGTCACAAGGACTCAAGAGTATTTGAATAAAAATCCAGAAGACGGAAGTGAAAAAGCAAGCCAAGAGAAGATAGCTGAACACAAAGAGGTAGAAAACCAAGTTGGAGGATTTGATGAGCAGCAAGAGTTTGAGGATGGGGAAGAGATAGAGATTCTTCCACCAGTGACCAAGGAGTTTGTGCCCGACATAGCACCATTCCCTGAAAGACTGAGGGCTCCGAAGTGAAGAAAAGAAAGACAAAGTTCGGAGGAAGTGGACATCGTAAAGTTGCTCGCTCACACGGAAGTCACGCTAGACATTGGCACATTGCTAAAATGTTCACCTGCCTATAGGAAACAATTCTACAACGAATATATTAAGAAGCCGAGGAAAGCTCGAGAGAAAAAGAGACAAGATAAAGATGTCCAAGGAATCATTCAAAGTATTACGACGCAAATCGATTCGAATGCTCCAACTGTGACGGTCGAGATTAAAGGATATGCAGTCCCCGGTGCTCAGTTAGATAGTGGAGCCGCAGTCAACCTTATGACTGAGTTCATGATGAAAGCTTTGGGCCTCAACCACATGGAAGAAACGCCGATGTCCTTAAGAATGGCAGATCAAACACAAGTGAAGCCTGCGGGTCTTTTAAAGAATGTAGGCACAGTTGTGGGCGGTCTAGAATTTAAAGTTGAGTATCTGATAGTAAGACCAAGGACCTCATAGGCCACCTTCTCGATCTTACTTGGACGGCCATGGCTGGTGCAAGCCGAATGTGTGCACGATTGGCGCACAGGATTTATCACAATTGGACCAAAGGTTGATCGAATACAACTTCAAGTGTCTCCGAGCTTGACCGGCAAGAAATCGACAACAGCTGAGGAAAGGGAGAAAAAAGCAAAGGAAAAGGTTAGACAAGAAATGGCGCGCGTAAGATTTGCCCTGCGCACGGAGACTTCCAAGGACCTTTTATAGGATGGATTTAATCTGCAATTGGCCAGCCTCCAACATGCGAAAGTGGGCGAGTACATAGATTCTCTATATTACAAGGATGACTCAGACCAGGAGTTGTTAGGATGGTTGACACATACAAGTGAATTTGAGTGCTACATGTTGAGTATAGACGCAAAGGAAAATAAAGCTACCCAATCCCTGGAGAAGGGAACTTCAAAAGATGAGTTGAAGCTGGAGTTAGCTCCGGCAATGGAAGTGCAACAGTTGAGAGAAAAGGTTAGAATGCTAGAAGCAGAGCTTCTAAGGAGAAGTCGACAATCGGACAAGGAAGCGGAAAGTAAAACTAAAGTGTCGGAAGCCATTGCAAAAGCTGAACTAAAGAAATTAGGTTCAATCGAAAGAGAACCAAAACAATGATTTACTGGCCAACCATGCACGCGTGATCAGAGAGCACATTCCAATCACAGTGTCATCAAGGAATAAGGAATATTCGCGAGAAGCTCAGTTGGAAAAATGGGAAGTTTTTCTAGAGAAGTTCTTGAGCGTGGGGTCAGAGCTACCAGACAGAGTACGAGATTGTATTAAATTGGCACTCAAAAATTTCAGCAAGGCCTTTGCATGGTCATACAGTGATCTGAGAGGAATTGATCTCCGAATCTGCCAACATTATATAGACTTGGAAGAAGGTACCCGACCAATATGTCAACGACTTAGGCGGACAAATCCAGTCTACTCGGAATTGATCAAGTTGGAATTAACTAAATTATTGGAAGCAGGATTCATATATCCCATCGCATCCAGTGAATGGGTATCACCAATCGTAGTTGTTCCGAAGAAAAATAAAAAAATCCGTATTTGCATAGATTATCGTAAGTTGAACGAGCGCACAAAAAAGGATCACTTCCCTTTGCCATTCACTGATCAAATCTTGGACAGAGTGGCTGGCCATAAATTGTACTCATTTTTGGATGGTTTCAGTGGGTACAACCAGATCCAAATCCATGAAGAAGATCAATCAAAAACTACTTTCACCACAGAATGGGGTACGTACGCATATCGTGTGATGCCATTTGGATTATGCAATGCACCGACCACATTCCAGAGAGCAATGATAGCTGCATATCAAGATTACTTGCAGGATTGGATGGAGATATTTCTCGATGACTTTGCGATCAGAGGCGACGATGAAAACATGAGGGAGAGGATCGAAGCGATTCTAAGAAGAAGCATCCAAAAAGGCATCGCATTAAATCCTGAAAAGTGTACATTTGGAGTACGAAGAGGATTGCTTTTGGGACATGTTATTTCCGAAAAAGGGATCGCGGTTGACGAGGATAAAGTAGAAAAAATTGGACAACTTCCACCGCCTCAAAACTTGCGGCAACTCAGAGGATTCTTGGGGCATGCTAATTATTATCGACGATTTATATTAAATTTTGCATCCATAGCGGCACCACTGACGAATCTTTTGAGGAAGGACCAACAATACCAATGGACTGAAGAGTGTCAAGTTGCATTCGACTCGATCAAGGAGAGATTGATAAATGCACCGATCTTGGTAGCACCCGACTGGACGAAAGAATTCCATGTGCATACCGACGCTTCTCATACTGCGGTTGGAGCAGTACTATGTCAAGCCGATGAAAGGAAATTGGATCACCCTATTTATTACGCAAGTCGCAATTTGAATATCACTGAGAGAAACTACACGACTACAGAAAAGGAATGTCTCTCGATGATCTTTGCGGTAAACAAGTATCGACATTACCTGATGGGAAAGCATTTCACGTTTTATGTGGATCATGAAGCCCTAAAGTACATCATTAATAAACCCGAGCTATCAGGACGATTGATGAGGTGGATGCTACTCCTCCAAGAATTTCAGTTCACGGTGGTAACGAGACCAGGCAAAGCGCATATATTAGCTGACCATTTATCTCGAATTGTTAATGAGGAGCCAATCTCTGGTGTGCCCGACGATGCTCCTGATGGGCATCTATTCCAGGTTGATGCTAAAGTACCTTGGTATGCCGACTTGGTGAATTTCTTGTGCACCACTAAATATCCGCCAGGAGCAAGCAAGAGAGAGAAGCAAAAACTGTTAGCATTGGCGAAGCACCATAGCATCATTGGTGGGCAGCTCTATCGATATTTTGTACATGAAAGCATTTATCGGAGGTGTCTCGAGGAAGAAGAAGCAGCCCTAGTTTTGAGGGCATTGCATGACGAACCCTACGGTGGACATTTTGCTGGTGAATTGACGGCAAGAAAGATTTTATTGGCTGGGTATTGGTGGCCAACGCTGTTCAAAGACTCGCACACATACTGTAAGAAATGCGACAAATGCCAACGAATGGGCAAACCCACATTAGCACATGCAGCTCCTCTCACGCCGGTGCTCGCTCTTAAGCCCTTTGAGAAGTGGGGAATTGATTTTGTGGGGCCTATTGATCCTCCCTCACGTCGAAGTGCCAATAGGTATATCTTGGTCTGTACTGACTATGTTACCAAGTGGGTAGAAGCCAAAGCTCTGAAGACTGACCGAGCTGTTGATTTAGCTAAATTTTTGTACGAACAAATTATCACTCGATTTGGATGCCCGTTGGAAATAGTGAGTGATAGAGGAACGCATTTTGTAAATGAACTGATCGAAGAATTAATGGAATTATATAAGATCAAACATAGAAAAAGCACTCCATATTACCCGAGGGCAAATGGACAAGTGGAGGTCACCAACAAGGTGCTGGAACAGATTCTGACAAAGATAGTAGCTGTGCATAGGAGAGACTGGGATGAGAGACTTTTTGAAGCCTTGTGGGCATATCGAACATCCTACCGAGTGACGACTAAGAGCACTCCGTTCTCCCTAGTATATGGCGAGGAAGCCATCTTTCCCATTTAAAAAGAAGTTCCGACACTAAGAGTGGCCATCGAGGCTAGGCTGGGAGAAGGAGAGTCATTGAAGGAAAGGTACATACAACTGGTCAAGCTAGAAGAAAAGAGACTCATTGCACAACAAAGTCTGGAAGCTATTCAGAGAAGACGTAAAGAGAGGCATGACAAGAATCTCAGGACCTATGCGATTCAAGAAGGGGATTTGGTGCTAGTTTATGATAGTAAATATTATAAATTCCCAGGGAAGTTACAAACAAGATGGGCAGGACCGTTTAAGGTGGTGGAACTCAACTCCAGTGGTTCCATGCAAATTCAAGATTTAGGAGAAGAATGTGCTCCCGTGAAGGTTAACGCGCTTAGAGTTAAACCATATTTCAAGTAGCATGAGGACGGGAGAAGCCAGACGAGATCCAAGCAGAAGGACGTAGTAGACTCCTTGTACATACATGTATAGTTATATATATATATATGCGCATATGTAAGCTATGATTTGTGTGTCATAAATATTCTTCCTTGCTAGCTCAAGAATTTTGGACTTCTAATATTTTTTTTGTGTTATGCAGAGACTGCTAGGAGCTAAGTAACAAAATGGCAGACCAAATAACGCAACTCTATTTGTACGAGCTAAGGATATATTTCTCGGACCAAACATTCGCCCGCATGGACATAGATGTCGACATTCCTGAGACATACCCATGCTTGAACCTTCTTCTCTAACCTCCTTTAGGTCTGCTTCCCTAGGTAAAATTTTGCTGATGATTTGGGATGATCTAGCCTCCAAAAGATTGAAGACCTTTTTGTGCCCTACTTTGGCTGATATGTATCCCTGTGCCATGTGTATGCTGACTTAATTTTCAAAAATCTAGTCTTGTCCTAGGATTAGATCTTCAATAAGGACTTCATGCTTACATACCAATGATCTTTGCTCCATAGTAGAGTTTCCTAGGTGTAGGGACATGGGGACTTCTCCTAGACACTTGATGATTTGTCCACCGGCGTTTTTACTAGGAGCATTGGTGATGCCCAAGATGAGTTACTAGGTCTATTGAAGCCTTTATCTAAATAGTCTTGAAGAGTTGCTTCTCTACCTCCTCATGATAATATACACTAAGCCTATATGATGGCTTACAAATAGGGTTAGCGTTAGTAATTACCTCAATGGCATGGTCAATGTCCCCCCTCTCTCTCATGGTAGCCCTCTAGGAAGGTGAGTGGGAATAACATTTTTAAACTCAAACATTAAATCCTTAAAACATTTAACTACACACTCTTGCAAAAATTAATAATGGAAATTCATGTCTTTACGTACATTCCTATCATGGAAATATACATCAGATGAGGTGCCTATACAATGCTCAACATCATAACTATATAATAAAAAGATGTGTTGCACATGCTGAGAATGAAACAACCTATCTAACTGTAAAGATGAAATGACAAGTGTACTAGGTACATCTCTCTCCCTGAAAACAAAATCTACTTCCATTCTTCATAAATTCAAGAGTGTTGTTTTGATAATTGCATTTAAGTGTGTCTCCAAATCCCCAAAGCCACTCTCTACCTAACACTAGGTTTGTCCTCTCCATGTTCATTATTTGGAACTCCACATGATCTATGTATCCATGTATCTAGACTTCCAAATTAATAGTATCCCATATCCTCTTATCCTCACCCCACATCATAGAAACAACATATTTATGTGCATTAGGTTGTCTGGGAAACTCCAATTTCTTAACCAGAGCATAGTTTATGGAATTATGTGTGGTGGAGTCATCTATCATGACTCTCACCCTGGTCTTGTAATCACTACCATGAAGCTTAACCAATTCATATGGTCCAAACTACGGTGAAAACAATGATTGAGCCAAACAAAAGGTCTGTTCTATATCCTCATGCATCACTTCCACCTCCTTGCAACTAGATCTCCCATGTACTGGAACTGATTGCACAAGGTGCACCTCCTTTTTGCCCTTGTTAGGGGCCATACTAGTCCTTGGTCCTCCTTTCTTCTCTTGCCCCTCACGAGGTGGAAAGTTCCATTGTGCATGATTAGGAGACAAGCACCTAAAGAACATATTTTCTCTCTTGGTCCTTTCATATTGTTAAGGAGGTAATTTTGGCCCTTGTGATCTTTGTTTCTTTATGCAAAATTTGTTCATAAATATCTTTGTCTTAAATTTTATGGTTCTCACAAGTTTAAGGGGCTAATCAGTCTCCCTAGAAGTATATTGAGGATGGTTTTGGTTGTCACATATTTGATCGCCTTCTCAAACATTTTAGGTGTATTTCTCCTTACTTTTGTCTTTATGGCCTTATCTAATCCTCTCACAAACCCCTAGTCTTCTAGAAATCATCAAGCCCCTTAAGCTTCAAAATGATCTCTCTATATTGGGATATGTAGATTGATAATGTTCTAATCCTCTGTTTAATCCTATCCCATTCATCCCAATTCCTATATTCCTCATTCTCACAAAGAAACTCCCTCAAGAAAAAGGTTTCAAATAGATTGTAGTCAGTAGGGATGGAGTTTGCCTCCTTGTGACTCATCCACCACTTATAAGCTCATGGGCCAAGCGAGAGACTTGATTCAAGCACACGATACTTAGGGTGGATGTCATTCCACTTTTGCAAAAAAGTGTAGATTACCCCCTTATTTCTTTCTGGGTCATCCCCCATGAAGGTTGGTGGTTTAAGGCCTTTTAGGAGGGGATTCTCCCTAGATCTCCCATATTTTTGCTAGGTTGCAGAGTCTCCTTCCTAGCTATCTCATGTGTGTGAAGAGTACGAACTTCTCTTTCCTTCCTAGATAGGAAATATGTAACTTTTGTCTCTAAAGAGATCATTTGAGTCTTCAATTGCTCTATAATAGAGGTCGTGCTACCAATAACCTAAGGGTTTGTTCTTTGAGCTCATTGAAGTGCTTGTGTGTCAAAAACGCATCATAGACCTCAGTGTAAGAATCCTCTTATTCTTGCTTGGCTTGTCCCATCTTTTGTTCATATCCCTCTAGATTTTGTTCTTTAGGTGGGGGACTATGTTCTAATTTCCCTTGACCCTTAGTTTCCATATTTATCTCCCCCAAGTGTATAAACTAGAGAGCTAAATGAAGATGGAAGCAAACTTTAAATAACAAAAGAGAGAGAAATCTCACAAGAGTACTTCCATGATGTTGTCGAAGCTATCCAAAGTAGTCTTGAAGTGATCCTTGATATCTTAAGGCTCTTATTTGGATTTTTTATCAAGCCCAAAAGAAAATTTGAAATGTCCAGATGGTTCGAGGAAGGTGCTGGCACCAAAAGTCATTTGAAGAGCTCCAAAAATAACTTCCAAGTGCTCCGAAATCCAAAGTGAAGAAAAAATAAACAAATTTGAGCTTCTCACCATTCCTTACTAGTCTTCAAAAAGTACTCTACCATATGTATATCATATCCATGATGCCAATCCAAGCAACGAAAGTGAAATCAGACACTGAAGGCTCCAAAATGAGGGTTGGGAGCAATCGACTAGTTGCTGCTAAAGTGTCGTAAATATTTTTTGACCTACCATTATCTCATCCAAATGATGCATCATTTACTTTTCATCAAATCTTGGGAGATAAGCTTTTAACTAAGACTAAGATTGCTCCAATCCGATTTTTGAGCAAGAATTTATGACTTGAGGAAGGTGGGGGTGTATGTGTGGACAAGTAGAATGGAGAAAAATGATAAGAGGGTCACTTTGCAAGCTCAAAAACTAATCCAAAAAGTTTCTTTGCATAGTTGATTTTTCTCCCCTCAATGTCCATATCCCACAATGCATAGTTGCATGTCCACTTGCCCGAAAATCCTCCAACAATTTCTTGTTTGGTGGTTGAAAGTTTGCAACAAAAGTCCAAATTTTGCATTTTTTTAACCTCATCTATGAAAGGATGTTGAAGAAGTTTCTCCACACATGGCTCTATGAAGGGCAATTAAATCCCATGTATCAAACTTGAGTGCCGATTGTGGTGGTATACATAAGCCTCAAGAAAAGAGCTTACATCACCCAAGAGAGGGGGAAGAGAGTGGAAGCATGGTCTTTGCAGGCACTTGTCGATTGTCCTTCTTGCATGCATGCGCATCCATTTGTCTATTGTATGGAATGTTGTTGTCATGTGTTCACATCACCATCCGTTGTCCTTGTTGTGGCCATTAATGGCTATGGTTCTAATATCACGATGACATCCAATGAAACCCCCTTCTTTTATCAATCTACAAGCTCAAACTTTGAAGTTGACAATCAGTTGAAATTGAGGAGTTCATTTCATAGAGATTTGTGTCTAATCTTCCTCCCACCCACATACTCATCCATTTAACTCTCTTCCTACCTTACTTTAATAATTGGAACTTTCATATGGCTTCACACATTGGTGAAACATGGCACTCATGTGTTTGCCTACATAAACTTTAATATAAGGGATGATTCCCACCCTCCCTTAGCCTAAGCTCCCATATAGCAATGACATGGCATTCATGTGTGAGCCCACATAAATTGTAATCTAAGGTACATTCCAACGACTACATAGTATAAGAACCATTGGGTCACTCGTCAACATTTACCACTATGTTCCATAGTTTCCTTGCAATGAGAACATGCTTCATCGTAAGATCACATTGTATAGTTGGTTCCATCAAGCCTATAATCAGTTTGAAGCATTCCAAACAAGCCATTTTTGCATTCTGTTACACCATAGAACTCAAAAGTAGCAAGATATGAACTGTAAAAAAGTTTTAATGCATCTCACAACATGTAACTCCTATGGCAACTTTGATTGCACAAGCAACCTCAAAAGGGGGGTAAAAGGCCAACACACGTAATGATAATGTCCTTTCAGTGCTAAATCTTGTACTTATAAGCTTCAAAACTGATTTGCACTATTAAAAGTGTTGTGGGCATGGATGCAGAAAAGAAGGTTGAGAAGATGGGCTTGCTATATTACCACTTTTGGGTGTGTAAGAGAGTGAGGAAGCAAGATAGAAGTACATACAAGAGTGAAGAAGGAGATCAACACACCATATGATGGCTTGAAGAGCTCTCTATTGATAGATGATGAATAATGACCAATAATATGAGAATTAGTAAATGAGAGCTATAAGTGAATCCCTAAGTACTATGTACCACCACATATGATTATATCATGTATGTGTGGTTACATGGGGAAACATCCTCTAGCTAGCACTAGAGTAAATGAGAGCTATAAGTGAATCCCTAAGTACTATGTACCACCACATATGATTATATCATGTATGTGTGGTTACATGGGGAACCATCCTCTAGCTAGCACTAGAGTAAAAATTGCCCATGCATAGGGAAATGGTTCACATCAAAGCTACTTTAGGGAGACAGAAGTGTAACATGAGGTGTATAAGTGGGTTCGTCTTCTTGAAAATTTCATGCATGAGCTAAGTGGTTTTTGTCTTTCTTCACAATCGCAAATTTTTTGGTGCTAATTGGTGGTGATTGTTGATAGCTCAAATCCTTTTTTGTTCCACATAGAGCTGCACATGATTTTTTTTTGCATTTTTGCCTATTTCAATTGTATATCTTTTAATTAGATTTGACACGAGTCATTGTATGCTTGAATTTGATGAGTAATGAGGGAGACATGGACATTTTTCCAATTACTTGTCTTCTTTCCATCCCATGTGTGAGCGCAACTTTAAGCTTGGAGATTATGATGGAATGATCACCATTTATATTATCAGCATTGATATAATTAGCATTCATCTAATCACCATTGAACATGGGACGGAATTTCTTGCTATTGATCCAATCTCCATTGATCTTGTGAGCATGATTGAGTGCCATAAGATTGCATATGCCCTTATGGAGAGTTGGATCAGGCTTGATCATTGGTGGTTGATCATGCATGGCTTTTGTACAATGTCCACATAGGGAGGTTTTTATATGAAAGTCATGCAAGCTTGAGGATGATCGATGGAGTTGGTAATTGATCATAGGGAATCTTGGCAAGACACACATCTATCACACTTTCTTATAGTCTCCAATGGCAACTAGGAAGAGCTTTACTCTACATGTCTTTGTACAAACTTTGGAGAGTTCTAATGATTTTACAAAACATGGAAAAGTATCTTTATACAAAACTTTGAAATTGTGGGTCTCTATACAAATCTTGGAAATTTTGTTTTTTGTATGAAGGGTGGAAGTGTGGTCGTTGTATGTATCTTGGAAAGTGGTATCATTGTACAGACCCTGGAAAACAAGGAACACCATGGCAGAGGTGTTGAAGATAAATGTGCAAGCTCATTTTCACATAATCTATGCTTGGATAAATTTACCATATATAAATGTAAAGGTGAATATAAGTCTATGGATGAAACATATCTAGTCAAAAGTCATGATGAATAATAGATACAATATTTTCTTTGTAGTGAGTGGCATGTAGTGGCCAATAAGAATTTACCAAATGTAAATGTAAAGGTGAATATAAGTCTATGGATGAAAAATATCTAGTCAAAAGTCGTGATGAATAAAAGATACAATATTTTTCTTGTAGTGAGTGGCATGTAGTGGCCAATAAGAAGAAGGCACAAACTTCTTCACATGCTCATAGGCTATAAAAGTGGAGTGGGAGCATGTTCTCAACAAGGAGCGAAAGAGTAGAGAGCCCCCAATAGTTGGATTTGATCTTAGAAGCCATTTCACCAATCTGTCTTCTCATAGATTGTTTCCAATCGCACGTCACTTTGTACATAGTCATGTTGTGAGATTCATATCTCAATGATATGTAACCATTTCTTGTATTTGAAAACTCATTGGAAATCTTATCTTGTGTACTTTCTCTATCTCCAATATCTCCTTCAAAGGTTCTATATTCTGTGAGTTATCAGTCTGAGAGTGAAGTCTAGTTCTTCAGCATACTTGTGTGGATAGGTAGTTTATTTTGTTCAATTGACTTTACCAACCAAAACTTTTCTTAATTATGTGATTTATAGCTTGTTGGAAAGTTTATTTTAATTTATTTCTTTTAATTATCATTTTCAAAGGTTTTATATTCTTTGAGTTATTAGTCCAAGAGTGAAGTCTAGTTCTTCAACATACATGTGTGGACAAGTGTTCTATTTATATCAATTGAGTTTATGAACCAAAGCTTATCCAAGCTATGTGATTTATAGCTTGTTATAGGTGTCTCTTTGTTGGAACTCAAGATCAAGCACAAGCATGGAAGTACATCAAAAGAGTGGACACACAAGAACAGGGAGCAAGTAGGGAGCTCCAAGAAGCGTATGTCAAATTTTCAAAAGAATCCCCTACACAAACAGTGATTTTGATCACTCAAACCATTGTAAATATCATTTCACCTTTTTGTAACTCCATTTTGTTCAAGCCAAGGAGTCCTCAAACTTGAGGAGTATTAGAAGTATCACCCTACCAATTTTCATAATTTTTAGACTCCATTTGAGCCCTGTCTAGACCTAGTGTCCAACAAAATTCCCACCTAAATTCTCAGAAAATCACGAATTTTTGCAGAAAATCGTGACTTTTTGAAAATTTCAAAAAATTTTGAATTTCACGAATCTTTGGTTTCCTGCCTAAAATCACCCAAAAAAATCGTGAATTTTTGCAAGAGAATTTTTGATGAAATTGCGATTCTTTGGCTATAAGTGTGGAACAAAATCACGACTCTTTGGCTGTTGGGCTTTGAAAAAAATCCCGACTTTTTGGCTCTCTAAATTTCAAGAAATCACAAATTTTTGCTTTGAGCTCTCAAGAAAATTGCAAATTTTTGCTTTTCATATTGTGAGAAAATCGCGATTCTTTGGTTTTCTAAGTTGGAGAAAATCGCAATTCTTTGGCACTCTAATTTTGAAAAAAAAATCACAAATTTTTGGAATCCCAATGAGAAAATCGTGACTTTTTGCAACTCATACTTTGAGAGATTTGTGATTCTTTGCATTTAGTGCATTGGAGAAATTCACAATTGTTTGGCTTTCTAATTGTGAGAAAATTGTGACTTTTTGGGGTTGAATTTGAAGAAAATTGCGACTTCTTTGAGGGAAACTTTTGAGGAAATCGCGATTCTATGGTTTGCTAAGTGAAAAATTTGCGACTCTTTGGACTTCTAGTTTTGAGAAAATCGTTAATTTGTGCAATCCAATTTCTGAGAGATTCGCGACTTTTTGCAATTTACATTTGAGAGATTCGTGACTTTTTGTAACTCAGAGTTTGAAAGATTCGTGATTTTTTTACTTTTGGCTTCCACAAAATCGCAACTTCTTACACTCAATTTTTGAGAAATCGCCACTCTTTGGGTTGTTTGCTTTCACAAAATCACGACTTTCGGGCCCTCTGACTCTCAAAAAATCGCGATTCTCTAAAGCATCCTGTTTCTCTATTTTGACCCCCAGGAGCCTGATTTGACATAACTTTTTCATCCAAAATCCATTCTTTGAGCTCTAGAGTAATTTGAAGTTGACCTTCAGTTGGAGTTGGGAAGCCAAGGGAGCTCCAAAGGATTTTGAGCAATAAAAAGTTGAATTTTGGGACTAGAAGACAAAGCTTATGAACTTGAGATCTGGTAGACACCTAGGAAAGGATAGACAAAGCATTAGATCTTCGGAGGCTAGTGTCAACCATACAGCTAAGTCTTGGGCACAACAACTAAGTGGTTATCCTTACATACTAAGTTTGGACACACGTGATTCAGAAGTGTCTTTTAGCATGGAGAGACCCACACATACCTCATGAACTACCTACTTACAAACACCAGAAGGTCCCTATAAGACACAATTAAAGTATATTCAGACCAACCAATTAGGTGCTCACATCTATGAGGATGTCCTAAGGTGATCAGTGGTCCAACTCAAAAATCCTGATCAACCCTTCAGACTTGAACACTCAGTGGTTAAGTTTGAAGATGGTTCATATATTGATAATTAAGGAACCATGTATATGATTATGAGCTTACCAAATAGGACAGATGAGTTTGGAAATATCATTCTCGAGAATGAGATAGGAGACCTAGAGTAGGGAGACCTAGGACAAGAACCCAAGACCCCTAGAGGCAAATCGGTCTTAACCAGAATACTCACACCAAAATGGATTCCCCAGGATAACAAAAGCATAGAATTGTTCTGGAATAGGGAGAGAGATGAAGCTTTTTGGAGATTCAATTCAGATCAACCTAGCCCAATAGTCACCATCTACGAGTTCAAGGATCCGGAGATACCAGGCAAAGTTGTCTACTGGGATAGCACATCGAAAAAAATGTTCTTGGTAACAGAGCATGATAGGCATGCATACACTTGGAAGGGTGAATTGATTTTTCCTCCACCAAGATCTAATGTTTCCCATGGCCTCCAACGAGTAGGATCATCCGAGGATCATGAAACCTAGAGGGAAAGAGCTAGAGAGAGACCTGAGGTAAGCTTTGCACACAATGTGGGTAGAGACAGATCAGGATTTGAAGGTGAAAAACGTGAAAGAGAGAGACATCAAGCACATAGGCATCAAAGAGATGAACACAATTTTCCATTGCCTAGATCCCGAGAGTATCCAAGGACCCTTAGACCCTCTCAAGTGGTCAAGACAATGAAAAACTACTTTGATGGGTCAGGAGATCCTTATGATCATGTGGCCGAGCTCAAACAAGTGTTAAGAGCTGAACAAATTGAGGATTTGTTCACCCAGTTCGAAGCATTTGGTTTGAATCTTAAGGGTACTACCTTAGCTTGGTTTCAACCCTTGAATAGCCGTAACTATCAAAACATAGGTCAATTGCTAGAAGAACTCATTTTGGAGTTCTCCAAGAGTGGCATCAGGCATAATACATCATCCTTGATCCACAGTGTCACTCTAGCACAATGGCAAGTACCAACGTGAGGAGATCCACCTCATAATTGTCAATCCATGGAGACGTGAGGACTAGTATGAAGACTATGAACAAGTGATGGCACAAACGCGTGAGTGAGAAGGACACAAACATGCACACACATACACACACACACATAAGGCAAGAACAAAGAGAGGAACAATGGAGTTCTTTGAATTAGCCAAAAAGTCTCTTACATAAGCTCAATTTACTAACAATCCCCCCTAAAAAATGAGCTCTCTAGCTCTTTTTATAGTTTTTTGACTAGCTTTGGCCTTGTCCAGACCTAATGTCCCGCCTAGTTAAAAATTAGGTTCTAGAGTCTATTTGAGGGCTCAAACAAGGTCTAAAAATTATGAAAATCGGTATGTAGCTAATTTATTGCACCAAGGACATCTGGTTGCGGTGTCATGTAGTACTCGGAGTACATGGCTTGTTCACATGCAAAGAGATGAAGCAGGTGTGTGGGCTTAGGTGCGAAGACCTCCGAGTGATACTCCCAGAAACCTGTTCTAAACATGTCTTCGAATGTTTGTTTGTAACAGGCGGGAAGATATTTGATGCATGCATGCCAAGTGTAAGCCACACAAATGCTAGGTGTGGTGCTCATGTCATACACCAAATCATAATTTCCATTGGTAAACCTCGGTAGACGTACTTGTGGTGTTGTTGCATTTCTAAAAGTTTTGAGTACAACTTGCATCGTATCCAAAATTTTGAGCATCATTTGGGCTACAACATCTGGCATGGCCTTCAGTTGAGGCATCCAATGTCGAATCGTGGCCATCATGTACACTGTTGATGGTGGTCCCTACGGTGGCGCTATGTACAGATATTGAGCCACTCCTTACATTGAGCATTATTTTGTACCTTTATGTTGAATGCTTTCCATGATCTGCGTCATCGAACGGGGCCGTAGCATGGATTGTAAAGTAGATGTAAAGGTGCATTGTTCCATGTGGGCAACATTTCAGGATATGTCTCAAGAAGTTTCTGCCACCATGTCGGTTAATGGATTTTGCCTTCTGCACCTTTGGAGGAATCAAATGTTTGTTCCACCGGAATGGAGATGGTCTCTTCGTCTATGGGCGCCTCAGGGGGGCGATGGTGGTCTTTCATATTGTAGTAGACGTGCCTGCAATTCTAGGACTTGTTTTTGGAGATCTTGTAGGATCTCTGGGTCCGTGATAAGTGAAGTGGTTGAGACAATAGCTTAGGGACCCGTTTTCACTTCTTTTTGTCTCTGCTTTAGTTGACCCAGTTCTTCTGTTAACTGGTTGTGTGCATCGAGTAAAGTGGCATAGTCCTCAAGAATGATTTTGATGCTCTTGGGGGTCACTGCTTGCAACTTGGAGGGCGGGTGTGCTTTCAATGGTTGCCTCTAAGTTATCCTGGTTCTGTTGTTGGAGATGTCTATTTTCCTCATGTGCTGCTGCAAGGTGTCATTTGAGCAGGGCCATATTGCGCTAGAGTTTGGAATTTCTTTCCAATTGTATCTGCAAATGGCTTTCCAACCCTTGGATCGCTTCCTGATCTACGTTCTGAAATTGTGTCTCCAATATGCTCTGAGCCTCTTGTAAGGTTTGAAATTGAGTTTGGAGATTGGCTTTGTCCTCTTCCAGTGTATCGAGGCATTGTTGTAATGCTTTAGAGTGTTCTTGTAACCTTTGGTTATGTGCCTGCCTCTATGAAGGACTATGTTATGATGGTGGTGGTATTATATGGAGGGTTTTCAAGGGAGGAAAACAAAGTGGAACTGGAGGTGGGAGTACGGAAAATGAAGGTTTGCTCTGTGGGTTGGGTAGTCGAGGTGATATTTACAGCTTCTGTTCAAGGAGGTGATGGTGGGGGGGTCGGTGGTAGTGGTTCGGTTGGGTCATCTTGGGTGACTGGGAGCTCTTGGCCAGAGGTTATTGCGGTTTGGGAGGTTGTCTCAATGGGTTCGAATGTAATAATAGGTCCTTCCCCCATAGTAATGGGAATCTGGATGTTTTTACTAGACCATGGTTGTGTTTGGAATCTTCGCAGGTCATATTGAACAGGAGGCCTCTAGATTGCTGATCGAACTGCTTCCACTACCCCATACGTTCCTGCCACCAATAGTAGGCCTTCATTGTATTCGGAGTCAACTCCAGCTTCTTCCAATAGCTGAGCCATGAGCACCCTACTGCTCTGTTCGGTGAGTAGTTGTTGCGACCGCACTCGTTCCATGATTTGATATAGCCTTCAGAGTTCTGCTGTATATGCTGGGGTTCCGGTGGTTTCTTCTGCTTCTGCTTCTTCTCCTTCCTCTTTTTCTCCTCTGAGCGTTCTAGTTGTTGAGATAAAAGTTCTCTGCTGATCATCACCCCAATGTACATGGTGGCTGTCTGTGGATTTCCTTTGTCTTTGGGAAGAGATGCCCTATTCTTTTGTGTCCGAAAAAAATTCTACATCAGAGAGTTGGGTATTCTGTAAGAATGATTCGAAGTCGAAGGTGTTCATCCCTTCAACGTCTCCAGTCATAGCAAATTCAAATTTGGAAGGTACAGGGGGAGCCAATGGGGCAGCTTGTGATGTACCTTCAGATCCAGACCTCGGTATTCTAATGGTAAAGGGAGGTACAGTGGCCTCCCTCATGGCGAGACTTTCGGAGTCATCAGAACTTCACATGTCTAGACACAAGGAATCGAGCCCCTCATGCGCTTGGATTGATGTGTGGCAGTTTTGAGTCTCTTAAACATTTGTAGTGTTAGTCGGCCGCCGGATTGGCAAATGTAAAACTGAATCTTGTGTTCGCACGCGCGAAAAGTGGTTACACAACAGTTGTAATTTCTTATATAAAGCAATGTAAAGAGATGCTCAGTCGTGGAATCACTAGACTGTTCGTCTGGGTGATTGTCTGAGCGTTACTGTAACTTTGTTTGTGAACTTCTGAGTTTTTTTGAGTAATCCGTTATCTCCTTGTCTGTATCTGTTGTCTGTGTCTGTTATCTCTTGATCTTTGTTGTGGTTCTAGCTCTCAGTCTTGCTAACCTCCGCATTCTTTTCCTAGCCTAAGTCTGGGTTTTGCTTAAGTACCTGAGCTCTCATGATGACTTGCACTGGGGTTGTGGAAGTCACACTTCCTATGGAGTCTACCACTAGCCCAATAACATTGATAGGGGCAATTTTTGGCATATTTTTGGGGTTGTTGGGACACTCTCGTAACAAGTGCTCCTTCCCACAATCAGGACAAAAGCCTTGAATGGTCACAAATTGGGTTTGTGTAGGTGCAGGTAGAGGGCAATCACGAATGAGGTGATCTCCCTGACATCAAAAGCATGGCCCTCTAGGAAATGGAGGTCTTATCTGCCTAGGCTGAGTTCTAGAGTTGGGGTTTGCGTACATCACATTTGCATATTCTGGCTCCCAACTAGACACACTCGGTTCTTCATAATAGTATGAATCATTATGCTCGGGTGATTGGATGCAGTAAGCTTGTGGGCTATCAATATGGGTAGAGTCAAAACTATGATCACTTGGGTCACTTTCTAAAAGCAATGGTGTTACTGGCACTAAGGCTCTATTTGGATTTTCTTTTGCAGCTGCATACTTCACTGGAATCACATTGGAGAGAGGAGGGGGTTGTTGCACTAGGATTGGTTGAGGTCTTTGCTACCCTTGATAGGGTGGCTGATAGGGTTGCTGGGGCCTACCATACTCTTGTTGTGGGTACTAATTTCGGTATTTTCCTTGTTGTGGATATGGCTGCGCATAATTTTGTCTAACAGTTTGTTTGTTATATGGGCAGTCTCGTGTAGTGTGATTGGTGTATCTTCTTTCTATGGTGCAGTACTGGCTGTTAGGATTAACTTGGGGTTGAGCCATGATAGGGCACACACTAGCCATATGGTCTCCTCCATAGGTATAGCATCATTTTCTTGCGGCAAATCTGGGGATCTGCTTGCTAGAGACTCCTAATTTTTGAGCTACCTTCTTTGCTAGATCCTCAATCAACGTGGATTGTGAGGAAGCCAGGCTAGTGGAACTATCTGAATCTTTATAGATCTTTGAGAGCTCTAATTCCTCCCCTAGATTATCTTCGATATCTATGCACATGCGTACACATTCTTCTATGGATCTAGGGTACTTTAAGTACACATATGATCTCAGTTTGGTACTTAACAATCCATCTAGAAATAAGGCCACTTGTTTGGCTGGAGTGGGTAACTCTAGAACAGGGCATCTCTCTAGGTATTGCCTAAGCCTTCTTCCTGGGAGCCTCACTGTCTCTTGAGGTGTTTGCTTAAAGCTGTATATCACGGAGGATGTGTTATGCCTAATATCACTCTTGGAAAACTCAGTGATGGATGCTTCAAGCAATTGATCTATATTTTTGAATTGACCTTGGTGAAGCAGTTGAAACCAAGTCAAGGCAGTGTTTTTTAAGGGTTAGACCAAAAGCATTGTATTGAGTGAACAGGTCTTCAACTTGCTCAGCTCTCAAAACTTGGCAAAACTCTTCTACATGGTCATACGGGTCTCCTGTGCCATCGAAGCAATTTTTCATGGACTTAACCAATTGTGTAGGCCTTAAGGTTCTAGCGTGTTTTCTAGGCCTTGGCAGAGGGAATTCATCTGTATTTCTTGGATTCCTCGGATCCCTATGTCTCTCCCTATCCATCATATCCGTCTCTATCCTCGTTCTCTCCCTTCCAAGTGGGTTAGCAAAGCTCACCTCGGGTCTATCTCTACTCCTCTCTCTTTGAGTTCCATGAGCGTGAGATGTTCCAGCTCCTTGCTGACCATAAGACATAGTGGATCGAGGTTGGGGAAAAACAAATTCTCCCTTCCAAGTGTATGCATGTCTTCCATGCTCTGAGACCACAAAGACCCTCTCAGAAGCATCATCTAGGTAGGTCACTTTGCCTGGGCTATCAGGATCTTTGAATTCATAGATGGTGAGTGCTTCTACTCCATTAGACTTCTCAGGCATTTACCTCCAAAAAGCCTCATTTGTCTCTTGATTCACGAGCAAATCTATGCTCCTATTGTCCTAGGGAACCCACCTTGGAGTGATTATTCTCATCGGAACTGACTTGCCTCGAGGGATTTTTGGCTCTTTTCCTAAGTTCCCTTGCTCTATGTCACCTATTTTAGAGGCTCTTAGAACTTGAGTATTCCTATCGTACCTCTAGTCAATCAGGACAACTACTGGCACTTAGCCTAAGCTAAGAATGGACTGAGGGGGTTGAGAGACGTTCCAACCTCAAGTCACTCCTCCTTGCTATGCTTGTCTGCCCAGGAAGCGCATTCCCAAGCTTTCACACAATGGCACTTGCTTTGATTCCTCCAAAGCTCTCTATGATCCTCTAAACATTCCAAGTTTAGCACACGTTTTTACCTTTAATTGACAAACAAATTGATATAGACACTTTTAATGACCCTTGTTCCCCCTTTTGTATTGCCAAAAAATTTTCTCTAGAGCTCCCTTGGTGTACCTACCCCTCAAAGGGTCAACTTCAAAATATCCTATCTGAAAATATTTGACAAGCCCTAGAGCTCAAAAAACGGATTTCATATGAGAAAGTTATGACAGTTCAGGGTTCAGGGGGTTAAAACAGACAATCAAGACCTTCAGGAGTTTAGTGCATTTTTCTAAGGCCTTTGTAAGTGTATGAGTAATTGAGTATGCAAATATGCCCAAAATGTAGCCTAAAATTTCAAAAAGCTTACCCCTTTATTTTTTTTAAAAATGTATGTCTATCGCGAAAGACGGTGTCTGTCGCGATTGACACTGGTTGTCACATGGGGCTATCTGTCACGATAGATGGTGTCTGTCACGATTGATGGTGTCTGTCGCGATAGGCGGTGTCTATCGTGGTTCTCTGTCTGTCGTGATAGACAGTGTTTGTCATGATAGACCGAATCTGTCGTCTGTCGTGGAGTTATCTGTCATGATAGACAGGTGTCTGTTGCGATAGACGGGGTCTATCATCTATCATGGTTTGGTCTGTCATGATAGATGATGTCTATCGCAATAGACGGTCTCTATCATGGGGTCCTGTCTGTCGCGATAGATGGTGTCTATCACGATAGACTGATTCTATCGTTTGTCGTGCTTTTGGTCTGCTGCGATAGACGGTGTCTATTGCGATAGGCGCTATCTATCGTGGTTCTTTGTCTATCATGATAGACGGGTGTCTGTCACAATAGATGGGGTCTATCGTCTGTCGTGGGCTTTGTCTATCGCGGTAGACAGTGTCTGTCGCGATAGATGGCCTATGTCATGGGGTGCTGTCTGTCGCGATAGACGAGGTTTGTCGTGATAGACTGAAAAAACACAATTTTTTTTTTAAACTTCTAGTGATTTGGAGTGCCCTAATGGTGTAGGTTATCATGCCAAGCATGCATTTAAAAAATACTAAGTTTTTCTATCTATCGCGATAAATAGAGGTCGTCGTCTCAAGACCTATGCAGAGTTCTATCGTACGTACGCAAGCTATTGGAGATGATGGTACAGTTAGAACGTGCAGCAAGAGCTCAAAAAACACACAAAAACTAATAGCACACAAGCTCTCTCTCGCTCTCTCTCACAAGTGAAATGAGGGAAATGAGGTGCGAAGGGGAATATGAACAAAAAACTAAAATTTTTGTGAAGATGAAGATGGAGGTGGGAGATGGTGAGGATGATGATGGTGATTCAAAAACAAGAAAAATGAAGAAAAATAGGGAAAAGAAAGGATATTACCTATGACTCCAATGTCTCAACTCTACGTATTACCATCACACGCTCGTCCTCAAAGCTCTCTCCCCGGCAACTGTGCCAAATTTGTTGTCACTCTAGCACAATGGCAAGTAACAACGTGAGAAGATCCACCTCATAATTTTCAATCCATGGAGACGTGAGGACTAGTATGAACGCTATGAGCAAGTGATGGCACAAATGCGTGAGTGAGAAGCACACACACATGCACACACATACACACACACACACATAAGGCAAGAAAAAAGAGAGGAACAATGGAGTTCTTTGCATTAGTCAAAAAGTCTCTTACATAAGCTCAATTCACCAACAATCCCCCCTCAAAAATGAGCTCTCTAGCTCTTTTTATAGTTTTTTTACTAGCTTTGCCCTTGTCGAGACCTAGTGTCTGGCCTAATTAAAAATTAAGTTCTAGAGTCTATTTGAGGGCTCAAACGGAGTCTAAAAAATATGAAAATTGGTATGTAGCTAATTCTAATACTCCTAAAGCTTGAGGACTCCTCAGCTTGGAAAAAATGGAGTCTATTCTACCAAAAACAAGATTTACAGTGTGTGTGTAGTGATGAAAATCACTCGAGTTGGAAATAGTTTATGAAAAAAAATGATTGGGCCTTGTTGCCATATTGTGCATGACTGCTCCGTTGTGCCTGTATGCTTTTCTTATAACTTGTATGCCAACACACAGCTTCAAGCAGACACCTCAAGAAACAGTGTGACTTGCAGGAAGACGATTCAGAGAGTACTTAGAAAGATGCCCTATTCCAGTTAGCCACACCGGCCAAACAAGTGGCTTTGTCTTTAGATGGCTTACAAAGCACAAAGTTGAGATCATATGTGTACTTGAAAGAGCATATATCCATAGAAGAGTGTGTGTGGATGTGCATTGGCATAGAAGAAAACTTGGCTGAGGAGTTAGAATTGTCCAATCTCTATAGGGATTCTGACAGTTCTACTAGTCATATCTCTAGAACCTCTACTGAGATAGATGAGATAGCTGAGTAGGTTGCCAAGAAGTTAGGAGTTCAAAATAGAAAAACCCCAAGGGTCACCTCATTGAAGAGATGTTAGAATTGTGGAGGAGACCACATGGTTGATGTATGCCCAATGCAAAACTAGAACATGAGAGAAATGAATGCTCTATATTGCACTATTGAGAGAAAATACACGAACCATATAGCTCAAGATTGCCCATACAATAGGTAGGCTATTAGAAAAAATTATCAGCAACCTTACCAACAGGGTAGGTATCAAATTCAATACCAACTGCCATATTATAGGGCACAACAATAATATCAACCTCAGTACCAACAGCAATATCATGCACCATATAGGCCACAACCGCTCCTAGGAAACCAACCGCCAGCTCTTGCCAACATGATTCTAGTTAAGTATGCAGTGGTAGAAGAGAACCCGAATCGAGCATTGGTACCAATGACCCCATTAGTCTCAGAAAATGACCCTCATGCTCAGAGCCTTGACTACACCCATGAAGATAGTCCACGAGCTTATTACATAGAGTCACCAGAGAATAGTGAGATTTACTCGTAGCAATATGAGGCACCACCTATGGAACAAAATTGGGAGCTAGAATACTCCAATGTGATGCATATGAATCCAAACCCTAGACCCCAGTTGAGACAAGTAAGACCACAAGCCCCTAGAGGATCGTGTTTTAGATGTCAGGGTGACCATTTCATTTGTGAATGTTCCCCACTCACCAACTCTAGGACAAGGAAAAAACATCACAATACAAGGTTTTTGTCCTGAGTGCTACAAAGAACATCTTCCGAGAGATTTTCCTAGAAACCCCTCTAGTGCACTCAAGGTGACAAACATTAATGTAGTAGGCTTAGTGGTGGATTCAAGTTCAAGTAACAATAATGTGGCTCCTATACAGGCAATTACTAGAGCACAAGCATGACAACAGGCTAAACCAGTTGAACAATCGAAGTCAAGTGAGTCAGGAGAGAAGAGGAAAACAAGGACATGGAAGGATCCCAGAGAGAAAGACAGTCACAAGTGGAATAGAAAGTTGTCTGAACTAGAAGAAAGCCTTAAAGATGCAAAAAGAAAAATAGAAGATATTACCTTGCAGAATCCCTCATATGCCAAAAACTCCATCCGCACCACCTCATCCCACCCCACCACCCATTGTAAATAGACCACAACAAGGGCATGTTCTTGCATATCCAACCCCAGAAGGCTTGGACATGATGTTCAAGGCCTACCACACTCGACGTCAAGAAGGGACAATCGTTGCAAACATAGACAATAGTTACCCTAGAGCAAATTTAGAGATTGAACGGACAAAAATGTGCATGAAAATGGTAGAGCTAGCTCAGGAAGAAGAGAAATGGGCCAAGGAGAAGGGTAATCCCCCTCCTATTCGTGAGATTGATGAGCTTCATGATCAATTTCCCCAAGACATTCCATCTATTTACGGAGATCAATGTCATCTCACCGTAGAAGAGCTGCTCAAAGTAAAAAACTAGAGTTGTGGAAACATGTGGCAAATCAAGTTCTAGAACTTGGTTCCAATGTGTCAAAAGTAGGCCCTAAGCAAAAAGTACTAGAGATAACTCTAGACAAAATAGGAGACATGAGTGAAGGTGAAGAAGGTAATACTTATCTTCCAATCACCTACCAAGGTTACACAACCAAAGCTATCTTAGATTCAGGTGCTAGTGTTGCAATTGCAACCACCTCCTTGTGGAAGCAATGGGGAGAAACCACATTAAGAACAACTAGAATGAAGCTTCAAATGGCTAATGGCCATATTGAAAGACCTCTATGATTGCTAGAAGGGGTAACTCTAACTACTTGTGGGGTAGAGTGACTTTCGTAGAAATAATGTCTATGAAATGATCCTAGGAAGACCATTTCTACAACAACTGCAAATAGTACAAGATTGGAGAACCAACTCTTTGTACTTTCAGCACTTAGGGGTCACAACCAAGGTCAATCTAAAGGATTATACATTTAGAGATGTACCACCCCTATAGTGGAATCCTATCCATAAGGCATGAGAAGATTCAATCTGTGTGCATTCTAAAAGTTCTTCTGATCCATCGTAGATGCATGAAGATACTCACTTATGGATGTGCAAAGTCACTGAGGAAGAGGAAAGACGCCTAAAAGTGATAGAAGAACGAAATTCCCCAGGAGATAGACCTGTTAAAGACCCAGCTTACACACTGATAATCTTTCTAGATGAGGAATTTGAGCCTCATAGCTGGGTAGAAATCATAGCCACCATGGACATTGCTATCAATGAAGAACAATGTCACCTCATTGTGATGAGGGTTATGATATCTCAGTGTTCATGTGTCAGCCATTGCTAGAAGAATGTGACCCTAGTGGTCATAGAAGAGGAAGGGGACGACGATGATCTAGAGTCCATTGTGATGGATAGTTGCTTTAACTCAGAAAAGAACTATTTAGAAGATGTAGGAGTGTTTAACTAAAAAGAAGAAGAACCTCTCACAAGCATAAAAACTATAAATTCCAAGGAAGGAAGTGAAGGAGGCCAAAAGAAGAAGAAAAGAAAAGCAACAAAATAAGAAGAGGAGGAATCATTGTTCGGGGTACCAAAACATTTCAAGAAATATGAAGTTGAAGATCGGAAAATTTTATGTACGAATGCCTAAGAGAGAGGAATTTAGGAGAAGCAAATGATAATAAAGAGAAAACCAAAAAAATTGTTGTAACCATTGAGGAGAACGAAGAGAGATGTACATACATAGGAGATGACCTAAGTGTAGAAGAAGAAATGGAGCTTGTAGCTCTATTAAGGGAATATAGGGATGTGCATGGCACTATAGAGACTTGAAAGGAGTAGATCTGAAAATTTTCTCTCATATGATCCCCATGACTACTGACGCGAAGCCAACCAAACAGAAGCCCTACACATATAACAACACTTATGCAACTAAAATGGTGCCCAAGAAGCATGGGAAGTTGTGAGTGTGTACTAACCTTAAAAAAGTTAATGCTGCTATGATTAGAGATAGTTATCCACTTCCAATCATTGAACATTTATTGGAGCGTCTTGCAAGCAAGCAAGTTTATAGCTTCCTTGATGGGTTTTCAGGTTACAATCAAGTAGCCATTGCCCCTGAAGATCAACACAAAATGGCATTCTCCACTGAGTGGGGAATCTTTGCATTTCGTGTGATGCCATTTGGGCTCAGCAATGCACTTGCGACATTCCAAAGGCTCATGTATCATGTCTTCAAAGAGTTCTTGTGAAAGAGCTTAGAAGTATATATGGTTGATTTATGTGCTCATTCCCAAGAAAGAAGATACCACATCCCTAAGCTCAAACATATTTTCAACAAGTGTAGAGAATATCGAGTCTGTTTGGACCCAGAAAAGTGTGTATTCATGGTAAGTCAGGGTAAGATCTTAGGTCACATTTTTTCTAAGAACAGAATCTCAACAAATGAAGACAAAATTATAGCCATAGTAGAGCTGCCAAGGCTGAGGAATGTTAAAGAGGTACAAGCCTTTATGGGCCATTGTGGATATTACCGCATATTTATCCATATGTATGCAATCATAGCTAAACCTCTTTATGCCTTGTTGACAACCTATGATTGGAACGACGAATGTGAAAATTCCTTTAATGAGCTGAAGAGATGTTTGTGGACAGCACCAATACTGACCACTCTTGATTGGAATAAACCATTCCATGTCAACGTGGATGCATCCAATCACGCCATAGGATGTGTGCTAGCACAACCCATAGGTGAAAGAAATCTAAATTTTCCCATAGCATACGCTAGCAAGCAACTAACTGCAGCTCAACAAAACTATACAACAACTAAAAGAGAAGGTTTAGGCATGGTATATGCCATAAAGAAGTTTAAACACTATCTATTGGCCAACAAGTTCAAGCTTTTCATTGATCATCAAGCTTCACTATATTTGGTCAATAAACCTTGTAATACATGATTCTTAGTAAGATGGTTCCTCTTACTAATGGAATACGACTTTGAAGTTGTTGTCAAGAAAGGTAGGGCCCATCTCACGGCATATCACCTTTCTTGCATTATACAAGGAGTGTCTTATGAACTACCTGACGCTTATCTATTCAACTTAGAAGTTGTTCCTAAATGGGAAAATAAGTTGGTACCTCTCCTAACCTTCGGACCTGCAAGAATGTGAAAACAAACAAACAAGAAATTGTAAAATCACGAAAATAACAAATATTGGCAGGAAGTATGTACAAACAAGACACAAAGGGAGTATTAGCTTGTTGTGTCGAGGACGATGAACATAGTAGTTGGTTGCAACAAGCCCATGAAGGATTTCTAGGAAATCACTACTCTAAACAACGAACATTGCAAAATCTAAAATGTTTAGGAGTGTATTGGCCTAGCATGGACAAAGAAATACATCATTGGATTAAGAATTGTCCAAGGTGCAAAAAGAGACCCCCAGTGGAGAATGCTACCCTTTATCACATGTCACTAATTCCATATTGGAGTGCTCCATTGGTAGAATTTATGAGATCAAGAACACTACCTAGTGAGGCTAATCTAGCAAGAAAACGGAGCATGGAGCAAGAGGCTCAGGAGTATGCCTTAGTTGAAGATAAACTATATCAAAGAGGCAAAGATGGTTACCTAAGATTGTGCGATCACGAATCAGACTATTTGAAACTCTTAGAAACTACACACAGTGGTGTTGTCAGTGGACACTTTGGGCCTGATCGAGTAATGAAGACCATTCTATTCTCAGGACTTTGGTGGCCTAGTCTTCATATGGATGCACATACTTATGTGAAGAAATGTGACACATGTCAATGTGCATAATATTCGATCAGAAAAGATGAGATGCCTTTGAGTCCAATGATGGGAGGACGTGCATTTTCAAAGTGCGGCATAGAGTACACGTTTTTAGCAGATTTCTTCGAGCTAGTCGAGGTAGACTCACCTTGCAATTCCCACCTCTTCCTTTCTCTTTCAACGGCTCTTCTCTGAGTGTGTTCCTCTCTTTGCGTTTGTGTTGCTCCTGAGAATGAGCTCCCCTCGCTCATGTACTAGATCTGGAGTCCGCAAGCTCGGCCAACATGTGGCGCTAGGCAAACCTATGGCACTCTCTTATAAGGACATGCCAAGCTTTTTCCGGCAAACGCACCAAAATGTTTAGCCTCTGAGTCCAAGGGAAAGTGCCTATACACAATGATATTTTACTCAACTCTTCTTATCCTAGGTCAATTTTGGTTTCCCCTAAGTCCACAATTTCACTCCAAAGTTTTGATGGAGGAGGCGAGAAAACGCATGCGCAATTGGATATCCACCTCCAGTGGTCACTTCCTGTAACCTCCCCTTCTTCACTCAACCCCCTCTTTTCACGTCGAGTTCACCAGGTATGTCGCGGGGTTTTTGGAAAGGAGGTTGGACCATATGAGAGTACAAACGCACTGAAACGGTATTTGGATCTAGTACATTACTATGGAGTCACTGCGTGATATCATTAAAATTGTGAGAATCAACAATGTTAAGATCTTTTTCTTCATTCTTCAAAATTAAAAGTTGCATTCTCATTCCCTTCACAATTCATCAAAGGTGACAATAGAATAATGAGAAAATACAAGAATACGGGTATGTTATTCCTCCCTAAAACTTACGTGAATAATCTTCTCTAAGTTGCAACTTTTTGAGAATGGTTTCTTTAGTAGTAGTCTGGAAAACAATTAAAACAACTTTAAGGAAAATAATTTTATTGCAACGTAACGTCTGCCTTTAAAAAAAAAAAAGTTTCAATTCCACAAAAGCTATGTTCGATATTTGAGTCAACCATAGACGTTATCTGAGTCAACCATAGACGTGTTAATCACATTATTCGTGATTGTTATGGATGGCAAATGGGAATGAAAAATGGAGCGCTGAAATGCATCTTGTTCATTTCCTTCAATCACGCACAATTCATACAATCTCATATTCATTCGTTGTCCTTGGTTTATGTGCACACATGAACCATCACGTAGCACATGGAAAAGGTGGACAAAAATGCATGTGAAACCAAACGCAAATTTCATAACCATCACTTATGATTCTCGGGCAGCTTAAGTAAACCATGAAGCTTGCAAGAGCAGTTAAGTGCTCAACATGGAAATAAGACGAAACAAACAACAGCAATAATCAACGATGAGACAAATGAAGCACATAGATTCTGATAATAAAGTCGATCCATTGGGTATGTCTCCCTAAAACCGTTAAGGAAAAACACATAAAAGTATTACTATAAATGCCCATATTTCATCATCAGAGGCCAATAACATGCTGCACTAGATTTAGTAACATTTGAATTCCAATAGGAATGAAACAACAGCTGAGTAAAACAATTACCAAAATTGTGGCTCGAAGATTTCTTGTTTCCTCTATTCCCTTTTCGAAACGATTGAAAAATTTCATGTAATCAAGTAGCCCGAAATCTGTGCACCTCTGTAAACTTTGTTGTTGTGTTTCTAATTCACCTTTAATTGAGTTTGTTTTATTGTAGCAAACATTTCTCAGCGCTTCATTACTCTATCTGCCATTGTTCCTAGGTTGAAGAAGGTACAACATCAAATGTTAATGTACTTTATTTTTCCATGATCATTTGCATCCAAGTGAACTGATGTTGCAGATGGACAAAGCCCCTGTTCTTGGAGATGCAATCAACGTGTTTGAACAATTTCTACTGTATTTTTACTATACAAATTCTTCTAATTCACCTTTAATTGAGTTTGTTTTATTGTAGCAAACATGTCTCAGCGCTTCATTACTCTATCTGCCATTGTTCCTAGGTTGAAGAAGGTACAACATCAAATGTTAATGTACTTTATTTTTCCATGATCATTTGCATCCAAGTGAACTGATGTTGCAGATGGACAAAGCCCCTGTTCTTGGAGATGCAATCAACGTGTTTGAGCAATTTCTACTGTATTTTTATTGTACAAGTTCTTCTCGCTCTTTCTGAGTATTCATTAACTTTCTTGGGGTATTTAGCATCCAACACAATAGCCCGGCTACAATCTGCTATACCATCTGCTATGTGGCCTAGCGCTTGTGAAGCTGCAGCTCTATTGCAGAAACACAGCATTAAAAGGACATGAATCACCGTTGCAAGCTAAAGCAGCTGTATAATGTTCAATTGCTTCTCCATGGTTGCCAAGCTGAAATGCTTCATTTCCAACAGCCTTGCGCAGCAAAAGATCACGTATTGCTAGCATTGGTGTTAAAGATGTTGACTTTGTAAAGTTATCAACTATGTCAGCAGACAAAATGTCCCCGTGTTCACGACCTGTTGCCCTGTCTAGCCAAATCTCCCTGCCTCCCTTCGATCTGCTCTCCCTTGTGTGTTGTCCCCGCTCACGTGAAGTCTGCCGTTCTTCTCATGCCGAGAAGACGAATCCTTTTTCCCCAAAGCGAGCTTCAATATGCTCCTCCCTCACAGCTGTCATAGCCTCCACATACATACCTTTTTTTTTATATAAGGCAATCATTCCCCAGCACACGTTTTTTTCAAATCCGAAAAAGAAGCCCCTTTTTGCGCAAAAATTCCCTAGCCTTAACAAAATCCGTTTTACAGTTCACCTCTATAAGAACACCAATCCTATTGTCATGGATATAACTTCCAACACGGCCTTCCTCAGTGATGCATGTTGCCTTCTTCTCAGCACTAGCGAGCCCCTTGTGTTGTCCTGCATACTCCCAAAAAGCAAAGAAAAAATCTGTCTTTGTCCCAACCCTACGGGTACAAACAACTTTGTTCCTCCATCCCTTGTTTTAGAGCTGACCAGAAACAGAATGCAACGGAATTTTGGGCATATTATATTCTGCTTTGAACATATCAACCAAGAGTCACCCACGAAGAGGAGAATTTCTTCCTCTGACTCACTGGAGGTCTCAGAATAATGTGAACGGTTACTTGGCTCTGCTACACTACCTACAGAAGAAATTACACTTCTTCGGCTTCCTAGGGTTCTTCCGGATCTCAGGTTCATCCACTTCAAAGCTCTGATCAGTCTTTGCTACCCTTGGGCCTTTGGCACTCTTCACTACAGGTCAAAGTCTCTAGAAGACCTTATCTGGGATATGACTGAAAAAGATATTTTTTAGATCATGATACTTAACTTCAGAATTCCACGATACACGATCTCTGGGTTTAGACGATACTCGATCCCTGACAAATATCGCGATATCTGATAGACGATACCGATCGCTTGGGTGACACGATACCGATACTTGGAAGAAACCGATACACGATATTTGGGCACTTCTCAGCTAAACGATACACGATACCTGCACACAAACGATACGTGACCTCTCACGATACTTGACTATCATGATACTTCGGACAAACGATACTTGGCACATGCGATACACGATCTTCGAACAAAACGATACACGATTGGCAACAAGTATCGCGATCTTTGATCAAAACGATCTCTGAGCCAAACGATACTTGGCTTCAAACGATACACGATACTTGGATTGAAACGATACACGACACAGATCAATCATCGCGATCTCTCAAGACCAGACGATACACGATACCTGAATAAAACGATACGCGATCTTTAGCAAGTATCGGGATCTCTAAAGACCAGACGATACACGATACTTAAGCCAAACGATACACGATCTCTCGCAAACGATCCTGGGGAATCAGGTCTCCTCTCCATATCCTCGCAACCGTAGATCTTCCTCTAGGTGTAGTTACTTGCTCTTCATTCCCTGCTCCATTTAGATTTGAAGCATTACTTTCTTCACCAATTTCATTAATGTTTTCTGGGTGTTCTATGACAACATATTGGGTATCTCTTTTGTCCATGTAAAGTCCTCCTACGTACTTGACTGCTGGTCTAGGCACTATGTAAGCCTCTGACGCTTTCTTTAACCTGGCCACTGATCTGTTTAGACCATCCAAATAAATAGGGATCTCGTTCTGGTTGGTGTTCACATACTCCAAGGAGGTCCTGTACTCTCCCTCAATGATTGACATCATGCCAATCATGGGTAGTGTGTTCTGCATATCCTCTGAAGCCATGGGAATTTCTTCCTCTGACTCACTGGAGGTCTCAGAATAATGTGAATGGTTACTTGGCTCTGCTACACTACCTACAGAAGAAATTACACTTCTTCGGCTTCCTAGGGTTCTTCCGGATCTCATGTTCATCCACTTCAAAGCTCTGATCAGTCTTTGCTACCCTTGGGCCTTTGGCACTCTTCACTACAGGTCAAAGTCTCTAGAAGACCTTATCTGGGATATGACTGAAAAATATATTTTTCAGATCACGATACTTAACTTCAGAATTCCGCGATACACAATCTCTGGGTTTAGATGATACTCGATCCCTGACAAATATCGCGATATCTGATAGACGATACCGATCGCTTGGGTGACACAATACCGATACTTGGAGGAAACCGATACACGATATTTGGGCACAGGCGATACACAATACTTGGCTCAAAGCGATACACGATCTCTGAATTGGAACGATCGACGATACACGATATGTGGTAAGTATCGCGATCTCAGGTAAACGATACACGATACCTGCGCACAAACGATACGTGACCTCTCACGATACTTGACTATCATGATACTTCGGACAAACGATACTTGGCACACGCGATACACGATCTTCGAACAAAACGATACACGATTGGCAACAAGTATCGCGATCTTTGATCAAAACGATCTCTGAGCCAAACGATACTTGGCTCCAAACCATACACGATACTTGGATTGAAACGATACACGACACAGATCAATTATCGCGATCTCTCAAGACCAGACGATACACGATACCTGAATAAAACGATACGTGATCTTTAGCAAGTATCGGGATCTCTAAAGACCAGACGATACACGATACTTAAGCCAAACGATACACGATCTCTCGCAAACGATCGCTGGCAAAACGATACACGATACTTGTTAGGTATCGCGATCTTTGATCAAAACGATACTTCTCAAGTATCGTGATCGGCACGAGACGATACACGATTAACGATACACGATCGACGATCGTTCGCAAAACGATCTCTGACCAAGTATCGCGATCGGTATGAAACGATACACGATCGGAGGGAAATATCGCGATACTCAACCACAGGAGCACAACGATACTTGCTAAGTATCGCGATACTCGACCGCGGGAGTAAAACGATACTTGACCCTTATACAAAATTTGAGAAATGTTTTTTAAGGTTTGTTTTGATGCCCTTGTTTTCCTAGTTCCTCTCTCCTCTCCTCACTCTCTGTATCAATCAAATCACCTCTTTTACCCCCTGTGGATCTCAGACGATACCTGACGCAGATCGTTTCACTCTGAAAGACTTGAGTTATGTAATGAGGTTGATGGAATGATACAAAAGCTTACCTTAGGACACTATCTCAACCCTCTACTCCTCCTGACTAGCTCTGCGTAGCTCAGATTGCTCCACTCTTCGTCCACGATCTCTGCCTACAGCTCACGCGATACTCGACGATCTCTCTCACGATACTTGTTCAAAAACAAGTGATGTTCAAAATGACTCTTTTTGGCTTTTATACTTGGGATTTTCTATCTACTGAAAATGAAACAACAAGACACGAAGTGGAAACTACTCTAATCTACTCCCTCTCTCTTCCTACTCTCCTCCTACTACTCACTTCCCTAAACTAACAACTCACTACACACACTCCAAGAATGAGAAGTAGCAAGTGCGGCTGAAAATGACTTACCAAAGAAGAGAAGATTTCCACTCCTCCACTTACTTCAATGCCAAAAGCTGCTTACCATCACACGAATACCTCGGTTTGATTCGTCACTCCCCGGCAACGGTGCCAAAAAGTGTGTTGACCTAAGTATCAACTTAGGGACTTGCGGAGAAAGAGACTATACGTCAATCCCCTCACAAGTGCATATAGTGGGGATACACGCTTTTAATTATCAATCCAAAGAGTATACAAACCTAGCCGAGTGTATGAAGACATGCAATCATGTAATGATCAATGCAAGTGAACTACTCAAAGAATGTAAATGAGGCAAAGACTTATCCAAACAAGCTTCAACTGTTGGTCATGGCGAAACGATACTTGGTGCAGCAGCCGTCAGTATTTTGGACTTTTCTCCCAACTCCGAACTCCAAATATAGCGAATAGCATATGCATTTCAAAGCTCTCGAGAAGACGCATCCAATGGCAGTGGCTTCACTCAATTCTGACGCTCCTACTTCAAGTTATGAGCAAAATACTGAGTCGTAGGAAATACCTTCCTACACTTCAGCACTTCCTACACTTCGCACACACCTTACCTACAGCAAATAAACACTTTCATGGATAGACAACACTCACAAGCACTCTTTCTAAGCAATACACATGCACACAAGCTCACAAAGAAGAAGATACAGAGTGAAGAAGACACAAATTCGAATTTATGTGCTCTCTATTATCACAATGGCAAAAAGTTCTTTACAAAGAGTCACATTTGACTTATATACTAGTGCCCTAAAAATGGTTCTTTCACACAAGAGACCGGCACTTTATTCACTAAAAGGCTAATTTCCTACTATTTTACATGGGTAAATCTCTAATCTTCTGTGGGGATGCATCTAGAGGACTCCTCTAGTGCATTTACAACGGAAAATATATAACAAGAATGATTATGATACAAAAATATGATGTCCAAATCGGAAAAATTTTGGGGCCCATCTTTTTCTCTGCTTTGTACTTTCTTTAGCTCTGCAACACTCTCCCCCTCTTCGTCTCTGTCGTCCCTTGACAGGCTTTGCTTCTTGTCATCAGTTTGTTGTCCGCATGCATCCAGTGGTTAGTATTGCCTGATTCTTGATCTTGCATTACGTTTAGAGGCGCTCTGATTTGTCCTGGTTGCACACATCGGGCCTGGTTGCATTACTCCAAGCCGGTTGATTCGGTTTGCCACGCACGCCATTAGTGCACATATGCGGATGTAGCTCGTAAGCCTTGATCTGAATCCTTTGTAACTCAAGAGGTTGAAGCACCCTCATATGTGATACTTGTTGGCCCTGATTCCTCCTTCCAGCTGCGTGCTTTTCCTTGGTGTGTGCGCCCCTGCGAGGCTCTGTGCAGAGATGAGTAATGCGCCCCTACGGGGCTTCTTGCAGAGATATGTCTTCAGATGTTTCTTTTTAGTGAAGCTGCTTCTTTCGTTGTCTTCTTCTTTTCTTCTTCTTACTTGACTCTCCCTCAACACTGCCCCCCTCCTGGACTCTGTCGTCCCCGACAGGCTTTTTGTGGCGACGTGTGTAGGTTTGGATGGCTTGTTGCTCTCTGTGATTTAGCAGATTAGCGTGACAAAGCATAAACTCCTTCCATTGCTGAGACTTTACTCCGTCCTCTGGCGCCTGTCTATGATCAGCAAAGAAACTTGTCTCGTAGGCCACCAGTCTTGCATTCAAATTGGAGGTCATTTTAATAAAAATCTCTGAATCCATTTCAAAGAAGCCTGTAAAGAATGCTTCTTCAAAAGTCTGCATATATGTCGATGGCAGGAACATGAGACGAGAAAAGTATGCCATAATAGTTAACCGGCTGGGAATAGTAGATAAATCAAAAATTAATGCCTCCGATCCTTGCGTAATGCCGATGAAATTCAAAAATGTATACTGTGCATGTTGGAACACTTTAATTACTGTCAGGAACATGCTAAATATTTTATTTGTCATTTTGACTGCTAAATCTGGAACAGTAGCATATCTTGCAAGCCAAAATTCCATGGTTTTGACCATGTATTCTTCTGTCGGTAGGTAGTTATGTGGTGGACTAGGTAACAGTGGATAATTTAACCACTGGTTATTAATGCTGCCTTGTCGCTGGCCTTCCCAAAATTGCATCCATGCTCTTCTACGGGGTAGTGGGCAAAATGATGGGTTGACTTGAAGCTCATACGGGGATGCTTCCCACTGTACCCGTAGTGTAGGGTTCTTTTCCAAGAGCTTTCTTCTCCATATTGGATCTGCTGCCTCAAACTTTGCTTGAGTATAGTTAAAAGTGTCATACCGAAAGTGGAGATTATGATCAGGTTCCTTATTTGTCGTATGCTTTATGTAATGCCGAGTTTGTTCCTTCAAAAGCCCGTATGGTACATTGAATGGCCTAAGTATGTGCTCGAGTTGCTTGCTGTCGATTTGAGCCTCTTTCATTAATTTGATGATTTGATCTTCAAACTCCGCAGTAAGCTGGGACACCAGTAGTGTCCTGTCTGCTCGGCTTAGTTCTGCAATGTCTCGAATGTTAGGTTCAATGGGAACCTCCTTTTCCGCCCTTATTGGTGAATGATGCGAGGGGGGAGAGAGAGGACATACCTCTTCCTCCACAGTAGCCGCGGTCTCTTTTGGAACTACTGGTGTCCCCTGTTTTGCTCGCTGCTCTAATTGTTCTTGAAGCTGTTTGATTAAATCATCTTTTTTGTTGTTTTCCTCTTCGGCCTTAGCAATGGTTGCCTGGTGTTTAATTAGTTCCTGAGCCACAATATTCATGTGCTCTGTGTCTTCCTTACACTGTCGCAGGTAGTTATTCTCTGCTTTTTTCCATTTCGTTCTGAGGGCAGCTGTGTCCTCCATATACCTCTTTTCCCAATCTGTAATGATAGCTTGCTCCTGTCTGAGCCGGTCTTGTAATTTAGTGATCTGTTCTTCCAGGTTCTTGATATTTCCTTGTTGGTTATCAGTAATTGCCAGTGGCTGATCACTAATGAGAGCTGTCATTAACTCTTTATTTCTTTGTCGCATATTGTCAGCTTCCTCCATACTTACTTTAAGTTGAGACTCTAAGATTTTACTTCATGCGTGAATACGTGTCTTCTCAGTCTCACTCATCTCTAATTTCTTTGTTAATTCCTGGACTTGGTCTTTCAGTTTTGTCTGCTCTATCTCTAGCATGTCGTTTTGTGTTTTGAGCTCTTGAATTTCCTTTTCTTTATTCAGAGCTTGTTCTCTTACCTTGGACAATTCTTCGGAAAGATTTTTACCTGCTCTTTCAAGTTCTTTCTTATCTCGCATGGCTTGGTCATAATCTTCATCAGCGTCAAGCATCAATTGTTGTGTGTCCAGAGCTGTTTTAATCATATCCTGCACAACAGGCTTTAGCTTAGCTATATCTACATTCAGCCATGTCTTTGCTATTCGTGGAGTCTCTCCTGTTTGCACATCTTTGCCTTCTGCCACCTGGATTGTTTCATTATGCGGTTGTCTAACTTGCAGTTGTATTCTGGGTTCTTCATCATGTCCTTTTGCTTCATTCTTTTTAGTGGCACTCCCCTGAAACGTGACATCCATTGGGGAGGGCTCTGCCACAACCCTGATTGGCGTGAAGGGTTCTTCTGTTTCTATAGCATTATCCTCATGCTCCATTTTCGATATCTCCTCCTCTGTCTTTGTGCTTGTGGTTTTCTGATTCACTTTTATTTCTTGATCCATTGGCTTGAGGCCTTCTGGTTCTTCACCATAATCAACTTCATTTAATTCGGTCCATTGCCCATCATCTTTGGATTCGCTTCGGATATCCACATCCAACAATGATGTGTCTTTTTCTTCTTTGTCCGGTGATGAAGAGCTGGAATTATCTAATCCGATTTCGCGGTATCGGTGAACTTTAGTGAGTCTTCTTTTTGTTTTTAATTCCTGTTGTGACTGCTGATAATGATGACCTTGCACTGGTAAGTTGATTTGTCCCTCCGTATATTTGTGCGTCTCTTCCAGAGCTTTAGTCAACTCTTCCTCCGTAATTTGTTTCTGTCCTGCAATGGTTACTTTGGGAAGTACATGGACTCTTTTTGTCTTAAGTCCTCCTTCTTCATCTTGCTTGACTTCTCTTAGTCTTTTTGTGCCTCTCATTCTCGGCTGAGAACTGGCTTCGGCTTCTTCTCCGCTGATGGCAACCTTCTTTTTCTTAGGGACCGTTGCTAGTTTTGCATATTGAGCTAGCTTCTCTGAAGTGGGCATCTCTCTCAAACAATTCTTCATATCCAAAGCTTCATATATCAGTAACGTGAGAGCCGAACTACCATTCAAAAATTTCTTCTGGCCCCACTTCTTCTGGGCTTCAAATAATCTTTCATGAACATAGCCTGTCAAATTCACTTTGTTCCCAATTTGTCTCATGGCATGTGATAATAGCTGGACTACAATTTTTTGTGGCGCCGTGTATCTGTGCATACTGGGGAAATAAAAGTGTTGATGCACGAGACAGACAGCATCTTCAATGTCTATTCTGTTAATCTCCAGGAAAGATCTCATCTTGGGATCATGACACTCCTCTTTGACACTAGTAATACCTGCTTGATTCCATCCAAAAGCTTTATTGATTATTTCGTGAGTGAATTGGATGGTTTTCCATGTCCCTACTTTATCCAATACTCGTGCTTCTGGGACTGATATTTTTGTTGCGGCAGGTTGCATGGTATTCATTACCTGTGCACATCTTTGAAAATCTGGAACATATATAGGCAATTTGAGAAATGCCTCTAGGCCCGCTTGTGTCCATACATCTTCAATATGAGGTAATCCTTGTATTATTGTCTTGAAATCCTGTGACATGATTGGAAAGTAATGATCTGTATCCATAATTTTGATTGTTGCCATGAAGATGAGCTCTGCCACTGGTTGATCATCCCGAAACCAGTGACCTCTTGCTTTTGTAATGGACTCGAGTGGGAAAAGTTGGACCTCTTCCACTTGGGTAGCTTCAGAACTAGTAGATGCCATCTGCACTCAATATAGAGTATGAATTAGTTGCCATATATTATCAGAAATCCTCCTTTATTTGTTTGTCATAAGCTCGATATTGCTCCGAGTGAATTGTGTCGTCCCTTTCCCGTGGGTGTGAGAAAGGTAATACCTAGATTTTTCACATTTTTAGGTATTTTTATATTTTCATCTGAAAAGGAAAACAGAAAAGTTAATTTATAGCCGAAGCGGTTTTGATATATTTTGGAGTATTTTTCTTAATATATGTACAAGTGCTCTCCTATTTCCCAAGAGGAAAATGTGCTTTACTATCCTGAAATAGAAGAAGGACGTGCCGAATGCTTGGCCTTGTAATGTGGCCCTATCATGCATACTTTGGGTCTCAAAGGCTCCATATGTGTGCAACTGGAAGTAGTTGGCTGATGCATGCCGTTTATTTTGTCTTTAGGTATCCAAATCTGCTTCATTGTGCTGGGCTTCGTTGTATATTGCCCACTTCCACTGAATATGGCTCTTTTCTTCTTGTTGTAGGTCTGTTTGATCTGATTTGTAAATCTCGGAATGGCTCGGGTCGCCATTACAGACTCCTTCCTTCTCCAGTAACTCTTTTTTTGTGGTTGTTTTGCCTGTGTACCATAGTTGTTCTTCTTGTGCTGAGGATCATCCTTTCGGTTTGGTTTCTTTGTAGCGCATGACTTAGGAATCCAGATTTGCGAACGATCCTGTTGAGCGGAAACTACTTTCTTTGGGATCCATATTGTAGCAATTCGTCGATGACTCCGTTGTTCCAACTGAGTTGGTTTCTCTTTTGATTGTTTGTTCTGATGTCGGTTGTGCTTCTGTCGTCGAAGATATTCCTCCACTTGATCTTTCTTTATCCACGCTTGATTAGAGTATGGAATAGGGTATATTTTAATGGGTACAGATTTTGAATTACTCAGAGGACTATTCTCTCTTATGCATGGTGCTTCAGTGAGGTGGGTTTCAGATGGATTGACACTCTCATGACTTGCTAGACTAGAACATGGTGTGCAAGCAGAATTCAATGTGTCCGCACATATAGTACTTGATGAAGGTGTCTCTATAGTGCTAGTGATCTTACATTCAGGACTTTGTTCATTAGAATGAACTGTCTGCTCAATGCTCACAGATTTGATTGGTCGTTTGTCCAACAGACTGAATACTTCACGATGTCCTATCTTGGCTGAGATGTATCCTAATGCCAATTGAATGGTCACCTCGTATTCGTAAATCCAGTCTTGACCTAACACTACCTCCTCAAGTAAATCTTGATCATGACACACTAATAGCTTTTGTTCCATAGTGTTGTTGCCAAGATGCAACGGTAAGGTGATCTCACCTATGCATTGAGTAATCGTTCCTCCTATTCCTATCAATTGGGCCATCGATGGGCGTACTACCTCCTTGAGTTTGTGGGTCAGAGAAAGCTTGATACAGCTTACAGCAGCTCCGGTGTCAATGAGAGCATCCACCAAGTGGTACTCCGTTTTACCTGCTCCCAAATTTAAATATGGTTGTGTTTTCTGCAATCCTAGGTTTTGAGTGGCATTAAAATTAGCCATTGGGATGAGTTCTTCTCCTAGTCGATATCTTTCATCTCGCTCTCTCATCCACTCTTTCCGTTTCTTTATTCTTTCCAATGCTTCCTGTCTCGCTTCTTCTCGTATCCTTTCCTCCTCTATGAGTCTATTCTTACCTTTGATTAATCGAGACATTGTTTCTTCGATTAATGGTTCTAGATATTTTTTCACTCTACATCCACTGATGTAGTTTGGTAACACGTCTCCATCTAAGGTTGCTAAGCTAATGGCTCCACTTGTAGATATGCGATTAATAATTAATGGACCATATCCTCTCTTCTGTAACTTCTTAGCATGTTGTTTCAAGGTGTATACCAAAACTAAATCTCCTTCCTTCAAATATTTGTCCTTTATGTGCGCATCAAAGTAGGCTTTCTGTCATCGTTTAGCAGCATAAATACCTGCTACTGCTTGTAACCTAGTTTCGTGAAGCTTTTCTATTTGATCCAATTGAGCTTATAGTTCATGTCCTGTCCACTCGTAAGTAGTTGCTACTCTGATAGTGGGAATCAAGAAATCAATTGGCAAAATAGCATTTTGTCCATACACTAAGTTAAAAGGAGTAGTTCCTATGGCGGTTTTATAGGCTACTCGAAATGCCCATAAAGCATGATGTAACTGCTTATCCCAATCTGATCTACCATTGTTAACAATTTTGGTGAGAACTGTACACAAGATTTTATTCGAACTTTCTGCTTGTCCATTGGCTTGTGGGTGATACGGAGCTGATTTCTTATGAATTACCAAGAATTCATTCAATAAAGCCTCTATGACTTCATTCACAAAGTGCGTACCTCTATCACTCACAATTTCTATTGGTAGTCCAAATCTAGTGAAAACGTTCTCAAAGAGAAACTTGGCTGTGGTTCTTGCGTCGTTTTTCTTGGTTGCTTTTGCTTCGACCCATTTGGTCAGATAGTCTGTGGCTACAATTATATATTCAGCATGGGAACCTTTTGCTGGTGGGCTAATAGGTCCTATGAAGTCTATTCCCCATTTTGTGAAAGCTCTAGCACTCATCATGGGTCTAAGTGGCATCTCATCTCTTCTAGTTGGATATTTCATTCGTTGGCAAGTATCACACCGTTGCACATATGTTATGGCATCTTGATGTAGGGTTGGCCACCACATTCCCGCAAAGAGGATCATTTTTACTGTTTTATCTGCAGAGAAGTGTCCTCCTGCAGCTCCTGTATGAGCCATCTCTAAAACAGAAAGATATTCGTTTTCGTGAATGCACATTCGTAATTGGTTATCTTTCCCTCGTTTGAAAAGTTGTTTTCCTATGATGGCATAATCCTTACTTTGTTCCTCAAGTGCACGTTTCCTTGCTGAAGTAGCTCCATCTGGGTATTCTTGAGTTTTTAAGAACTTTACCAGAGGCATGCTCCATCTTGGTGCTATTGTAGAATAGCATAAGGTAGAGTTCTCATCTGGGATTTGTTCTTGACAGGTCTGACAGGTTGATACATAGTTATGTGCATCTCTTTGCATGGTTGGCCAATATATGCCAAATCTCTTGAGTGTTTGCCACGTTCCATTTGCATTCAAATGAGTTTTCCATTGGTTTATGTGTGCTTTCTGAAGCCACATTTCTTGTTCCTCTTCTTCTACACATCTCATCAATAATCCACTTGAATCCTGGTGATACAAACTTCCCGCAATGATGTGAAGGTTTTTAGTCCTCCAGAGGTCTTGGGTTTGGTTTGGTGTGATCCCATCTTTAGGTCCATTTGTAAGTATAGGGATCAACTTTTCTGCCCATTGAGGACATACTTCCAGGTTAAAAAGGTACGTATCTGGCAGATCATCTGGTACTCCTATGGGTGGTTCTCCATGGTTCATTCTTGATAAGTGGTCTGCTCTTATGTGGGTATTTCCTTTCTTGACCACTACCTCAAAATCAAATTCCATTAGCAATAAAAACCATCGTACTAGTCGTCCTGTATTACAAGGCTTGTTGACTAGGTACAGTAGGGCTTGATGATCAATGAAGAATTTGAATTTGTTTGCCAGCAGGTAATGTCTGAACTTTTTGACTGCGTACACCATCCCTAGGCCTTCTCTCTGTGGTAGTATAATTGCGTTCTGCTTGATTTAACTGTCTACTAGCATAGGCTATAGGGTGGTCTAATTTTCCTGTGTCAGCAGGTTGAGCTAAGATGCAACCAATGGCAAACTTGGAAGCATCCACATGAATGTGAAACGGTTTATTCTAGTTAGGAACTCGAAGGATTGGTGCTGAACTCAATCGATTCTTTAACTCATTGAAGGCCTTCTCACATTCCTCAGTCCAATTAAATAGAGTTAATAATGCATAAAGAGGTCTAGCAATTATGGCGTACATATGTATGAATCTTCGATAGTATCCACAATGTCCCATAAATGCTTGAACTTCCTTAGCAGTCTTCGGTCTAGGTAAATCCAAAATTACCTTGATTTTGTCTTCATCTGTTGAGATTCCGTTTTTAGAGACAATATGTCCTAATATTTTTCCTTGTCGAACCATGAAGACACATTTTTCAGGATTGAGGCATACTCGATATTGTCGACATTTGGCAAAGATCTTTTCTAACTCTGGGATGTGCTCTGATCGTATAGCTGAATAAGTACAAAGATCATCCACGTATACCTCCATGCTTTTTCTCAGAAATTCCTTGAACACATGGCACATCAATCTTTGGAAGGTAGCTGGGGCATTAGTCAAACCAAAAGGCATGACTCTAAAGGCGTATACTCCCCATTCAGTTGCGAACGCTGTTTTATGTTGGTCCTCAGGAGCGATAGCTACCTGATTATACCCTGAAAAGCCATCCAGAAAGCTATAGACTTCCTTCCCTGCTACCCTTTCCAAGAGATGATCTGTGATTGGTAAAGGATAACTATCCCTTATGGTCGCAGCATTTACTTTCTTCAAATTGATGCACACTCTTAACTTTCCATTCTTTTTCGGTACAACCACCAAAGGTGACACCCATTCTGTGTGCTCAATTTCGTATATGAACTCAGCATCTAGTAACTTGTCTATTTCTTCCTTTATTTTGGCTGAATACACATCATTGTAAGTATATGGTCTTTGTTTAGAAGGTTTGGCTTCGGATGTCATGGGGATTCTATGCGCACATATAGATGGATCTACTCCTTTCAAGTCCTTATAGGTCCAAGCAAAGACATCCTGATATTCTCTTATGAGACGAATTAACTCTTGTTCTTCCTCTAATGAGACATCCTGTCCTATGAAGGTACATCGTTCTTCTCCTTCTTCTACAGTTACAACTATCTTCTTGGTTTGTTCCTTATTATCATATGCTATTCCAGGCTGTGCTTCTCTTTTCGGCATTTGAATAGCGATTTTTCTCTCCTCCACTTCATATTTTTTAAAATGAGCTGGTACCTCAAATTGGTCTTGGGGTTTGTTTTCTTCATCTTCTGATTCTCTTTCAAATTCTAATTCCCCCTTCTGTGTGAGTTCCTGGTGTTTTTCATTGGCGGTGGTATTTATGTTGGTGTTACTATTCCCTAGATCCATTGGTTCGGGCTCCATTTCAATGCTCTCGTAGTCCTCCTTCCAGTCTTTCTCGATCACTTCTCCTTCTTCAGCCTCCTGAAGGACTACCATATACAGGCTAACATCGTAACCCTCCTCATCGATACATTCGTTCATGGTCACTACTTCTTCGTTTACACAGACATCGAGGGTTGCTAAAATTTCCATCCAACCGTGTGGTTCAAATTCTTCATCCGGAAATACTTGTGGCAAATAAGCTGGATCTTGTACAGACCTCGCTATTCCTTGTTTTTGCTGCCAACCTTCTCTTCTCTCCTCTTCCTTCTTTGCAGCTTGGCATATCCACAGTTGAGTGTCCTCGTTCATCCAAGATTGATCACTAGAACCTACACTATGAATCGATTGATCGTCTTCCTCCTTATGAATTTGATTCCAATGTAGAGGTGGAACATCTTGATAAGTGTACGTATGTAGGTTTATTCTAGTGGTGGTTCCTGCGTGTTGTAGGTATACCGCATCTTTTCCCCAATCTTGTACGACCTTTAGCTGTCTCATGAAAGGCCTTCCCAGGATCATTTCATAATTGCTTGGCCTTTCGAAGTGACATATTGCTAAAGTGTGTTCGAATTCCACTCCACATGTAGTGAAAACTACTCGCTCCAACAATCCTAAGGGTCGTTCCGTATGTCCATCTGCCATCTGTATTTTCATGCGTGTTGGTCTTAACGCTGGTTTTCCCCATTTCTCCCAAATTTCTTTGGTAGCAATACCAACACCAGCTCCCGAATCTAAGATGGCTTTGGTAGTGTAACCCCTAAAGGTGATTGGAAGGCAGGTATTTCCTTCATCTCCCTCACTAAAGTCTCCTACCTTATCCACTGGAATTCTCACCGTGTTTACTTCGTCTGCTATCTCTTTCTTTTCCTCCTTGACTTCCCATTGATTGATTAATTTCTCTTTCAAATGTGGTTTTACCTTCAACAGTTCTTCGAATGTTAGGGTACAAGGGATTTTTACCTCTCTAAGGCGTTGTATGATCTCAGATGTTTGGACTGATGGGTTCGTTTCTCGTTTCCTCATTGATGGAATGCGATACAATTCTGAATTGTGTTCGTACTCCCCTGTGTAATTGGGCAGTCCCTTTACATCTTCCTCTCCTTGGTCACTTGCATCCCTTGGAAAAATTTCTTCTGAATTTAGTTCAGGTATTGAACCCTCTATTTCGTTTTCTGCTTCTAATTCTTCAAAGGGTGGTTCAATTCCTTCCACTTTCTTCCATTTGTCCTCTTGAACTCGTGCCCATAGATCCTTAGTCCATTCTCCTTCTACTTCGGGAACTATGGATCCTTCCCTTCTCTCGACACCACATTCGTCATTCTGTGTTCTATTTATTTCAGGCTTTTCATGAATGTTTACACACTCTTGGAATTCTCCTTCGGAAATTCTGGTATTAGGTAAAGGCGATGCAGGTTTTTCTAAGGTCTGTTGTGCAACTTCTATCAATTTCTTGCAGATCTCCAGTCTTTCCTTTTCTAAGTCGCCTCTTGGATATTCTCTCCCGTGTTGCTCTATGGTCGGTCCTGCTCTTATTCTTGCCTTGTATGCCTGAATCCACATGGCTAATTCTTCAGGCATAGGATCTGCTAAGACTGATCCAACCTCTTCTTTCTGATTCTTTTCATTTTTAATTTCTTCTTTCTTTTTTCGTTCCTCTTTTGCATTCTTTTTGTTCCTTTCATTTTCCTTTTTCTGTCGGAATTTCTTTTCTTTTATCCTATCTCTCCGGTTTTTCCATCTCTGGGACCTTTTACTTGCTATACTTTTCTCTGGCTCTTCTGAGTCTTCAACTCTTTGAGGGATGGGTGTGTTCACCTCCTTGTCACTTTGGTTGTTCTCCTCCGTTTTATCAGGGGTCTCTCTGGCTTTGGCTCTCGTTATTGCTTTCAATGGTACTGTGTACTCTTTATCACTCCCTGATGATTCAATTACTTCTATTACATTGATTTGTACATTAGATGTAACCTTGTTGGGATTCTTGGGGCAGTCTCTGAAAAGGTGTTCCTTACCACAATCACTACAGTAGCCTTCCCAGATTCGTTGTGGTGGTGGTGGGTTTGGCAATGTGCATTCTCTGATATAGTGATCACCTCCACATCTATAACATGGTCCTCTGGGTACAGGCGGTCTGTTCATGGGTCGGGGTGGTATGGTTGCTCTAGGTGCTGTATACATTAATGACACATAGTCCTGCTCATAACCGTATGAACTATCTGATGGTTCCATGCCATAGGCATATGGTTCATACAGTTGTCCATATTCCATCATTGAGCTTTCATAATTGGGATATGCTTCTTGACTATGGTCGTAAGATGAGTCATATGGTTCATTACCAACCAAGGGTGTGGCTGGGACTATAGCTCTCTCTAGGTTTTCTTCAGGTTGGGCAATCTTGACTGGGACAACGTTCTGAGGATGGGGCGGTTGTTGTCCTAGTACTGGCTGTGGTTGGGTGTATCCCTGATAAGCATATGGTCGTGGTGCTGGTGCCTGCGGCTGATAAGAGGGATACCTAAAGGCTTCACCTCCCTGATCTCGCTGAGGGTATCCGTAGGGTCTCATGTATGGCTGTGCTTGTCTCGCTTGCCTATTGTAAGGGCAATTTTCCGTGCTGTGATTTGTATATTTTTGTTCCACACTGCAATATTGTAGAGGTCCTGGGACAGTGGGTCTATTATAGGCATAAGCCGGTGGTGGGACTACTCCCCTAGTACACAAGTGAGAAGGATGATCTCCTCCGCACTGCATACATCTTCTGAGCATGGGTACTCTTATAGGGTTATTGGGGTAGTTCCTCTGTCCTTGAACGTTCAATTTCTTTGCTAACAAATTGGCTATTTCCTCTACATTGTTTTTAGGAATTGATGAGTTACTGGCCGAATCTTCACTTTTCAAGCTTCCTTGAGGTATTTTCAGGTCCTCTGCTAGGTTGTCTTCTAGGTCTATGCATTCCTTCATGCATTCTTGTAAAGTCTGAACCCTTTTTACATACACCAATGATCTCAAGGATCCGTTCAACAATCCTTCCAAAAATAATGACACCATTTTATTTTGTGTAGGCCTCTCTTCTACTGGGCATCTGTCTACATATTGCTTGAATCTTCTTGCAGCCAATCTCACTGATTCGGTAGGGACTTGCTTGAAGCTATGGATCAATGATGAAGAATTGTTTTTAATTCCTGATTTAGTAAATTCCTCAATCATTTCTTGGTATACCTGCTCCATGTTTTGAAAAGTATTAGGGTCCAATGGCTGAAACCATGCTAACGCAGTGTCTGACAGTGTAAGACCAAAGGACTCATATTGAATCAAAAAGTCTTCTACCTGTTCGGCTCTGATTACTTGTTTAAATTCCGCTATATGATTATAAGGTTCACTAGAGCCATCATAGTGATTTCTCATACATTTGGCAACTTGGATTGGCCTTAGTCGTCTTCCTGCTTCGGGTGGTCTAGGCATCACTGGGAAAATTGGTCTTCCTATTGGTATGCCTGGTCCTCTTACTACCGGCGGTCTGACTGGAGCATGAATTCCGTGTCTTGGGTCAATAGTTGGTTGAGGTCGGTAATTAGGGTTATTTGTAGGCATTGTGAACTGTACAGGAGGTCTGAAGGGGATTTGAGTTTGTTGTGTCTGTTGTGTTTGACCTGACTGTTGATATGAATCATTATGGGACGTGCCAAGTGGGTTTCTTGAAGTAGTGGCTTGGTCCCTAGGGGGGAACACTGGGATGTTCTGATATTTCAACTCAGCTCTTTCAGCTTCTATTATGGGCCAATATCTTCTCTGATTTTTATCCAGATATGTGATAATGGTGGAAAAATCAAGATCCTGCAACTCATAAATGGTGACTGGATTAGGAGCAGCTTCCCAAATTGAGGAATGTGCTCTAAGGAGATGCTCCATCCCATTGATCAAATATACATCCATTAAGGTGTCATCCTGGGGAATCAGGTCTCCTCTCCATATCCTCGCAACCGTAGATCTTCCTCTAGGTGTAGTTACTTGCTCTTCATTCCCTCCTCCATTTAGATTTGAAGCATTATTTTCTTCACCAATTTCATTAATGTTTTCTGGGTGTTCTGTGACAACATATTGGGTATCTCTTTTGTCCATGTAAAGTCCTCCTACGTACTTGACTGCTGGTCTAGGCACTATGTAAGCCTCTGACGCTTTCTTTAACCTGGCCACTGATCTGTTTAGACCATCCAAAAAAATAGGGATCTCGTTCTGGTTGGTGTTCACATACTCCAAGGAGGTCCTGTACTCTCCCTCAATGATTGACATCATGCCAATCATGGGTATTGTGTTCTGCATATCCTCTGAAGCCATGGGAATTTCTTCCTCTGACTCACTGGAGGTCTCAGAATAATGTGAATGGTTACTTGGCTCTGCTACACTACCTACAGAAGAAATTACACTTCTTCGGCTTCCTAGGGTTCTTCCGGATCTCATGTTCATCCACTTCAAAGCTCTGATCAGTCTTTGCTACCCTTGGGCCTTTGGCACTCTTCACTACAGGTCAAAGTCTCTAGAAGACCTTATCTGGGATATGACTGAAAAATATATTTTTCAGATCACGATACTTAACTTCAGAATTCCGCGATACACGATCTCTGGGTTTAGATGATACTCGATCCCTGACAAATATCGCGATATCTGATAGACGATACCGATCGCTTGGGTGACACGATACCGATACTTGGAAGAAACCGATACACGATATTTGGGCACAGGCGATACACAATACTTGGCTCAAAGCGATACACGATCTCTCAATTGGAACGATCGACGATACACGATATGTGGTAAGTATCGCGATCTCAGGTAAACGATACACGATACCTACGCACAAACAATACGTGACCTCTCACGATACTTGACTATCATGATACTTCGGACAAACGATACTTGGCACACGTGATACACGATCTTCGAACAAAACGATACACGATTGGCAACAAGTATCGCGATCTTTGATCAAAATGATCTCTGAGCCAAACGATACTTGGCTCCAAACCTTACACGATACTTGGATTGAAACGATACACGACACAGATCAATTATTGTGATCTCTCAAGACCAGACGATACACGATACTTGAATAAAATGATACGTGATCTTTAGCAAGTATCGGGATCTCTAAAGACCAGACGATACACGATACTTAAGCCAAACGATACACGATCTCTCGCAAACGATCGCTGGCAAAACGATACACAATACTTGTTAGGTATCGCGATCTTTGATCAAAACGATACTTCTCAAGTATCCTGATCGGCACGAGACGATACACGATTAACGATACACGATCGACGATCGTTCGCAAAATGATCTCTGACCAAGTATCGCGATCGGTATGAAACGATACACGATCGGAGGGAAATATCGCGATACTCAACCACAGGAGCACAACGATACTTGCTAAGTATCGCGATACTCGACCGCGGGAGTAAAACGATACTTGACCCTTAGACAAATTTTGAGAAATGTTTTTTAAGGTTTGTTTTGATGCCCTTGTTTTTCTAGTTCCTCTCTCCTCTCCTCACTCTCTGTATCAATCAAAACACCTCTTTTACCCCCTGTGGATCTCAGACGATACCTGACGCAGATCGTTTCACTCTGAAAGACTTGAGTTATGTAATGAGGTTGATGGAATGATACAAAAGCTTACCTTAGGACACTATCTCAACCCTCTACTCCTCCTGACTAGCTCTGCGTAGCTCAGATTGCTCCACTCTTCGTCCACGATCTCTGCCTACAGCTCACGCGATACTCGACGATCTCTCTCACGATACTTGTTCAAAAACAAGTGATGTTCAAAATGACTCTTTTTGGCTTTTATACTTGGGATTTTCTATCTACTGAAAATGAAACAACAAGACACGAAGTGGAAACTACTCTAATCTACTCCCTCTCTCTTCCTACTCTCCTCCTACTACTCACTTCCCTAAACTAACAACTCACTACACACACTCCAAGAATGAGAAGTAGCAAGTGCGGCTGAAAATGACTTACCAAAGAAGAGAAGATTTCCACTCCTCCACTTACTTCAATGCCAAAAGCTGCTTACCATCACACGAATACCTCGGTTTGATTCGTCACTCCTCGGCAACGGCGCCAAAAAGTGTGTTGACCTAAGTATCAACTTAGGGACTTGCGGAGAAAGAGACTATACCTCGATCCCCTCATAAGTGCATATAGTGGGGATACACGCTTTTAATTATCAATCCAAAGAGTATACAAACCTAGCCGAGTGTATGAAGACATGCAATCATGTAATGATCAATGCAAGTGAACTACTCAAAGAATGTAAATGAGGCAAAGACTTATCCAAACAAGCTTCAACTGTTGGGCATGGCGAAACGATACTTGGTGCAGCAGCCGTCAGTATTTTGGTCTTTTCTCTCAGCTCCGAACTCCAAATATAGCGAATAGCATATGCATTTCGAAGTTCTTGAGAAGACGCATCCAATGGCAGTGGTTTCACTCAATTCTGACGCTCCTACTTCAAGTTATGAGCAAAATACTGAGTCACGGGAAATACCTTCCTACACTTCAGCACTTCCTACACTTCGCACACACCTTACCTACAGCAAATAAACACTTTCATGGATAGACAACACTCACAATCACTCTTTCCAAGCAATACACATGCACACAAGCTCACAAAGAAGAAGATACAGAGTGAAGAAGACACAAATTCGAATTTCTGTGCTCTCTATTCTCACAATGGCAAAAAGTTCTTTACAAAGAGTCACATTTGACTTATATACTAGTGCCCTAAAAATGGTCCTTTCACACAAGAGACCGGCACTTTATTCACTAAAAGGCTAATTTCCTACTATTTTACATGGGTAAATCTCTAATCTTCTGTGGGGATGCATCTAGAGGACTCCTCTAGTGCATTTACAACGGAAAATATATTACAAGAATGATTATGATACAAAAATATGATGTCCAAATCGGAAAAATTTTGGGGCCCATCTTTTTCTTTGCTTTGTACTTTCTTTAGCTCTGCAACACATTCTGCTTTGAACATATCAACCAAGAGTCACCCACGAAGAGGAGAAAGCTATTTTTCTTGACATTCTTTGCTCATGAGGTAGCCCATCTCGTCGACCAACAAGTTGTCATGTTACTTCCAAATACTTCTCATCAATCGTCACTTCCACTCTTCAAGTACCTGAAATCAAACATATTTTCCTGGCCAAATAGAACCGCATTAGTGCATAAAAACCAACCATTTTCTGAGCTAACAGAAGCACAGGCAGAGGCTAGAGAGTGTATTAGGAAAAATAAGTTAAGGCGATTAGGCCTAGATATCAATCTTGATGTCCCACAATATCACATGGCCATGTGTCCAACATCGGGTGTGATTACTTCTCAAATAATTGGTCGATGTCCCTTTGTGACCATAGAGGTAGGACAAGTAAAGAATGTAAGGACTGTGAGAGCATTGATTGACTCGGGTGCTGCAACTAGTGCAGTTAGACTTTCATACTGCCAAGATCTACAATTGAACATTAATTCCATTGAAGCCTACCTCGTTGGATTGGGAGGTGTGGAAACCCCTTGTTTGGGCGAGGTGGAGCTTCCCATCTACCTTCAAGATATCCCATTTTCAGTCAAAATGCTAGTGTGTGAAGATAAGGACCTTACAGAACCACTTGTCTTGGGTCAAGACTGGATCTATGACCATGCAGTCAACTTAAACCTCTGAAGTCAACTTCTTCAAGTTTGGGTACATGAGCAATGCATTACTTTAGAATTAGAAGATGGCATGATCACAAATCCAAGTATCACACATTCTCTTGGTTCTTCTAAGGCTAATCTTATAGAAGAAGATGTAGTATGCATCGAAAGCTCTATGATGCCAAAGGACCCAATCATGGAAGAACAGGCTCGAGAACGAGTGGATCTCTCCCCTTTTTCAAAGACTAATGCACCCACACTAGTTCAACCACAAAGGCAAGTGAAACAGTTTAGGACAACCGCTATATCAAATATCAAGAAGAAAGTAGTTCAGGGCATGAAGTAGATCTAGGTACAAAAGGGAGAGTAGCCACTCACACCATTGCAGTCAAACTCATCACCGAAGAAGTAGCGGAGAAAGACAAAGCAATACATAGCAGAGCAACAAAAACCTCTAGCTCAAAGAGTACTCCAAATTTGGGTACCAAAGCACTCAATGAAGGCCGACCACAATAATGTACAAATTTGGGTGCCCAAGAAATTAGCTACAGCTCAACGAGGGTGATTACAAATGTGGGTCCCCAAGGCACTCTTACATGCACAAAATCCTATGACCTCTCTCATGCAAAAAGTCTCAACAAAGAGGCCATGGAGAGGCAAGGTTCAGAACCAAGCACAGAGATCAAAAGAAAATTGACTCACCACTTTGGCAATGATAAGAAGAAAATCATTAAGGATATGGGTATGGAAGCCAAAAGCATCAGTATCCCTCACAAAACCCAAGAGCCAACCACATGGGCTACAAAATATAAGAAATCATTCAAAGATGAAGAAGCCAAAGGTGATCTCTACGCAACCAAACATTGTTTTCAAGTGGATTCCCATAAGGAGGAATGGACAGTCATCGTTTCAAGATCCAACGGATACCCCTCAACAAAGGCTGCATCCACATCTGCAAGAACATTGAAAGCCTCGACGTGCAACAACCATATGTCTTGGCATAACCTTGTCTTTTGCACCATTCAGGTCATGCATTTCCAAAGTACGCATTAATATAGGGCCACATTACAAGTCGTGCATAGACACATTTGACAATCCCAGGCACAAGAGCACATTGACATATGTCAAGTAATTTTCAATTCTAACATCTTTCTTCTTGTTTTGTGGCATTTTTCTGCACAATTAAAAAAAACAGAGAGCTTGTTCCTAAGTGTGGAACATGGAGCATGACTGTGTCATGCTTTGTTGAAGGTGGAATCGTTGATTACTAGGCATTTATCAGTTTTGATAGAAGTGTATTTGGGCTAGCAGATGATATTATTCCTACCTATCTGGTAGATGTCAAGAACTTGGCATGAACATGGCATCCACAACTATTGCTTCCCCTTACTTTGGTAGGAGGGAAGAGCTTGAAGATCCGCAACTTGAGAGATGGTTAACTACTGTATGTACGAGAGCATCCAAGGAGATATCTATAAGGGGTAGTTTTGGCACCTTGCAAATCCTTGTATTTATATTGGGTGAGAAGACTTGTGCTTATGGTGAGGTCAAGAGAATATGTGAAACTAATCTTGGTGTAGTTACCCAATGCTGTTTGTCAAGGAATATAAAGAAATTCAATTCTCAGTATTTGGAAAATGATGCTTTGAAGAGAGGGGACAGACCAGGTGCTCGAAGAATCTCATGGGTGGACCATCAACAAGGGCTTTCACCGACAACGATAGACCAACCCATGGTCCATCACGATGATGGGTGTACAACACGAAGAGATAAACATCGATCGACCATTTACCATGGTAAGAATCCTTACTTTGGCAACACCATAACCATGATAGATTAGGAAACCTCTTTGTCAGCATACCCTTGAGCAATTTGCTCAAGAACCAAATCTCTTGCACCATATTTCTTACCATGCATTCCCCGATTAAGCATGCATAGGGCCACATTACAAGGTCGTGCACAAGGCACATCTTTTCTTCAACCCATGCACTAAAACACTTACCCATCATTCACTATGGCTTATGAGTACTTGGCATGACTACTATGAACATCACCTTTGGAAGATCTAGAGGACATCACGGGGACAACATCAATACCTAGGAAGCAATTTGAAGAAAGAAGTTGCTCCAAATCAACTTTGATAACCTCTTTTTGAGCAAGTAGCAGTTTTTTGGAAGCTCAGAACGACACATACTTGCTGGAATCCAAGGAACAAGCACATACAAAGGATGGACACTACCTCTCAAAGCACTACATGGAACAACCCTTACAACAAGGGTCTGTTAGGGACGAAAGACTCGAGAGGGGGGAGTGTTGGAACTCAAGGTCAAGCACAAGCATGGAAGTACATCAGAAGAGTGGGCACACAAGAAGAGGGAGCAAGTAGGGAGCTCCAAGAAGAGTATGTCAAATTTTCAAAAGAATCCCCTACACAAATAGTGATTTTGATCACTCAAACCATTGTAAATATCATTTAACCTTTTTGTAACTCCACTTTGTTCAAGCTGAGGAGTCCTCAATCTTGAGGAGTATTAGAAGTATCATAATTTTTAGACTCTGTTTGAGCCCTCAAATAAGCCCTAGAACCTAATTTTAAACTAGGTTGGACACTAGGTCTAGATAGGGCCAAAACTACTCAAAAAACTATAAAAAGAGCTAGAGAGCTCATTTTTTAGGCTACCTTGTTAGAGAGTTGCCTTGTTGTAAAGTTGAGCTTTTGTAAGAGAACTCTTTTGTAATCGAAGATTTCCATTGTTCCTCTCTTTGATCTTGCCTTGTGTGCATGTGCGTGTATGTGTGTGCATGTTAGTGTGCTTAGCACTCACACATTTGTGCCTTCACATGCTCACGGTCTTCATACCGGTCCTCATGTCTCCGTGGATTGACAAGTAAAGGAGGTGGCACTTATGCTTAAGCTACACTCCTTTTATAGTGTGATCGACTAAAACCACACATCCACTTGAGTTTTGAATTGAGAGCACTGAGCAATCCAAGGTGTAGATGTATGTCCAAGTGTTGGACCTACAAGGGCTCACTACATGCTTCTTGTTATGCATAGGAGAACTCATTCTCTGCATTTTGTATTAAATCAAAATTGGTGCAAAAGCCTCATTAACAAGGTTGGAGCTAAAGCAAAGCAAATGAGGAGCTACAAAGCAAGGGGGAGCTTCACAAAATCAAGATTAAAGGAATATATAACTACTCAAGGTAACTCTCAAAGTTTTTGAGTCTTCAATGGCTGAGTTGAGTCAATGAGTAGAGAAGCTGGATAAGGATAACTACCCCGTGTGGAAGTTTAAAATGACCAACTACCTAATGGGAAAAGTCTTGTGGGATATCTTGAGTGGAGATGATTTTCAACTTCAAATCAATCAAGCTATTGAAGTCCAAAGGAGGCAAGCAAAAGAATGGGAAGAGAGGAATAGGAGAGTCATGTTCCTCATGTCACAAATCATTACTAATGCCATGGTAGGGCATATTAAGCATCTAGAAATAGTTAAGGATGATGGGAAGTTCTTGAAATGATGTATTTTACAAATACAAAATCTAGGAAACTTCAACTAAAGAATTAGTTAAACACAATCAAGAAAAGTTTGAATCAATCCATAACTAAACATACTTTGAAGATTAAGGAGCTAATTGATGCTTTATATTCTATTAGCACAATAGTTGAAGACGAAGATCTTGTGTGTTGTAATCTCAATGGATTGAGAGAAGATGAAAGATGGAAGCTTTTTATAACTTCCATTGACTTGAGAGATGCATATCCAATTTTTGAACAACTAATCCCTCATTGTGGAGAAGAGCTTAGCTTTTGTGGCTCCAAAGGAAAGGACAACCACAACCAAATGTTGTATGCAGGTCAAGGTAAAGGAAGGAACTCAAGAGGAGGCTCAAGAGGAAAAGAAAGAGGTCACAACAACTCCAACTACAATAAAAAACATTCAGAAGACAAAAAGGATGGATCAAATGACAATACACAAGGAAGAGATTGAGGTATAAGTAGAGGAAGAGGTCAAGGATCCTACATGCTATCATTGTGGTAAAGTAGGAAACTATGCTAGTGAATGTTGGCTGAAAAATGGAAAACCAAATGGAGGCAATCAAAGGATTCAAAGAAATTATGCAAGCACCTCAAGTGAAGGAAGCAAGGACACATTACTTGCAATGAGACATGAGTATACAAGCTCTTATGAAGATGACAAAAAATGGTACATTGATTCAAGTTGTAGTGACCATATGTCATGCCAAGGAAGTTTGTTCACTAATCTACAAGTACTAAGTGAAGGATGTGTTGAAACAGGTGATGATGCTCAACACAGGATTGAACGTATTGGAGGTATAAAGTTGTGTCCTAAGAGGTTGTTCTTATGTGAATCTCTAAATATATGCAGAGGGGTATTTTCATGATCAAAAGAGGTTTCCCATGCACAAATAAAGATGTGTGCACACCCTACAACCCAACAGAGTTGAACCACATCTTCACTTGGAGGTTGGGATGTTTCTATAGGTTGATTGAGAAAGAGTGAATTCATTAACTCTTTATTTCTATTTCTAAGCACGTCTGCCTCATCCATGTATATCTTAATCTGTGTTTCTAGAATTTTTCTTCTTTGTATGAAGAAGTTATGTCAATTTAGGGTTCTGGGGTCAAAACAGGGTTAAAACATGCTAACAAACAAACAGGGTTTCTTGAATTATTTGCGTGGGGCCTCCCTATGTTCCTATAGCTTGATATGTATGCCCAAAATTAGCCAAAGTTTGCAATTAAAAAAACCCCTAAAAATTTTGCCAAAATTGGCTATCAATTACGATTGACAGGGTTGTCAACCGTGATGGATAGAGCTGTCCATCGTGGCCTATCAATCGGGATGGACAGAGTCAATCGTGATTGATGGGTGTCAATCGCGATTGACAGGGGTGTCCGTCGTGATTGATGGGTCGATCATGATGGACGTGTGTCAATTGTGATGGATAGAATTTGTCAAGTTTCTTATGTTATTTTGTGTCAATCGTGGCCTGTAAGTCTCGCTGGATAGCTTCTCCATTGATTTTGGGTGTCATTTGTGATTAATATGTTGGTCACGATGGACAAGGTGTCCGTCGCAATGGACACTTGTCAATTGCAATGGAATGTTGTCAGCCGCGATGGACGCCTATCAATCGCGATGGACAAGCAGTTCGTCATGGGGTTGCCAATCATGATTAATTGATTTTTTTGTCTTTTCATGTTATCTCTTGTCAATCAGGCCTATATACATCGTGATGGAAAGGATTTTTGCCAAATGAAAGTGTAAATCGTGATTTTTCAGTCAATCATGATGGACAGTGATGTCCGTCGCGATGGATGCTATTAATCGCAATTGATGGGCTATCTGTTAGGTTCTGTCGATCGTGATAGATAGGTTGTCCATCGTGATGGACACTGTCAATCGTGATGGACAGAAAACATGCAAATTTTTTAAATTTTCTTGTGGATTAGTGTTGTGCAAGGCCTCTAGAGTGTGAATATGTGCTTAGTTTTACCAAAGAGTCAGATTTTTTATCAATCGTGATGGACAGAGGTCCACGCCTCAAATATTGTGTAGAGCTTTTACATACCTACCAAGCTACTGGAGATGATGATATAGCCAAAACCTGCAAGAAATGCTCAAAAGCACACAAAAATAGCAAGCACAATAGCTTTCTCTCGCTCTCTCTCATAAGTGAAATGAGAGAAATGAGGTGGGGAAGGTGATATGATCGAAAAATTGAAAATTCAGTGAAGAGGGAGATGAAGGTGGGTGATGGTGAGGATGATGATGGTGAAGTAAGAAAGAGAAAAGTAAGGAAAAGTAGAGAAATTACCTACAACTCCAACGTCACAACTCTACATCTTACCATCACACGTTCGTCCTCCAAGCTCTCTCCCTGGCAATGGTGCCAAATTTGGTGTCACTCTAGCACAATGGCAAGTACCACCATGAGGAGATCCACCTCATAATTGTCAATCCATGGAGATGTGAGGACTCGTATGATGACTATGAGCAAGTGATGGACAAGTGCATGAGTGAGAAGTACACAAGCATGCACACACATACACACACACGTGCACACAAGGAAACAACAAAGAGAGGAACAATGGAGTTCTTTACGTTACTCAAAAAGGCTCTTACAATAGCTCAAAACTCTAACAAGCTAACCCCAAAAATGAGCTCTCCAGCTCTTTTTCTAGTTTTTGACTAGCTTTGGCCCAGTCCAGACCTAGTGTCTAGCCTAGTTAAAAATTAGGTTCCAGGGCTTATTTGAGGGCGCAACCAAATTCTAAAAATTATGAAAATTGGTATGTAGATATTTCTAATACTCCACAAGCTCAAGGACTCCTCGGCTTGAACAAAATGGATTCTAATCTATCAAAAATGGTATTTACAATGTTTATGTAGTGATAAAAATCACTATTAAGAAGGATCTATTTTTAGAAAATTTGTGTGGCCTAATTGCCAGATCTTCTTTGACTGCTTTGCCTACTTGGTCCTTCTCTCTGCTCTGATTCTTTACGTTGGCTCCCCTGTCTTGTAATGTCTTGACTACCTTGACTACTACCAACATCCACCTTCCTTATCACATCTATTTCTTTTGTCAAAATGATGCACATAAAAGATCCAAGCTAAAAGAGAAGATACGGTGCATGCACAAATGTCTTCGAGGAATCTAGATCCAATACCATTGTTGTATACACAAGAATGACTACTAAGGTGACTAGCAACACTACACAAGAAAATCATCTAATCCCACAAGGAGAGAGATGCACATATGCCCCCAACCAATTCCACCCATATATACATACATACATACATACACACACACACACACACACACACATATATATATATATATATATATATATATATATATATATATATATATATATATATATATATATATATATATATATATATATATATATATATATATATATATATATATATATATATATATATATAGAAAGAGAGAGAGAGAGAGAGAGATTTCTTCTTGTTCTTGTTCATCAAGTGTGGTATCATGAATAAGTGAAGGTGGTATTTCTTCTTCTAATACATGATTTTTTGTTAATGACTCTACCCATCCCTCCAAGTTCTAGATAGCTTTAACTTCCCATTCCTCTATTTCCTTCATTAAATTTTCCCTTTGTTATTGCCAGCTCCTCGTTTCTTTCTCTATCTGCTCATTGAGGTTACTTAAACCTCTCATAGCTATAATACCATGCTTGTTTTTCCAACCCCTTTGCACCTTTGATTTCCTCTTTTAATTTCTCTAATTCATCATTGATTGCTTTAATTTCTTCATTTGTTGCTTTTGTCTTGTTTTTGTTTAGCCGGTTATTTCCTTCTTCCAATAAAATTTGATTTATTTCCTCATTATCTCTTCTCAGTACCTCATATGAATTTTGTAGAACTTTATTCTTTGACTCTAAGTGTTTGCTATCTCCCTCCAAAATTCTTATAATAACCATTTTCTTTTCGCATTTCTTTTCCATGAATTCATCTTGATTTTTATGCAAAATTACATTTGCTTCTAGTCTCATGGTCTTATCTTGCCATATCTCTATTGATCTTCTTTGCTCTCTTAACTCTGCTTGCATCTTTTCTTGATCTTTTTTATACTCTCCTATACCTTTAAATCTTTAGGAATTTTGACTTAGCTATAATACCATATAATATCATATTTATACTTGCTGATTTTGACTTAGCTATAATACCATATAATATCATATTTATACTTGCTGATCTGAAATGTTCAACCTAGTTAATCATATATTCATATATATCTGTGATATCCTTTGGAATCTTTTTTAATTCTATGTTTTATCATTTCTATATTATCTCTAAGTCAGAGTCCAACTTATTTTGCTCTTCATTTGGATTTTCTTGAACAATACCTACTTTTGTTTCAATAGGTTTTTATTCTTTCTTTTCATCTACTTATGGTTCTAGGATTTCATCATCAAATTTCAATTCATCATAAACTATTTCCTCCTCTGTTACATCCATCATGTCTTCATCTTGATTATCTATCTACTTCTCAATATCCTAGATGACTTCATTTACAAATACTTGGTCCTTCTGAATTAATTCTTCCTAGTTCAATTGGGTCTTCACAATCTCTTCCTGGACTCCATCACTCCCACCTCTGCCACCGACCACTAAGGAAATCATTGTATTAATAACAACCATTATCCAAATCCCAACCTCATCAACTTCGTTTTCCTTTCGTGAACCAACCTCTCAAGCCACACTCTTTTCTTCTACTACCAACCATCTTTTAACTTCCCCATTTTTGTCAGTCGAGCCCATCATTGACATCTCATGATACCTAGCATAACAGGACACCCAAGACCCACTAAAGTTAGTTTAGATATCCAAGATAATCTTGAAGCTGCTATTGAAGGAACCAAAGGCATAGAGATTAGTCCTACAAAATGTCGAGTTGTTCCCTCAAAAGACATAAAGATACTACTCGAGGAACATGCTAACTTTTTAGAGCCATATGAAAAGCTGGAATCAAAATGTGTAGACCTCAAGAAGCAGTTAGCCACTATCAGCACATCTTACAAGAGCCGACCATCCCCCCTTAGCCTATAGAGGAAGTGGAAGCCCTCTGGAACTAGGTGGAAGAACTACAAGCAAGACTCCTAACATATGAAAGGCCACCCTCTCCAATTGAAGACCCACAACCCGACATAGTGGTGGAAATTTTTGAAGAAACTGTATGAGCCTATGCTAGTACCTGGAGGGCATGTCACTGCCAAGGGCTAAGACACCTTTGAGATAGAAGCACCAGATTGGCTAAAGAGGGTAGAACAGATAGGCCACACCCATGATGATAGAGTATACATACAAATCATTCTCCAATCTATAAGGCACAGTCCTTAAGTCCTCTTATTTTCAGAACCTCTCTTATCAACCATTCATTACCACATCTGAGATGTAGTACATGCCATATTTAATCTTGTTAGCAAATTATAATGCAGAGATTAAGAGACATACATGGAAAGAACCAATATTCACTACTCAATTCGAGCGAGAGGATCTATTGAAAGAGGCACGTGCAAGCTCTATGTTTCAACCCAATTGGCGTACATGACTCTTGATGCACTACCCTAAAATGATGCACACATGGTCAAACATGTCATGTTATTGTTCATCACAAATCTTGGCAAGCATTTGTAATCAAAGTCCACGACAACAAAGCGTGTTCCAATTGGATTAACTATGCATATTTTTCTCCACCTAGAGCACCACCCACCATTGCCTATATGATCTCGACCATACACCATTGATGTGCATGATTAAAGAATGTATCAGACATTGCCGCACAAATGTGTATGAAGATTTTTGAGCTTATGATGGCAGTATTCAAGATTTTTTGTAAATCCAAGCCCCCATATATTTCAGCCCTCAGGTTTTTTGAAAGGAACCACGATTTGGTATACAACATGAGCCAAACCCCCTCGATCAACATAATTTATGCATGGCATGCACGAATCAATTACTTACCTGCTTGCTACAAGCAAACATTTGAAGAATGTTCTCTACAGGGTTCTGGGAATACCACTCTAAAATTTTCATTCCCAAATCGACACACATGTTGCATCTCTTTGCTTTAGAGAAATCCATACATGCAGATCACCTATGCCTAACACATCCGGACGTTCCAGGTCTATTCTATTGGGATAAAATGATGACACATTTGGCAAGAGGACTATGCATCCAAGAACATTACCTTGCCACCGATGTCATTGAATATTACATCAAACACTCCCTACAACAAGGGTCTGTCAGGGATGATAGATGCAAGAGAGGGAGGGGGTATTGGCAGTAGCCAAGGAAGTCAAGGCATGAAAAGAATAGGGGAGCTGACGCAAAGAGTTAAAGTAGAGGGGCATCCAAGCAGGACCAAGTAGGTAGAGCAGTCAAAGAAGATCTATCAACTAGGCCTGTCCAATTTTTTTAAGATAAATCCTTTTCAATAGTGATTTTCATCACTACATGAACCTTGTAAATACCGTTTTTGATAGATTAGACTCCATTTTGTACAAGCCAAGGAGTGCTCAAGCTTGAGGAGTATTAGAAGTATCTATGTACCAATTTTCATAATTTTAGAGGTTGTTTGAGCCTCCAAAATAGCCTAGGAACCTAATTTTTAGCTAGGCCGAACACTAGGTCTGGATAGGACCAAAAGCTAGTCTAAAACTATAAAAAGAGCTAGAGAGCTCATTTTGAGGTTCGTAGATTGGGAATTGAAGTGAAAAGGAGCTTGTAATCCTGTTTTGTGATAATTAAAGATTCCACTGCTCCATCTCTTTGTCTTGTCATTTGTGCACATGTGTGTGTATGTGTGTGCATGCTAGTGTGCTTCTCACTCACACACTTGTGCATCTCAATTGCTCACGATCGTCATACCCTCCTCACGTCTTCTCATATCGACAATTATGAGGTGAATCTCCTCGCGTATGCAAAGCCAAGACCCAGACCACTTTGCATGGAAGCAAGACCACAACCAACCCAACCTTGAATTTGCTCAAGACATTGGTCATCAGCTCCAAGCTATGCCACATGACCTTGAGAACATGGAGAGGAGGGTTGTCAAGGATCCAATCTTCTACTCACAAAACAAACGAGAGACAATCATGCACAGACACACACCTCACTCTCACACTCAAATACAAAATACAAGAATGCACCTAGTCTAAGAGTAAAAGAGTGATCTTCCATTCATAAACGGATATATACATGAAGCTCATGTCGAACCAAGAGCTTCCTTTTCTCAAAAATGGGTTTCTATATTTATAGCCTATGCTCTTTTCCCCATGTGCTCCTTTGACTAGTCAAAAAGGGAGCATGTGTCTACTACCATATCTTAGGATATCTTGGCAAATATTCCTTTTCTAACAACCAAATCCCAAGAAATATAGGCATGGGATTTTCATGTGGGTTCTCTCATATGTGTGCAAAAAGGTGGGTTGTTTACAAGGCTTCCATACCATAGCATTGGAGAAATATTAAAAAGTTTCCGAAGAGGGTGTTCTTATGTGAAACTCTAAATATATACAAAGAGGGGCATTTTCATGATCAAGGGAGGGTTCCCATGCACAAATAAAGATGGGTGGACACCCTACAACCCAACACTCTCCTCCCCATAAACTTTATCGTTCTTGACAAAGCTAAGATAAGAGGATCATACATAGCTAAACTAGTCCAAGTTGAGTCTTCAAATCTTCAATTCTTCAAGTTTGGAGTTCTTCAAGTCTTCAAACCTTTAGGTCTTCAGGTCCTCAGTGTTGAGTGACACAATCCCCTCGAGGGGCAGTCAACCCCGCATACATCCTACTGTGCAACCCTTTATAACTGAAAAAAGCATCCCCATGGAGCTCCCAAACCTGAAATTAACATATATAAAGCAAGTAGATTGTATTTGAAAAAGTAGACAATAAACATTCATTCCAACTTTAGTTTCCACTTTAGGGAGCATCACATCCTACAAGATTTGCTCTTCTAGAGAGAAGTCCTCATGAAGATTTTTCCAGTTCCTACAATCCAAAGCAATGGCTCCAAAAAGCAAGGAGCTCATTAATGGCAAGAACCTATAGAGCTCCATTTCTCATGTCACAATCATATGGTTGTCCCTATCGTGTTATTAACTAGGTCTTGTGTGATAGTTAGAAAGTTCCTTGAGTTACTATTTTTTAGCATGTGCTATGAAAGTGTGGACATGGAAAAGCTTTGAAGAGTATGTAAGCATAGTACTAAGTGTATTATTTGCAAAATAAATGTGCATGGGTAGAGATCAAGAAATGTTCAAGTCGTTATGAGCTAATCCTTGCAAATCATGGTATCAAAACATCTAATTGGGGGGTCAAAAAGGATCAACACTAAATTTTTGTATGTGTAGGCATGGCTATGCATTTATGAAAAACTTCTACCATGAACCATAAAAAAAATCTTTCAAACCTCTCAAACTCCAAAAAGATTTAGCATATGTAAGCATCCAATATTCAATTTATCTAGTAAATACTAGTCACAAGGCTAAGATTTAAATAGTACCAAATACCAAAAAAATCTTCCTTGCTTTTAGTGCCTGGAAGTGTGCATCCTTGTTGGCCTATGCAAGTCATTTCATGTGTGATGAGTTTCAATGAGAAGCAAAGGTGAGTGCATTACCTAGTGAAGCATGCCTGTGATTGTGATAAAGCTTGGAGGTAATTCATCAACGGAACCACAAAGTAGGAAAACATGAAATTCCTATGCCATCAATCACACAGATTGCTCAAAAATTAATCATAAATTAGCTCAATTTAGAGACTTTTCCTATGTATTTGGGAGTTTCAAATCACCCCCACATGGGTGATTCACAGGATTAAAAACCACACATCAATGTAGTCAAACTTTGCATCAGTTCCAAGCTTGTGTTAGTGTGTTTGTGTGTGTGTGTGTGTGTGTTTGTGTTTTTGTGTGCATCTTCATCTTCTATCCTGCTACATAAAGATTAGTAGATCAACTTGTAGTATAGCAATGATACACCCCGATACCTAGGAGCCACCATCCCCCTTCCTGCAAGCCTATAACAATAAATGAGCAAATGAAGAGATACTAAACATTTATGAGGTCACCACAGAAAACAACATTCCCAAATGCTCTTTCCAAGGTTATGATCACCATGTTGGGAACCATCCCCAAGGAGAACAGTCACAATTACTCCCCCATCCCCAAGCATGGCAATCACCATATCATTCTATCCTGAAATTCAAAGAAATACAAAAGACAAAAGCGCTTGCACCCATTCAAAAAATGCAAATACTCAAAACTTAGTTTCCTTAGAGTCAGGACCATTAGAAAACCAAGAGCATTAGTCAAATTGAGATGCACATATTTCCAAGTTGCATATCTAACATATGTCGCACCACAAGTGCAAGGATGCCTCTGACTCCTCAAGAGAGAGCACCTGTGTGAGCCATTATCGACAAGCTTAATTTCATGCTACAACCAATGGAAACATCAAGCAGTGGGTCATTTAGATCACCTTCAATTAGTGGCTATACTAGAGCTTATTAGTGTTACATGAGTATGAACATAGAGCCGGAAAGGAAACCAAAAAAGGAAGGGGGTTATCCATGTGTCATGTTCATAGATAGTCCTTCCTTCAAGGTGTGGCCAACCTGGTGTTCTGGACATAATTCCTATGTAGATGCAATCACAAAAATCACACCTACCAACATCTAGGCTTTAGCTTTTATCCCATGAGAGTCTAAACAATTTATATTTATTATCAAAAGCTATTGTGCTCTTCAACGGTGTCAATTAGTCACCCCCGACTACCTTCAGACCTAGAATGCAAGTAAAGAACAACATAGGATATGACTCATTGTGTGTGTAAAACAAGACCGATAAGTATTAGCATTCCTAACAGAATCAGTAGCCGCACAGATGAGCTCAAGAAACAGGGCTATCATTCCTTCGTATAGTGGCTACAATCCTCTGGGATCAAAAAGAACAAAAAGTCGAGATTAAACATCCTTTAATTCTTCAATCAATTTGTCAAAGCAATGAACAATCAAGATGTTGGACATTTAATGAGAAATTCTAACTGAGGCCGTCATGTGGTGTCAAAAGATGTGGACTTAATCCCCCAAAACAAGGCAATCACGCACAACCCCACATCGACAAGAGCATTTGAGGGTCTTGTTTTTTCAACAATTTTAAACCTATAAGGTTTAGATTAATGCATACTTTTAGACAATTAATATGGTGCCATAAATCATGATTCTCAAATCGTCCCAACTTCTCGCATCAATGTATGTGTTTGTATAGAGTGTGGCATGTTGGAACATCAACAAGACTTCTAGGTAGTGATGTAACGATCCTATCAAAAGAGCATGATAGCCCAGGGTCCAAAATCCACAGAGCTTTGTCTCAACAATGCTTCCTAACACTTGCATGAGTTAATTAATTCTTAAATTCATACAGATTTCACCATGAGACAAGGATATCCTATGTAAAATTTTTTTCATGCATATTGTTACGATTGTCATGGTCATTATAGAGCAAACAAATAGATGAAATTATTTAGCATTTCAAATCCAATAGTGCAATGAGAATAAAACATCTTTCAAAGCTTTGTTATGGAAGCTTTCATATCATGTAACTTCAACTCATGGGAATAAAAACTATGGTTGAACATTTAGGTACCTAAAACATTACACAAGGATATATTGATGCACGATCCAAAGGATAAGTCCAAAACCAAGGTGCGACTGTGTTGATGTTTAGAGAGTCCTCTATGAACCCAGGTAAGCCATCCATGCCTCCTCACTCTTCTGGGAAAGTGATAAATATGAACATTAAGTTCTCGAGTCTGACTTCAACCTGCTGCTTTATCAAAAACACAAGACATAGGTAATTGCAAAAGCATTTTTTGAACAATCCTCTGGTTTGATATACAATAAATAGTCATAGTTATGCCCATCATGCCTAGGTGGTCTAGTCATCAAAATGTGGTGCGGGGCATGCCAGTTTACATGAGGTGGTAAAGCATAGTCAGCCCCAGCCTTGGGAGGCAAGTGTAGAGCCATGGCTCAAATCCATGGGAAGTATGAGCTTGATCCATGAGTACTAGAGAAAGGCTTGTTTCAAGAGTGCAATAGAAGGAAACAATATGTGGCATATGGTAAGGGCCAAAGCCCAACCCTATAGAGGTGAGGGGTGAAGGGGAAGCAAAATAGTAGGAAGACGTAGCGGAAAAGCAATGAGAGCCCATGAGGGCTTGCCCTGAGAGAAGCATACCCCAACAAGGGCGACACAACAAAATGGAGAGGCCATCATTAAACATGACAACCGACTACCTTCTTTGCCCCCATCAACCTATTAGAAATCTACCCTACCAATTGTGCAAAGCACATGAATGTGAGACGAGGGGAATTCATGCAAGCATATCAGAAAAATATTTAAAAATTATCCTTGAACATATTACAAGCTAATGGGAACATATTGTAATGCAAGCATGCCAAATACAAGAGGGGAAAGCATTATTATTTCTCATTTGACATTCAAAGGACATTGCAAACTAAAGAAGTATTCCTTGGAGTCATGTCGCCTGGAGTATTGGAGTATCTCAGAGGTTGTCAAGGTAGTTACACAAGCATCAAACTGCAAGGTAGGAATAAGACACTATGGGGAAAAAACTTGACTATGAGCCAGGATGTAAAAAAAGTTTGGGGAAGGCATGCTTGACCCCAAGTCAAGGGGAAGCACGATGCTTCAACATTCATACCTTCTGAACAAAAATCATCGTAGCAATAGCGATACCAAGTCATAGCTGCACAGACACCAAAATTCCAAAATTGAATCAGGAGCAAGGTGAGCCCAACAACAATAAATTCACCAGTCCCAAGCCGCTTGGTTGGGTGGTTGGGCCTTTCGCCTCTTGAGGCGGGGGCGAGGGCTCAACCCCCACCGGCAACATGTAACGGACATATTAACATGGAAACCTTGTATTGTGGCTGATGTGCCACCGCTTATCCTGCTACGCAGTAGATGTGACTGCAATCTAACCCAGCTATGTAAACTTGGAGGAGTAGGCCTTGGCTGAACCTCCATTTAGAAAAACAATTGATTCAACATCAAGTGGGTTAAACGGGAAGCACACATGGAGTTTGATCCCAATATAGCAGCCGTTCCAAGTAGGCAAGCTTGCAAGTATTATGACCCATAGTAGCCGACAAGAAAGCCAACCCAATGTACTATAAGCAAGAAGAGGGGGAGCCCGATTGCTCAACCCCACCATGGAAGCACATATCATGAGAAATAGATACTAAAGGAGCTTGACCCTAGCAGTAACATTGTGCGAGAAACATGTTTTGGCTCAAATCCATTGTACAGGGCATGGTCTCCACCATGGGCCACGATTCCCTAGATGCATACTTGAGAACGGCCCAACTTGCATGCATTAGATTCGCTTTGAGATAGAGTGGGTAATAGAGATGATGTACCACCCCCAAGCCCCAACCATCCCAACATGCAACAAAATTAAATGACAAGGAGAGGAAGGTGAATTAACTCCCCACACGTCCATATCTAATGAAAAAAGGAGAGACGCTTAGCAATAATTGATTGTAAAAGAAAGAGAATGTTCATCTCCAACCCATTTTCGAAATGCATAGCACCAAAATTTTTCAATCTTCAAATTTCCTTTGATTATTTTTTTTGTTTCTTGAAACAGAAAAGAGGGAGGGACAAGAGAGAGGACCACCCATCCCCCTATCCAAGGCAATCACTCATTAGAGATGGTAGTGCTGGAAAGTGATGTCCATGTGTGTGTCAGTGTGTATGTATGTATGTGAGAGAGAGAGAGAAGGAAGGGGGTTGAGGGAGTGTTCTTGTGCCACAAACAAAAGTGCACTAAAACTACACTAATAAGAACAAGAAATGGGGAGTTAATGGCCCAATGGAAGGGGGTAAATGCCATGCAAGAACTCAATCCTATGCAAATGAGCAAAAAAATTTGCAACACAATACTTTACCACATGTTCTTGATATCTCCAAGTAATGAAAGGTCATTCTCCTCGACAACAGTGCCAAAATGTGTTGTTGTAGTATACCCAAGGGAAGCCAAGACCCACACCACCTTGCATGGGAGCAAGAGGAGGGCTCAATAACGACTCTCCTTTCATCCAACCCGACCTCCAATATGCTCAAGCCATTGGCCATCAGCTCCAAGCTATGTCACATGCCCTTGAGACCATGGAGAGGAGGGTTTTCAAGGATTCTTGTCACAAGTGGAAAATACAAGCAATTCAATCTTCTACCCACAAAAAAAAGGAGAGAAAAGCATGCACACACACACCTCACTCTCACACTCAAAGACAAAATACAAGAATGCACATAGCCTAAGAGTAAAAGAGTGATCTTCCATTCATAAAAGGATATATACATGAAGCTCACATCCAACCAAGAGCTCCCTTTTCCCAAACATGGGTTTCTATACTTATAGCCTATGCTCTTTTCCCCATGTGCTCCTTTGACTAGTCAAAAAGGGAGCATGTGTCTAGCTACCATATCTTAGGATATCTTAGCAAATATTCCTTTTCTAACAACCAAATCTCAAGAAATATAGGCATGGGAGTGCTCCTCCATGAGCCATCTCAATTACAGAAAGGTATTCTCCCTCATGCACACATAACCGTAATTGATTACCTTTCTCTCTTTTAAATAATTGCTTCCCAATAATAGTGTAGTCTTTACTTCGTTCCTTCAATGCTCTCTTTCTAGCTAGGTTTGCTCCTTCTAGATAAGTACAAAACTTTAGAAAATCCACTAGCAGTTTACTCCACTCAAGGGAAATTGTAGAATAGCATAATGAAAAATGTCCTTTCGGTATATTTTCATGCATACTTGGCAGTTATGTATAGGTTCATGCACACACTTTTGCATGTTAGCCCAATGCACACCTAATCTTCTCAATTCTTGAGTTGTTCCACTAATTCCCTTCTGTGTTCTCCACTTGTTTTCATGGGCGTGTTCCAAGAAACTCTTTTGTTCCTCGTCTTCTATACATCTTAGAAGTACTCCGTTAGAGTCTCTAAAATACAAACTGCCTACCACAATGTGGAGGTTTCGTGATTGCCAGAACTCCTTCTTGGTGTTCATGTTGATCATATGGTGTGGTCCATGCGTGAGTATAGGAATCAAACTTTCAGACCATTTTGGACATACTTCTAAGTTGAAGAGGTATGTGTCAGGTAGCTCATCAGCTACACTTGTGGGTGTCTCCCCATGAGTCATTCTTGACAAATGGTCTACCCTTAGACGTGTATTACCCTTCTTTACTACCACCTCAAAGCCGAACTCCATAAGTAGTAGAAAACATCTCACTAGCCTTTTGGTATTACATGGTTTGTTAACCAAGTATAATAGTGCTTGATGAGCAATAAAGAATTTAAATTTTTTGGCTAGGAGGAAATGTCTAAATTTTTTCACCACATAGACCATCCCTAAGCCTTCCCGTTCTACAATAGTGTAGTTGCATTCAACTTGCTTTAGTTTCTACTTGCATAAGCTATTTGGTGATCTAATTTTCCTTCATCAGCAGATTGTGCTAAGATACATCCAATTGCATAATTGGATGCATCCACATGAATATGGAATGGCTTATTCCAGTTAGGCACTTTCAAAATTGGTGTTGAACTCAATCTTCTCTTTAATTCATTAAAACCTTTTTCACACTCTTCCATCCAAACAAATTGATTCAATAGCCCGTACAAGGGTTTATCAAGTATGTCATACATGTGGATGAATCATCGGTAATATCCACAATGTCCCATAAAGGATTGTACTTCTTTAGTGTTCTTTTGTCTTGGCAATTCGAAAATGATTTTTATTTTATCTTCGTCGGTTGAGATCCATTCTTGGACACTATGTGTCCCAAAATTTTGCCTTGTCTGACCATAATGGACACATTTTTCTGGATTCAGACAGACTCGATATTGTCTACATTTATCAAAGATTTTCCTTTATTCTAGTATATGATCTATGCATTGAGAAGACTAAGTACATAGATCATCCACATAGAACTCCATACTCTTCCTCAAAAACTCCTTGAACACATGACACATCAATCTCTGGAAGGTTGTTGGGGTGTTGGTCGACCCAAATGGCATAACTCTAAAAGCAATACACCCCCTAAGGAGCATGAAAGGTAGTGTATTGGTTGTTTTTTAGCATATAAGATAGCATGATTGGGCACATAAAAGATGCCATAACTCTGAAAGAGGCTTGGAATAGTTTGATCACATTGTATGAGATCGGTACAAAGGCATGAAAATTACAACTCAAGAATGAGCTGCATAGACTAGAGAAATAGAGCATGCTCGTAAGTGACTGCACCTTAAAAATCAAAAGCATATTGGATACACTTGCATCTAGTGGAAAAAAATAAGTATTTCAAAATTTCTATTCAAATCAAGGAGAATATTCCAAATTTTGTTGACCTTGTGTCCATGCTAATAATTGAAGAAAAGAACCTTGTTGAAGACTCAAACTCCCAAGGAAAATCTACTTTTGAGTAGGTACTCTACTCTACCATAGGGAGAGGTTGAGGGAGAGTCTTCAAAAGTGGAATAGGAAACAATAACTACGACCAAGGTCAAGAACAGACTAGTGCAAGAGGTAGAGGATAGTTTCAAATGTAGGGGGAGCCAAAGAGGCTGCAAAATTTTCCAAAGAAATGATTTAGGTAATGATAATAAGGGATGTTGGAATCACAATAAATGTGGTCACTTTGAATGTGATTGAAAATCAAGAATCCAAACAACAAAAAGCAACAAAACAACTATGCATCCATAAATGCAAATTATTCAGAGAAGTTGTTCATTGTCTAACATCACATGATGAATAAAGTGTCAAATAATGTTTCAAAATCAAATGGCAATGTAGACCAAATGTGTCACTGAGCAATAGTTCCAAATCAAACTTGTGGAGTGGAAGATTGCATTGAAATTTTAGTCCAGCAAATTCATCAACTGCATCTAAGAAAGGTAAAGAAAAGATTTTTACTAGTAATAAAACAATGCAAGTTTTGAAGTTATTAATGGAGAATCAATTGGTTTAGAAAAGATCCTTGATGAGAAATTTGGTTTGCCCTTTGTGAAGAATTCAAGATTAAGAAAGGAATGTGCAGATGATACAACAAGAACAAGTGACCCAGGGCCAAGAATATCTAGGAGGATGTAGAATTCGGTGCAGTGATTGACATATGATAGCTACATGGCTCATCTTTGCGCTTACATGATCAAGGTAATACAAGATGTTGAACCTTATTGTTTTGAAGATGCAATGCAAATGCATATTGAGAGAAAACTATGCATGAGGAGATGGATGCACTTTATGGAAATGAAACATGAAAGTTGGTGCCATTTCCCCAAGGAAAGAAACCCATAAGTTGTAAGTGGGTTTACAAGCTAAAGCACAATGTTGATGGTAACATAAGCAAGTATAAATCATGATTGGTAGCAAAGGGATATGCACAGAAATATGGCATTGATTATGAGGAAAATTTGAGCCATGTGTCTAAAATGGCTACTATTAGAGCACTTGTTGCATTGGCTACATAAAAAGGGTGTATTCTACATTAGATGGATGTGAAGAATGCTTTCTTACACAGTGAGTTGCAAGAAGAACTATACATGGACCAACCACAAGGATATGAGGATTAAAGTAACTTGAATATTTTTGTAGCTTAAAAAGACTTTGGCTTAAACAAGATCCTTCATTCTTGGCATGCAAGGATTTCAAATTATTTAACTTCCATTGGATTTTCTAACTTTGATGAAGATCACTCATTATATGCAAGAAATGTTGATGATGGCATCATAACCACCCTCATCACACATGGTCTATTTAACATTTGGCAGCAAGTAAATAGCTCAAGTGGATTTGTGACACAAGATGATTGGCCAAATAAACCTCCAAAAGTTGAAGGATATGCAAATGACAGTTGTGATAAGTGTTCTCTCAAATTTCCATTCTCAAAGTATGCAATATTTTTGTGAAGCATGCCCATTTGGGAAGCAATCAAGGACTCCATTCAAGAAGAGTACACAAAGGAGAAAATTTTCATTGGATCTCATTCACACGGGTGTATTAGGAGTAACCAAGGAGTCCTCATTGGAAGGGAATAGGTATTTTATTATTTTCATTGATTATTGAAGTTTTTAGTCACTGTAAAGTTTTCAAAGCACTTTTGAAAAAAAGAGATGGGGAGGTACATAAAGTTTCTTAGTGGGATAATACTTCTCCAAAAAATTCTTTGAATTTCTAAGTCATAATGGCATCAAAAGGGAATACACATTCAAGTCTATACCCTAATAAAATGGGGTTGCAGAGAGGAAAAACAAGCACATAGCTAAAGTGGCAAGATCAATGCTCAATGAGATGATAGCTAAAGTGGCAAGATCAATGCTCAATGAGATGAATCTGCCAAATTTCTATTGGAAAAATGTAGCAAGTATGTCCATCTGCATCATGAAGAGGTACCCCACTTCAAGTTTAAATACTTTAAGTCCATATGAAACATGGTATGGTAAGAAATTGGATATATCCCATCTCAAGTTTTCAAGTTGTGTATGTTATGTGCATGAGACTTATGAATTGACATATAAACTTGAAACAAAAGCTGAAAGGTGTATATTTATTGGGTATTCAAGCGAGAAAAAGGGTTTTAGATGCTATAATCCTAAAATCAAAGAGCTAAAGGTGTCTAGAAATGTTATTTTTGATGAATTTCTACCTTGATATGGTGTGAAAGATGGATTACAGATTGAAGAAATACAAGATGCCGAGACAAGACATGTAGAAGACCTAGAAATTGGTCCAAATTCAAGGACAACATCAAAGGGTAGCCACACATTTCCATGGAAAGGGAAACTGAGAAGCAGTTCTACTTCAAGTGAAGAAAGTTCTACAAGAAGCAAAGGCAAGGAGGAAGAAGATGATCAAAACAATCAATTGGTAGAGATGGATAGCATCATTGAAGGAACGTTTGAAAATATAGAAAGTCCTTGTGTAAAGATATAAAAAGAAAGGAGTTGTCAAATGGTGACGTGATTATTGCTTCTGGCATTTTATGTCATGGGCTGTATAAGCTCATAGACTATGAAAGATCTGTAAATAATTCAGCATGTGCAGTACATGATTCTCAGGATATGTCAGATGCAAAGATTTGGCATGCATGCTTTGGTCATCTGAATTTTGCTAGTTTGCTACACCTGTAGAAATCTGAAATGGTCTCCTCTTTGCCCAAACTTGAGGCACCCAAAAAACATGGGATCATCTGAATTTTGATAGTTTGCTACACCTGTAGAAATCTGAAATGGTGTCCTCTTTGCCCAAACTTGAGGCAACCTAGAAAACATGTTTGTGAAGGCATGCACGCTTTGGCTATGTCAGATGCAAAGCTTTGGCATGCACACTTTGGTCATTTGAATACTGCTAGTTTGATACGCCTGCAAAAATTTGAAATGGTATCCTCTTTGCCCAAACTTGAGGCACCCAAAAAACATGTTTGTGAAGGCATGCATGCTTTGGTCATATGAATTTTGCTAGTTTGCTACGCCTGTAGAAATCTGAAATGGTGTCCTGAGGCACCTAGAAAACATGTTTGTGAAGATTGTATTTTGGGCAAAATGCAGCGTTCCTCCTTTCCAAAAGAAGGTTCAGTTTGGGCCACTCAAAATTGCAGCTTGTACATAGTGATGTCTGTGATCCTATGCAAACACCTTCTTTTGGAAATTTTCTTTACTTTCTGACTTTCATCAATGATTTTTCCAGGCATGCATGGGTATATCCATTGAAGGCAAAGTCCAAAGTATTCATGTGCTTTAAACAATTTTTGGTTTTGGCTGAAAATCTATCAGCATGTAAAATGGGCACCCTTCGTTCTGATCAGGGAGGTATATGTCTTCTAATTTTAATGCATTTCTAGCTGAACATGGGATAAAACACCAGTGTACAGTGTCGTATACACCCAACAGAATGGAGTTGCTGAACGAAAGAACAGGTCACTCATGGAGATGGCGAGGTGTATGGTCAAGAGTCAAGCTTTACCACATAGTTTTTGGCTTGAGGCTATCATGTGTGCAGCATATGTACTTAACAGGTGTCCCACTAAAGTGCCACATTCTATCACTCCATATGAGGCTTGGCATGATCGCAAGCCATTTGTTGCTCATCTATGTGTTTTTGGTTGTTTGGCATATGCCTTAGTACATGAACAACATCACAGAAAATTGGATGATAAAGTAGTAAAATGTATTTTTGTTGGGTACAATTCTGAAAGTAAAGGCTATCGTCTATATCATCCACAGACTAAATGCATTATGGTTAGACTAAACGCATTCTGGTTAGCCATGATGTTGTTTTTGTGGAAGATGCTATTCAGCCATTACTTTCATGTACTAAGAAGAAACCTCTTAGCTCTAAACACATGTATGATACTTTGCTGCCTCTTTTTACAGGTGGATAGTCTAGTGCTGGTCCTAATGAGGTAACTTCTCAACCTTTGCAGTTTTCATGTGATGATGCAGATCATCCCATTTCTTATGCAGATTTACATGATGCACTTGTTGATGAGAGAGCTGATATTGAAGAGGCAAAACCTATGCCAAAATGGCTGGTGCAGACTTTGCATGACAGCAAATTAGATGCACCTATGTCATATCATACTTGATCAGGCTCTCATAGTGCCTCTTTTGCATCAGATTGATATGATATGGCTGCATCTAGTCTCTGTGATGAGAATGAGCCTATTTCATTTGACAAGACACAAAATTTAGAAAATCGGATGCCTGTTATGCAATCTGAATATGATGCTATAATGAAGAACAGTACTTGGTCTTTATGTGACTTGCCTCCTGGCAAGAAGGCCATTGGTAGTAAGTGGGTTTGCAAGCTAAAGCGTAAGCCTGATGGAACAGTTGACAGGTATAAGATTAGGCTTGTTGCAAAGGGTTATGCACAGGAAAGAGGCATTGATTTTGATGAGACCTTTGCACCTACATGCCGTATGACTACTATTCGGAGCATCTGTGCACTTGCAGCCATCATGGTTGGAATGTACATCAGTTTGACATTAAAACTGCATTTTTTGAATGGTGATTTGCATGAAGAAAAGTATGTTTTTCAGCCCTGTGGCTTTGTGTAGAAAGGGCATGAAAACCAGGTGTGCAGGTTAAAGAAGGAATTATATGGTTTAAAGCAAGCACCACGTGCTTGGTATGAGAAGATACATGCCTATCTGATTGCACATGGTTTTGAGAATAGTCCAACTAAAAGCACCTTATATGTTAAGTGTGCTAATGATGTGCTTTTGATCATTGTTGTCTATGTTGATGACATGCTACTCATTGGTCCTATTGAGAAGCATATTGCTGATTTTAATGCTGATTTGCATGCCTCATTTGAGATGTCTGATTTGGGGTATTTGCATCACTATTTTGGCATTCAGATTTTGCAAGTTGATGGTGGAAGTGTCAAAGGAAATATATTGACACATTATTCGAGCATTTTTGCCTTCAAGGTTGTAAGCCTATTGTCAGTCCTATGCAGAGAGGTTTACGATTGAGTCTTAATGATGCTGGAGATGCATTTGATGTTGTCCTCTATCAGCAAGCTGTTGGATGCCTGATTTACTTATGCATTAGTGAGCCAAATATTCAGTTTGTTGTCTCACAGATGAGCAAGTTTATGCATTGCCCAGGTGTCAAGCATTGGCAGGTGGTTAAGCGCATCTTTCGCTACTTGACTGGTACTCGGCTACTTGGGTTGTTTTATCCCAAGAAGGGATCACTACCACTAGATTTGCATGCTTTTTTTCTGACTCAGACTAGGCTGGTTGCTATGACACTCGTGTGTCCACTAGTGGCTTTTGCTTCATGCTTAATAGCTCATGTATATCTTGGTTGAGCAAGAAGCAACCTACTGTGGCCACTTCTAGTTGTGAGGCTAAGTATAGGGAAGCTTTCACAGCGACTGTTGAGTGTGTGTGGCTCAGACGCCTTAAGGCTGATTTGGGTGTTGGTCAGTCTTCTACCACCAGCATTTTCACTCACAGTCAGAGTGCATTGGCAGTTGCGAGGAACCCTGTGTTCTATGCCCGCATTAAGAACATTGAGGTGCATTATCATTATGTCAAGGAGAGGTTCTCTTCGAGGGAGATCATCTTGGCATATGTGCCCATGTAGGAGAACGTTGCAAACGTTTTCACGAAGGCTCTGCCTAGGTAGAACTTTGAAGCTTTTCACAAAGCTTTGGGCTTACTTCCTTTTGTGGAGTAATTTCCACATAGCTTGGCACTTCCTTATACATGAGTGTCAGCTACTTGTTCACCGCATCACTCCCAAGGGGGATTTGTTGATATATTAAGGTATTGATGTGTGTGAACACTCTAGGACCGTCGGGGCACTTTTTTCCCTCTTTAGGAGGTTTTTTCCCCCCGGTTTGTATATATGCCTTTTGCCCTAATGGGATACTTATCTTTGTACATTCTAGTGGTAATACATTCAATATTGTGTGTTGTGCTCCAAGCTTCTTCTTCTTCCTTGTGTTGTTCGCGTGCTTCCATAGGACGTCTAACTCCAATAGATTTCTCACAGCACAAGTCTCGTTATGCTAAATTCCTTACCTTCTAACTTAGAATTTGAATTCTCACTTTTAAAAAACTTTACATTGTGCATTGAGATCTAAGCAAAACTCTGACATGTAAAAATGCACGACTCTAAGAGCTTTATCTGCAGATTTTACATATACATGTTCCTATTGATCATACACACAACCTAAAAGGAATTAGACCATGAAACTTTGAACATATCTTGACTAGCTTCTAGATTAGATGTGTACAAAAGATTTCTTGATCCACCTGATCAGGCTGAGAGAAATCAGAGAAAGACTTGACGCTGACTCTCTACACATCTATCACATGAACTCTTGACTTCTAATGACTCTCACTCAATTTCTTTATATTATTGACTTATATAGATATGATTCAATAATCATCCCATGTCTATTACATTATTCCTTTATCATTCTAATGATCATCTATACCTATTGTACAAGATCTTTCATCTGTAATGTACATATGTATACAAGCTACATTTCTAAGGTCTCTTCACTTTTCTTCAATGACTTCTTTGACTTCATTTTCACTTCTTGACTTGCTTCAAGCACTTCATAATCATCGATTGGTGATTGCTTTGTTCCAACAGCTTCCCCTCAATCACTAATTGTGATTATGCCATTCTTCTTTATACCTACCATCTCTTTGAACTTTTGTAATTTAGCTCCATCTAAGCTCTTTATCAACATATCTGCAGTATACAAGACTTCAATCTCTTTGTCAAGTACCTCTTCTCTCAAGAAATGATACTGAATTTCTATGTGTTTAGTCCTAGCATGAAAAACACAAAGATAACCATGAGTAGATCTTCTATCATTTGAATTACCTGCCCAATCTGCATCATTAAACACTTTGATTCTTGTGTCAGATGTAAAACCATAATAAAAATCTTCACTCAAGGTTCCCTGATATATCTAAGTATCCTTTGAGCAGCAATCTAATGAGTTTTCTTTGGACAATGCATAAATTGTGATAAGACACCAACTGCATATGATATATTTGTTCTTGTCAAGGTAGCATAGATCAAACTACCTACCAGGTAGTTCAGGGTTGGCTTATCTAGAAAAGCCAGAAGGACCTTACAAGACTCAATTGGAATACATCAGGACTAATCATCTAGGTGCGCGCATCTACGAAGATGGCCTGAGAAGATCTGTGGTCCAGATTAAGAACCCCGATCAACCCCATGGACTAGACCACCCAGTAGTCAAGTTTGAGAATGGAGCATACCTAGATAAAGAGGGGACTATATATGTAGTCACCACTCTTCCAAATAGAACCGACGAGTTTGGAAATGTGATTGCAGAAACCGATATGGGTGATATAGAGCAAGGAAATTGAAAGAGCCGAGAACTCCCCGCGGTAAATCAGTCTTGACCAGAATCATGACTCCAGAATGGATTCCCCAGGATAATAAAAGCATAGTATTGCTTTTAAATTGAGAAACCGATGAGGCCTTTTGGAGGTATAAGCCTACCTTGTCTCATGAAGTAGGTGCTCTCAGAATCTATGAGTTTAAAGACCCTGATAGTCCAGGCAAGGTAACCTACCTAGACAATACATCAGAGAGGATCTTCGTGGTCACCGAGCATGGCAGACATGCCTACACATGGAAGGGTGAATTTGTTTTTCCCCAACCTCGGACTAATGTGTCATACAGTCACCAAGGAGCTGGGACCTCCCGAGCTCATGGAGCTCAAAGAGATAGAAGTAGAGACAAACCTGAGGTAAGTTTTGCTAACTCCTTGGGAAGAGAAAGAACGGGAACAGAAAGAAATAGAGTGGAACTTGAGGGACATAGAACCCCATGGAATCAAAGGAATGCTGACGATTTCCCTTTGCCAAGACCGAGAGAACACACTAGAACCCTAAGACCAACTCAACTGGTAAAGTCCATGAAGAATTACTTCGATGGCACTGGTGACCCTTATGACCACGTGGCAGAGTTTAGGCAAGTCTTGAAAGCTGAACAGGTAGAGGACCTATTCACACAATATAATGCTTTTGGTTTAACCCTTAGGAACACTGCCCTCACGTGGTTCCAACCACTGAACGAGAGGCATTTCAGAAACATAGACCAGCTCTTAGAGGCATTTATCATTGAGTTTTCTAAGAGCGGCATCAGGCACAACACTTCCTCACTAATCCATAGCTTCAAGCAAACACCTCAAGAGACGGTCAGACTAGCAGGAAGACGGTTTAGGCAATACCTAGAGAGATGCCCGATGCCTGAGTTACCCACACCAGCCAAGCAAGTGGCCCTGTTCTTAGATGGATTGTTGAGCACCAAGCTCAAGTCATATGTGTATTTGAAGGACCCCAGAACGATAGAAGAGTGCGTGCGCATGTGCATAGACATTGAGGACAATCTAGGTGAGGAGTTAGAACTATCAAAAATCTATAAGGATTCGGATAGCTCTAGTAGCCTTACACCAACCACACTACACAGGACTGCCCATACAACAAACAAACTGTTAGGCAAAACTACCCTCAGCCATATCCACAACAGGGTAGATACCAGAATCAGTACCCACCACACCAATACAACAGACCACAGCAAACTTATCAGCCACCCTATCAAGGGCAACAGAGACCTCAACCTGTCCTAGTACAGCAACCCCCTGCTCCAACCAATGTGATCCCAGTGAAATATGCATCTGTTGAAGAAAATCCGAACAGAGCCATTGTTCCAGTCACCCCATTGCTATCAGACAGTGATCCAAGTGACCATAGTTTTGACTCCACACATATTGATAGCCCACAGGCTTACTACATGCAGTCACCCGAGCATAACGAGTCATACTATTATGAGGACCCAAGTGAAAATAGTGGGGAGCCTGAGTATGTCAATGTCATGTACACAAACCCCAATTCTAGACCTCAACCTAGGCAGGTACGACCCCCATTTCCTAGAGGACCATGCTTCAGATGTCAGGGAGATCACCTTATACGGAATTGTCCATTGCCTACCCCTACACAACCCCAACCAGTAACAATTCAGGGTTTCTGTCAAGACTGTGGAAAAGAGCATCTCCTACGGGATTGCCCAAAGAACCCTAATAACATGCCTAAAATCACTCCTATCAATGTTGTTGGGTTAGTTGTAGACTCCACAGGGAGTGTGACTACTACACCTGTGCAAGTGATCACAAGAGCCCAAGCACTACAGTAAAACCAAGGTGTTGGTCAGGAAAAGAGCCCCGAGGTGAGTGAAACTGAGAGCATAACCAAAAAGAGGACTAGAGCCTGGAAGGATAGTCGTGAAAGAATGAAAAGGCAATGGTCAAAAAAGATGAGCGAACTTGAAGAAAGCTTGAGAGAAACCAAAGCAAAGATAAGTGAACTCGCATCTCAAAACCACTCTCACACCACCCCTCCACCACCTCTTCCTTTACCCGCCAATCCATCTTCTTCCACTCCCCAACCTTTCAATACATCACCCTTAACCCACCCACCACCCAGAGTAGGATCCGTCCTAGCCGATCCCACTCCCGAGGACCTAAACATGATGCTTAGAGCATATCAGGCCAGAATCCAAGAAGGGCCAAACGTAACTGATCATGAAAAGTGTTACCCTAGAGCAGAACTAGAGCTAGAACGAACCAAAATTTGTGCTAAGATGGTGGAATTGGCTCATACTATGTTTGAAGCCAGTCGCCTCTTTAACATCTCTAGTTCAGCTAAGATGCAGTTACACTTTGATGGGCTGCTAGAACGAATAGAGAGGCTAATTGCACAATCAGAAGGAACCCCCCTCTCAAAATAAGGGCAAGGCAAGTGAGAACGTGAGCCTACCTCCCCAAGAAGCCTACGTGCCTAACTCTACGGAGCCAGACATATCATCTTCTATGAATCGGTTCACACCAGAATTCCTACAAGAGATTCAAGAAGACAAATGGGCTAAAGAAAGTGAAGTCCCTCCTCCCATTGAACTGGTGGATGATGCACACGATCAATTCCCACAGGACATCCCATCCATTTATGAGGAGCATGAGAGCACCCACTCTCAAGAGAGATTAGACTTTGAGTCTAATTCTCTACAAGAATTACCACATTTCACAGGCCCATGGGAAACCAAGTCTACTTGTCTGAGAGCGCCCACAGTCATGAAAAGAAATGAAGATTCGATCATACCTAGGAATACAGAGGTAGTAAAGAACACTAAAGTGCAGTGCAATCTCACTTTAGAAGAGCTACTCAAAGTTAAGCCAGAAGTGTGGAAACATGTAGCCAAACAAGTGCCAGACATAGCGAAATCGCGCTCCCAAGTAGGATCTCATAGAACAGTGCCTGAAATACCATTGGATAAGATAGGAGACATGAGTGAAGGAGAAGAAGGAAATACCTATCTCCCAGTTACCCATCAGGGTTACACAACCAAGGCGATTTTGGACTCAGGTGTAGGAGTTGCAATTGCTACAACTTCCCTTTGGAAGCGTTGGGGCAAGCCAGCACTCCGACCAACGAGAATGAAATTGCAGATGGCCGATGGTCATATTGAAAGGCCCTTAGGATTGCTAGAAGGAATAAGTCTCACTACATGTGGGGTTGAGTTTGAGCATACTTTTGCTATATGCGACTTTAGCAAAAACCAAGCCTACGAGATGATTTTGGGAAGGCCATTTATGCGGCAATTGCAAGTAGTCCAGGATTGGGGAACAAATTCCTTGTATTTGCAACATCTAGGTGTTACAACCAAAGTCAATCTTAAGGATTACTCTCATAGAGATGTACCGCATATTCAATGGAATCCCATCCATAGAGCCAAAGATGAGACTGAGTCTGTGCATTCCATAGGATCCGGATCCTTGTGGATGCATGAAGACACCCACTTATGGATGTGTAAGGTAGCAGTAGAGGAAGAGAAGAGAGAGAAAGCCAGAGAGGTAGGTGCAAAAGAAAACCATAGATCAATTCAAGACCCAGCCTACGCACCTGTAGTCTTTCTTGATGAGGAATTTGAACCCCATGGCTGGGCAGAAATCCTAGCAACAATGGATGTAGCCATCAATGAAGAGCAGTGGACACCTCACTGTGATGAGGATGACTATGACATTTCAGTCTTTTCAATAGAGCCAATCATGGGAGATGCAGTTTTAGAAGAATGCAAACCTAGCCCTGATGCATTTGAGGATGCGAGTGACTCCGATCTAGAGTCAATCATTATGGACCCACCTTTTGCATCAGATGAAGAATACTTCTATGAAGTAGAATTTCAACCCCAGAGGCACGGAGAGCTTACAAATGAGGTGATGTTAGCCACACAAGTAGCTACTAAGAGCGGAGGAAAGAAAAGAAAGAAGAAGGAAGTCACTCCGGAGGTAGAAGAATCCTTGTTTGAGGTCCCTGAAAACTTTAAAAAATATGAGATAGACGATAGGAGAGTCATGATAAGAATGCCTAAATGTGAGGCACAAGCAGGAGAAGCCTATGATAGCAAGGAAACCACCAAGAAAATAGTTGTACCCATCGAGGAAGGAGAACAAAGATGCACATACATAGGTCATGACCTGACGGAAGAGGAAGAACAAGAGCTAATAGCCTTGCTAAGAGAATACCGAGATGTATTTGCTTGGAGCTACAAGGACCTGAAGGGCGTTGACCCCCGACATATGCTCACACACTATTCCCATGACCGCAGATGCCAAACCCTCTAGGCAAAAGCCCTACACATACAACGATAACTATGTTGCTAAGATCAAAGAGGAGATAGATAGACTGGTTGAAGTTGGATTCATCTATGAAATTGAGCACACTGAATGGGTATCCCCCATTGTAGTGGTGCCCAAGAAGAATGGCAAATTACGAGTATGCATTAACTTGAAGAAGGTTAATGCAGCCACTATCAGAGATAGTTATCCGCTTCCTATCACTGAGCATCTATTAGAAAGGGTAGCAGGCAAGGAGGTGTACAGCTTCTTGGATGGGTTCTCGGGCTACAATCAAGTAGCCATTGCTCCAGAGGATCAGCATAAGACCGCTTTTGCCACAGAGTGGGGCATATTTTCCTTTCGGGTAATGCCATTCGAGCTTACTAATGCACCTGCTACCTTTCAAAGATTGATGTATCATGTGTTTAACGAGTTCTTGAGGAAGAATTTGGAAGTCTATGTTGATGATCTGTGCGCTCATTCCAACATTAGACAGACCCATATACCTGAACGCAGACAAATCTTTGATAAATGCAGAGAATATCAAGTCTGCTTGAACCCAGAAAAATGTGTTTTCATGGTCAAGCAAGGCAAGATTTTAGGACACATAGTGTCAAAGAATGGCATATCCACTGATGAAGAGAAAGTGAGAGCCATAGCCAAGTTACCTAGGCCAAAGAACGTCAAGGAAGTGCAAGCTTTCATGGGGCATTGTGGTTACTACCGATGGTTCATTCATATGTACGCTGTCATTGCAAAGCCCATGTACAGACTTCTGACTAACTTTGAGTGGACTGATGAATGTGAGAACTCCTTCCAGGAGCTTAAACGAAGATTATGTTCAGCACCAATCTTAACCACACCAGATTGGAATAAGCCTTTCCATGTTCATGTGGATGCATCCAATTATGCTATTGGGTGTGTACTCGCGCAACCTACGGGTGAAGGGAACATGGATCTCCCTATTGCCTATGCCAGTAGACAATTGAATGCTGCTAAACGGAACTATACAACCACCGAACGAGAAGGATTAGGCATGGTATATGCAGTTAAAAAGTTTAGACATTATTTGCTTGCAAATAAGTTCAAATTTTTTACTGATCACCAAGCTCTACTGTACCTAGTAAATAAGCCATGTAATACAGGCAGATTAGTAAGATGGTTTCTCTTACTAATGGAGTATGACTTTGAGGTAGTAGTGAGGAAAGGCAGAACTCACTTGAGAGCAGATCATCTCTCAAGGCTCACATCAGGAGAAGCCCCACAAGGAGTATCAGATGACTTACCTGATGCTTACTTGTTTAATTTAGAAGTGGTGCCACAGTGGGCTAAGCCATTAGTGCCAGTATTGACATACGGGCCTAACCACCCAGTAATAGCCACACAGAATAGAGAGGTAGTAAAAGCCCAGAAGTACCACATCATGGCTGGAAGTATGTACAAGCACACAGATCAACAGATCTTGGCTTGTTGTGTAGAAGAGGAAGAGTACGCTAAGTGGTTGCAATTAGCACATGTAGGTGCATTAGAGCAACATTACTCAAAACAACGAACCCTACAGACCCTGAGGAGACTAGGAGTGCATTGGCCGACTATGGAAGCTGATGTCCAGAAGTTGTGCAAGGAATGCCCAATCTGCTGCACTAAACCACCTGTGGAACATGCCACTCTTTATCAAGTGTCCATAGTGCCGGATTGGAGCGAACCCCTTGTATCCTTTCCGAGGACGAAAACATTCCCTCCAGACATGACTATGACGAGGCAAAGAAGTCTAGAACAAGAAGCCCTAGATTACTCACTCATTGGTGATAATCTATACAAGCGTGGAAAAGACGGTTACCTAAGACTATGTGTCCATGAGAGTGAATATCTAAAGATCTTGGAAACTTCTCACCAGGGTGTAGCAGGAGGACACTTTGGTCCAGATAGGGTGATCAAAGCAATTCTATTTGCAGGATCTTGGTGGCCCACCCTTCACATGGATGCACATACCTATGTGAAGAGGTGTGAGATTTGTGAGCGAACCCAGTATCCTATACGCAAAGATGAGATGCCATTGAAGCCCATGATGGGCGGACGTGCATTCTCTAAGTGGGGAATAGACTTTGTAGGTCTTATTAATCCCCCAGCTAAGGGTTCCCATGCTGAGTATATCATCGTTGCCACAGACTATCTAACCAAGTGGGTAGAGGTAAAAGCCACAACGAAGAACGACGCTCAGACAACTGCTAAATTCTTGTTTGAGAATGTATTCACAAGATACGGGCTACCTATAGAGTTAGTAAGTGACAAGGGCACTCACTTCTTGAATGAAGTTATTGAAAATCTGCTCCAAGAATTCTTGGTGGTACATAAGAAGTCTGCCCCCTATCACCCTCAAGCCAACGGGCAAGCCGAAAGCACCAATAAGATCCTATGCAATGTATTGACAAAATTAGTGAACAATAAACGCTCTGATTGGGACAAAACAGCTACACCATGTTGTTTGGGCATACCGAGTCGCCTACAAAACGGTACTCCAAGCCACCCCCTTTCAGATGGTATTTGGCCAAAATGTCGTGCTACCGTTGGACTTCTTAATACCTACATTGAAAGTAGCACAAGAGCACGAATGGACGGGTCATGAACTCTCCTCTAGACTTTTTGACCTTGAACGATTAGGAGAAACAAGACTGAGAGCAGCTGCAGGGATATATGCAGCTAAGAAGAGACAGAAGGCATACTTCGATGCCCATGTGAAGGATAAGGGCTTGAAAGCAGGAGATCTAGTTTTAGTCTACACATTGAAACAATACGCAAGGAAGCTAGAAAAGAGAGGCTACGGACCTATGATCATCAATAGGATCTCCACAAGTGGATCAGTACAACTAGCCACTTTAGAGGGTGATGTTCTCCCAAACTATATTAGCGGATGCAGAGTCAAGTTGTATCAGGAACCCCTCACAGAGGAAATGCTAAGTCGACTCAATACTGCTAAGCAACGTAAAGAGGAGGAAAAATGAATTCGAGAAGAAGCACAGGCAGAGGCCTTAGAGCGCATCAGACGAATGAAGTTGAGGAGACAAGGGAGAGATCAGCCTATGATCGATGCTCAAGAGCCTCCAGGCTATCACATGGCCATGTGTGAGGCTTCAGGTGAACGTACCCATAGGATAGTGGATCGACGACCTTTTGTGACCCTAGAAATAGGACAAAGAGACAGCACAACAAGCGTGAGAGCTTTAATTGATTCAGGAGCAGCCACAAGTGCAGTTCGGCTTTCTTATTGCCAACAGCTGCAATTGGTGGTAAAACCCCTAGAAGCATCCCTAATAGGATTAGGAGGTGTTGAAACCCCTTGCATGGGAGAGGTGGAACTTCCCCTCTACATACAAGAGGTGCTCATGCCAGCAAAAGTGCTAGTATGTGAAGACGAGGATCTTACCGAACCTCTGGTCTTGGGCCAAGACTAGATCTACGATCACGCAGTCAACCTCAACCTAAGAAGTGGACTTCTTAAGGCTTGGGTAGGCCAAAGCCATCTTACGATTGAATTAGAAAATCAAGCACTCAAACCAATAGAACAGGCACCAACTCCTGGTCCCTCCAGGAATCCACATAAAGATAATGATGTTGTTCTTGTCCCAAGTTCTATGGTGCAGAGGATTGTCAATCTTACCAAAGGTACAGGAGTCAATGAGGAGTTCGCAGCGGGGTCAAAGGAGATTCTAAACATGAAGACCAAACACTATACAACACGAAGGAGGCCATTGATCAAGAAGCAGGAGCGCCAACTAGTGCAACACGGAGTACCTCGTGGCGCAAAGCAGATCTGGATACGCAAGGATAGAAAACCCACAACTCTAATAGCAGACTCTCGAGGAGGCAACAAAAAAACCACACCATCAAGGGCACAAGTAAAGGAGTACCCTAGGCAACCTCCTAGGCACACCACGTCTATTTGGGTCCCCAAGCGGTCAATAAAGGCCAGCCCCAATGCTGGAATCATATGGGTGCCAAAGGCCTGCTTACGTGCCGAAATAGCTCCAACTCTAGTCACTAACATAATTCATCATCCACAAGTCCTCTCGAAAAACAACGCAGGAACTCTACCTAAAGACCACCCTAACCCACACTCAACCAAATCGAGGAATGTTTGGAAATGGGTGCCCAAAAGGTCCCTACTCCATCACACTCTAGTTCATAAATCTCTACCTGTCTTTAGCTCTAAGAGCTACGAACCCTCTATCAAAGTTTAGAGACCTAAACCATGTATCAAACCCCCTGACCCAATTTTTGTAAATCCATCCACTCTGACATAGGTGCATTCTGAGTCCATTGCATAACCAAAGTAGGCATCTAGGATGATACTGACCTCTAATCGCCACTCACATCTATCACAAGCACTTCACCTCTGACCACTAACCTTTGGGATTGTCATGTTAGTATTGTGAAGGGAACACCATTACATCCTGTTTCCTATGCAACACTAATGTGTCTTTCTTCTTCTAGAAGATAAGCACCCGATTCCCATGGCAGCAGCAGCAGGCACGAGCTCTCAGGCAGGCACCAGCACTCAAATCAATTGGGATGCCATGCCTGTGGAGGTTCCACTGACAGCTAGGCCGGAGGAGCTTTTGAACATAAGAAGAATTCCCATTCCGGATCCACCAAGTGGCCTAACAGAAAGAGTAAAGGGGCATTCTCATTGGTTCAATGAGATGCCAGGAGATTTGGGAGACGCAGATCATATCTGGGAATCCAAGATGGAATGTGGAGGAGTGTGGTGGACCTTTCAATTCTTCTCACGAGAATTTGAAGCATTGCAAAATGCAGCTCCTCTTCAGGATATTTGGCAGAAAGCGGGATTGCAAGATTACTTTAGTGCAGCCTTGCCTAGACCGGATTTCCTTAGGTGCTACTACTTGATAGCCACACTGAAGCCGACAGGAGATAAAGATCATTCAGGCACATTCTGGGTGCCCTCCCTATCAAACCAGGAGGAAATGAAGAAATTTGAGTTGAATGTTACTTTAATCAGGGAAGCTCTTCAGATGTATGGCACCCACGTTCCCTCTGATAGAGATCCCTTGATACCAGAGTCAATGAAGAGCAACAGAATCAAGAAGTTGAAGGAAATGTGTGCCCTCACCCCTAACATCGCCATACCCCTGCGAATGTGCCTTCAACACTTCGCATTTCTAGCTCAAGACCGTTTTACTCAACCTCACAAGAAAATATGGTATGGATTATATCTAGCAGAGACAGGAAGCTTGCCAATTAAGATGCATGTATGGATTATGGACCAATTGTATGAAGCAGGCAAGCGGGGTGTGAGGAAGCATACATTACATGGCTGCTATGCGATCACCAGAATTATTTATAGATGTCTTGCATATGACGTGCCAATAGCCAGAGCCCTTAAATACTCACAACTGGAGTTTTTCAAGGGGCGGAAGTCAGGGAATCAACCTGCTAAACGAATGCGTGGATCACTCTCCCAGGTCATGATCCCTCATGAGGCCACAGCCGAAGCTCCCCCTAGAGAGGAAGCCCACGTTGCACCTTTCACAGTACATCTCCAAGGAACTCAATCAGGGGGCGTGGTATAGCCCACTCCATCCACCCCTCCACTACCTACCGATGCCGAGTTTGCATCTATGGCCACCTTAACTGAGGATCCCAATTTTGATTTTGAAAGATTCCTACAGACGGCCCACTTATCTGATAGTGAAGGTTTTTCTGACAATGCCGATCCGGGATCATCATTCCAAGGAGAGCAGCCACAGGGTGAGACAAGCAGGGTACATTGGGAAGAAGAGGCACAACATCCTCATGGTCCAAGCACACAAAATCAGGAAGAAGAATGGGGGAATGAACCAGAGGAGAGTGAAGAGGAGGCCCCTGCCTACACGGCACAACTCAAGCGGCTATACAAGACAATCAAGCAGGTACAGAGAAGACATAAGATGACAGAAGAGGCGAATAGAGCTCTAGTGAACCAAATGCTTCAAGCCGAGAATGTAGACTCACATTTTGTTGAATCATTGAATCTATTGGTGGACACATGTGGGATCGGGGAAGCATTGAGGACAATGGTCTATCGGGAGAACCCTACCTATGATCAATGAAGGATTGATACACGGCCACGGCGAGGAAAAATGATTCAAATGGAAGTCTCTACTGCCTTGCCTACCACAATTTCAGAGGATGTTCACATGACTAGCCCAAGTCCCACTGACGTACAAGATGCAAATATGCAGGTATCATCTCCACCGTCACCTTCCATTCAACCCTCAGAACCCTTCTCCACTAGTCCTTCTGAACAACCGATATCCACCCAACATGAAACCATTGTACACACCTCCGTTTTTACATCCTTCCCTTTACCCACATCCATCACTTCCGCCCAAATTTTTGAACCTCATACCGGTCATCCTGCCACCGATCAAACCATAATAGGTCACCCTTCCTATCTCCCCGCCCTTGGACAACCACTTGCCACTAGCCAGACCTTATCCCATCCTTTTCCATTCACCCACACATTTCCCCTCTCCCAAACCCTATCCACCACTTCCCTTGTAACTGCCTCAGGCTCAACCCAAGTCACACACCCGTCATTCTGGACAAACCTTGTAAATATACTCCAACAAGTCGAGAACTATAATAAAAAGTCCCTTTCCCAACCCCACTCCCCCACATTCACTACCACCACTAACACACCACCTACCGTTCCCGTGTTCACAATTCACACTTCACACGCTATCACATCCGATCCCATGGATATTTCACCATCCACAAGAGCACCCACCACCATGTCTGTTCCACTATCATCACATCTCACTTCACTCAAAGGCACGTCATCCACTGTTCCCTTTCCCATTTCCCGACCCGTTGCATGTTCCACCTCTACCCATGCACCCACATCATTTAGTAATGCACTAGATACCATGGTTGAAGCGGCCACTCAACTGAAGCAAGAATATAAGTTATTGGAGGAAAATAACTTAGAGTTCTGCAATCTCTCGGCTCAACTCCAGGCACGAGTCGATGCCTTGGAACTAGGTAATACAGCACTACAACACCAGGTGACTGACCTCCAACAATCGAAGACAGAACTTGAAGCTAAGTATGCAGAGACAGGCAAAGCTATGGAGGAACAACTCAGAGAACAAATGGGCCGCAATGCGAGACTTCAACGCAACATGGCCCTACTACGTCGCCATCTAGGAGCGGCTCAAGAAGAGAACCGAAGGCTACAACGACAAAACCAGGAGAACCTAGAAGCGGCCATGGAAAACACCCCGGGAGCACCTATAGACCCTGCAAAATTCCAAGCTGTCCCCTCAGAGCATATTCAACAGATTTTAGAAGGTTATGCAACCCTCTTGGAAGCCCATGATCAGTTGGCAGACCAGATAAAGGAATTACAAGGATCCAACGTACCGACAACACACCCACCCACACCTAAAGAGACGGTCGATGCCGCTACTTCGCCAGAACCTGAACCTTCAACAAACAGTGAGGTACTTGAGCTACGGCAACAGATTGCAGAGTTGAAAATCAAGTTTTTACAATATGAACGACCTCCTTCCCCACCTGAGCAACCCATAGAAGAAGAAGTAGTTATTATTCCAGTGGAGGAAGCATTTGAAGAGAACTATGAGCCTCAACCACTTCCAGGAGGACGAATCACGGAGGAAGGGCAAGATACCTATGAGGAACCCCCATCAGCCTGGATGAAACAAGTAGAAGAAATGGGGAAAACTCATCAGGAACGTGTCTCCACTCAGATGCTAGCAATGAAGGCCATTGAGGAAACCATACTTCAATCTGAGTATTTTAGGCACCTTGCTCCTAGACGACTCATCACGAGCTCAGAATTACAATATAAACCATATTTTGTATTGTTGGCCGACTACAACGCAGAGATCAAAAGAGTCACCAACAAGTGTCCTACTTTCGCCACCCAGTTCGAACCAGAAGATATACCAGAGGCAGCCAGAAAAGGGGAGATATTCCAACCTACTTGGAGGCAAAGATTACTTGAAACATACCCGGAAATGCTTAGAACATGGGATCATGCTCCCATGCATTTGAAGTATAACCCTTGTTATGGGCCAGTACAAAGAAGAAGATCATGGAAAGCCTTCGCCATCAAGGTTCAGAACAATGTAAACTATAGAGAATGGCTCAATTACCCCGCCATTGCACCTCCAACCGGCACCCCCACAGTATCATACATGATAGCAACCATCAGACATTGGATACCACGCCTCCACCCAATGCGAGATGTAGCTGCCCAGATGATGCTCAAGATATTCGATATGATGCAGGTTGTGCTCAAAACTTTCCGCAATGTATGTCATATCCAACCTCCGATTCCGGGGTTTGTTAATGGTAATTATGACTTGCTATATGATATGAGCACCACCCCGAGCATACGAGTCGCTTATGCATGGCACGCACGCATCAGATATCTCCCTGCTTGCTACAAGCAAACTTTTGATGATATGTTCACCACAGGGTTCTGGGAAGCACACTCGAAGGTGTTCGCGCCAAGGCCCACCCATTTGTTACACCTCTTTGCATGCGAACAAACGATGCACTCAGAACTCTACACAACGCCACAACCGGACATACCGGGTGCAGTCAATTGGGATACCCTTCAGAGAGACCTGATCCGAGGGCTGCGAATCAAAGAACATGATGTGGCAGCTGACATTCTCCAGGACTATATTGACCAAACCGCAGATCAAAGGTCTGTCAGAGGCGACAGACGCTAGGGGGGGAGAGTGTTGGCAGTATACGAGAAGAAGCAAATACGGGCATACATGCAGATCTAGCACTAAGGCAACCCTTTATTTTTTTCCAAACCCCTGCACCATTTAAAAGTGATTCTTATCACTAAAAACCCTTGTAAATATCATTTCACCTTTACTAGCTCCATTTTGTACAAGCCGAGGAGTCCTCGAGCTTGGGGAGCCTTAGAAGTAGTTGCCTGCCAATTTTCATATTTTTTAGATCTCGTTTGAGCCCTCAAATAAGCCCTGGAACCTAATTTTTAACTACGCCGGACACTAGGTCTGGACAGGGCCAAAGCTAATCAAAACTATAAATAGAGCTAGAGAGCTCATTTTTTGGAGAGCTTCTTGTAGTTTTGAGCTTGTATGAGAACTTGATTGCAATAGAAGTGATTCCATTGTCTTACTCTCTTTGTTCTTGCCGTGTGTGCATGTGTGTGTGTATGTGTGTGCATGTTAGTGTGCTTCTCACTCACACATTTGTGCCTTCACTTGCTCGAGGTCTTCATACCATCCTCATGTCTTCCGGATTGACATTAAAGGAGGTGCTACTCATCACTGAGCTACACCAGTGTCCATGGTTGTCTAGATCATTTGTTTTACTACTGGCTTTAATTGCGCCACATCCACATTGAGCCATGTTTGGGTCATGCTCAGCTCTTCACCCGTTTGTACATCTTGCCCTTTTCAATATGCATTGTCTCATTGTGCGGTTGTTGAATTTGTAAGTGAATTTGATGCTCTTTATCTTCATAGGTAGCAGACTTGGTAGCACTTCCTTGAAATGTTACATCCAGAGGTGAAGGCTCTCCTACCACCTTAATTGGAGTAATTGGTTCTTGTTCAATAATTACTTCATCCATGCGTTCCTCCTTTGGATGTTTTGTTCGTGATTGATCTTCCCTTGTGACTTCCTTGAATTGAAGTATGGTTGTTTCATTCATCCTAAGCATGTGAGGTTCCTCCTTTTGGTGCTCCTCCGTATTTCCATCTTGTACTTCAATATATGGTTAGTGTTTTTGTGCTTTGCACTCCGCTTCATGTTATTCTTGTACCTGATTCAATTCATCCCACTTTCCATCATCATTTGATTCACTTTGGATCTCCATATTTACAGTCAATTGATCCTGATCTTCGTGTAGCTCAGACGAAGAGCTTGAGTTGACTAATCCCAACTCTCGATACCTGTGGAACTTGGTTAGCCTCTTACTGGGCATAGAGGTGGTATGAGCTTTATGGTAATGGTGCCCTTGAACTGGCAGATTGATTTGACCTCCCATGAACTTGTGAGTCTCCTCCATGGCTTCTTGCAATTCCGCTTCAGTGATAAGTGTGGATTGTTCTATTTTGGTTCTAGGGAGTACATGTGTTCTCTTTGATGGTGGAATTTCTTCTTCCGCTTTTAGTACTCCCCTCAATCGTTTTTCTCCTCGCATCACCAGTTGTGAGCTTCTTGCTCCTTCTATTATCTTCACTCCTTTCTTCTTTTTTGGTACCGTTGTTAGCTTCACATACTTAGCCATTTCAGCAAATGATGGCATTTCATTGAGGTATTCTCGAATGCCTAATGCATGGTAGATCAATACAGTCAGAGCCACACTTCCATTCATAAACTTCTTATGACCCCATTGCATCTTGGCTTCAAATAATCGTTCTTGAATGTAGTGTCAAGTTTATTTGGTTACCTATTTGCATGGTGGCATGAGATAGTAATTGAACCACTATCTTCTTTGGTGTCGTATATATGTGCATGTTAGGAAAACAAAAATGCTGATGCACCAATCTAACTACTTCTTCAATATCAATACGATTAATATCCAAGAAAGTTCTGGTCTTTGTGCCATGACTTTCTTCCTTGAGATTGATGTTCCCATCCTTGGTCCATCTGAATGCTTCTTTGATTAGCTCATGTGTGAATTGTATGTTGACCCATTCGCCTTCTGCATTAAGCACTTTTTCATCTGGCACTGATGGCTTGTCCAAGGCTGAATGAAGGGTGTTCATTACTTGAGTGCATCTCTGAAAATCAGGCTTGTAGATTGGTAATTCAAAATACTTATGAATCCCAAACTTTTTCAAAACATCCAATGTGGATGGAATCTCATGTAGGATCTTGGTCTTGGGACATCACTGAAAATTATGGTCCATATCCATTATTTTAATCATCACCAAGAACAAATGTTCACCGTGTTTGCCATTCGTGCTACTGGCCTATTTATGCCATCAAGGTAAATGGGTACTCCTTGTAGGTTGGTGGACTCATACTGTAGGGATGTCAAGTATTCTCCCTCTATGGTGGACATAAAGCCTTCCCTTGGGACTGAACCATGCATGTCCTCAGAGGCCATGGGTATTTCCTCCTCTGATTCACTAGATGTATTAGACTAGATAGAATGAGGGTTCGATTGGGCAGCACTTCCTATAGAAGAAATGATGCTTCTTTGAATGCCTAACACTCATCCCGATATCAACTTCATTCACCTCTTAAGCTCTATAGCTTCTCTATTCTCTCCCCAATGTTTTTTTTTCTCTCACTTTTCACTTTCAGGTTGCTTGAGTTTTCCATGATACACAATACTACTCGAGGCAATACACGATACTGGATTGGACGATATGATACCTCTGATCCACCCCAATACACGATGCCAATGCAGTGATGATACCACCCTAGAGCAATACATGATACTGCTAGACTAGTGATACGATACTGCTCTAGACGATCAATACTAGGGCGGCTCATGATACGATACAACTTGTGTGGCAAGACAATACTGCCCTAGGATAATACACAATACCACAAGACTAGCGATACACGATACCTAAGGCACAATACAATACCAAGTGCCTCACAATATGCGATACCTCTAGACCGATGATACACGATATCACCTATTCTCATGATACGATACCACTTGTGGCTTGTTGATGTATGAAACACCACAAGAAATGAATTAATGTGACACTAGAACACCTCTATGGTCACCATTAACTCATTGCCACTCCAAACTTTGAGAAATGATAGCCTAAAGTGAGAACTTTGCTTCTACAGAAATTCAAGTGCTTTCTCGCTCAGAGAAGCTCGACTATACTCAGTCATACAAAAATGAGTTCTTCTCACTTTCTCATTGTCTTCCTCCTTCTTCTTCTCACCGCGTCAGTTAATACTAACTAACTTATATAGACTTTCTCATTCCCGTGACTTTTGAAAAACTTCTAGAACTAAAGTGAACTAACTTTACAAGTATAATACATTTGTGAATTTGTCCCTTCACATATGCATGGGGTTTTCTTCCTAAGATTTGAACTTCAAATATATGTTCAATTAGTGATTGTTTCTCCAACAGCTCCCCCTCAATCATTAATTGACATTCTCTGTTCCTTCATATCTTCTTCTTTTCTATTACTCCTGCCATGCTTTTAAATCTGCTGGTCTTCACACCATCCAAGCTCTTTGTCATTATGTCTGCTAACTGATCTTTAGTGGAAATGTACTCCACTTCAATCTCCTTCTCCATTACCTTTTCTCTGAGAAAATGATATTGTATCTCTATGTGCTTTGTCCTTGCATGAAATACTGGATTTGCTGCAAGATAAAGTGAACTCATATTATCTCCATGTATTGTAGGTGTACCTTGATCAATGCCTAAGCTCTTGAACAATGTCTGCATCCATATGACTTCCTTAGCTGCTTCCACAAGTCCTTTGTACTCTGCTTCAGTTGATGATAATGCTACTGTATGTTGTTTCTTTGAACACCAACTTACAAGCTTATCACCAATGTATATCATGTAACCATGAGTTGATCTTCTGTCATCCTGGTTACCTGCCCAATCTGAATCACTATAGGCTCTCAACTTCAAATCTGATGTAAAAGGATAATATAATCCTTCCTTTATAGTTCCTTTGATATATCTGAGAACTCTTTGACCTGCAATCCAATGTGGGTCCTTTGGACAATGCATGAATTGTGACAAGACTCCCACTGCATAACTAAGATCAGGTCTTGTTAGTGTAGCATAAATCAAACTACCCACAAGAGATTGATTCTTCCTCATATCTTTGTAGTCTGCACCATCATATTTACTGAGCTTGTGATTAACTTCAAGTGGAGTTGAAGCTTCTCTGCAATTTTCCATATCAAACTTCTTCAATAGATTTAGAAGATACCTTTCTTGTGACACATATATGCCATGATCTGTATAAGTAACTTCCATTCCAAGAAAGTATGATAACTTTCCTAGGTCACTGATCTTGAATTCTTTTTCAAGCAATCTCTTTACCTCCTTGATTCCTTCATCTGAAGTACCTGTGATTATATGTCATCTACATAAATACAAATGTAGATTGTACCTTCCTCTGTTCTTCTGATAAGTAGACTTGGGTCTGCTTTTGAACTTTGATATCCAAGATCATTGAGATACTTCACCAATCTATAGTTCCAAGCTCTTGGAGCTTGCTTCAATCCATACAATGCTCTTCTCAAACTGCAAACAAAATTTGGATACCTGGAATCTATAAACCCTTGAGGTTGTTCCATGTATACCTCATCTGATATGTATCCATTCAAGAATGCATTTTTTATATCCAATTGACTTATGGTCCATCCTTTTGAAGCTGCAATAGCAATCATTGTCCTTATAGTTGACATCTTAGCTACAGGACTGAATGTCTCATCATAATCTATGCCATAGGTCTGGGCATAGCCTTTCACCACCAGTCTAGCTTTGTATCTGGCTATACTTCCATCTGCAAGCTTCTTCACTTTATAAACCCATTTATTTCCAATAACTTTCTTACCATTTGGTTTAGGAACAAGTTCCCATGTCTTGTTCTCCTCCAGTGCATTAAACTCTTCCTTCATTGCTTCTTCCCATTGCTTCTTACCTTTAGCTTCATCATAATTCTGAGGTTCTTCATCATCTTTGACCATATATGCATAGTTCTTCTGAGTTATGTAAGAAGTGTCATAAGAATACCTTTCTGGTTGTCTTCTAGTCCTGCTTGACCTTCTTGGTTCACATTCTTCATATGTGTCTGGATACACCTCTTCATCAAATATAGGAGCTTCTTCATTTCTTCTTGTTAATCCACTTGTGGATGTACTTGCTTGCATATAGTCTTCATCTCTATTTACCTGCACAATTGATTTTCCTTTCTCACATCTTCTTACCTCTTCTTCAAATTCTTCAGCTGTATGACTTTGATCTGCATACCAACTTTTCTGTTCATCAAACGTAACATCTCTAGAAACAATAAATTGTTTTGTTAGAGGATTCCACAACCTGTAACCCATTTGCTTTTCATCATAACCAATGAACACATATTTTTCTGCCTTTGGTTCAAGTTTATGCCTAAGTTCTGATGGCACATAAGCATATGCAATTGATCCAAACACTCTACAATGATCTAGTGTTGGTTTCTTACCCCACCAAGCTTCATATGGAGTCATTCCATTTAGAGCTGCACATGGTAATCTATTCACAAGATATGTAGCTGTATTTACAGCCTCAGCCCAAAGATAATTTGGACAGTTCTTCTCCTTTAGCATAGCTCTAGCAAACTCAACCAAAGTCCTGTTCCTTCTTTCTGCTACACCATTTTGTTGTGGTGTATACCTGCAAGTTATTTCTCTCTTAATACCTGCATTCCAAAGATAATCATTGAACTCTTGGGAGAAGTATTCTCCCCCTCCATCAGACCTCAGTCTTTTAAGCTTTTGACCTATGACTCTCTCTGCATATGCATGAAAATGCTTGAAAGCTCCAAACACTTCTGATCTTTCCTTCAAAACATATAATGTTATCCATCTTGTAGCATCATCAATAAAAAGAACATAATACCTTGAGCCACTGATAGATCCTTCTTTTGTTGGTCCCTATACATCTGTATGAATGAGCTCAAGTACTCCATCATGTTTGAATCCTTTCTTCTGAAATGGTAACCTTGTGCTTTACCCATTTGACATGCTTCACATTTATAAACCATATGTTGACTTTGCACATTTGGTAATCCTAGTACAGACTGATTAGCAACCATAGCTTTAATTCCTCTTTCATTGAAATGACCTAATCTCTTATGCCAGAGATCAAGTTCTGTAATCACTGCTTCACCATGTGTGAGCAAAGCTTGACCAATGTTCCCTTGAACTCTTAAAGTAAAGAGTCTACCTTCTTTCTTACCAGAGACAATCTGATTATATCCATTCTCTGGATCTTCAACAAATACTCCTTCATTTGTAAACTTGACTTGAAAACCTTTTTCAACTATCTGTCCCACACTAATCAAGTTTTTAGGTATTGTAGGAACATACAAAACATTGGTTAGCAAATCTGCTCCACTCTTGCATTTCACCTTTCCAATTGAATGTACACTATGTCTTGTATTATCACCAGTTTGAACTGTATGACTAGAAATGCCTTTTTCCAATTCTGACATCAATTCTATGTTTCCTGACAAATGATTAGAACATCCAGAGTCAATGTAAAATACCTTTAGATCTTCTTTATCTGATGTGTTGATTGAGTTCATTATCAATGATGTATGAATTTCATTCTGTGTGTCATTTGCATAGTTGTAGTAGGTGGTGTTGTAGGATTGATTCTGTCCCCAACTTCTTCCTCCACCTCTACCATAGCCTCCTCTTTGACTTTGTCTACCTCTTTGAAAATTACTTTGATATCTTCCACCTCGGCCTCTGCTATTGTTGTTTTGATTCTGGTTTGATCCTTGTTGGTTGTGCCAACAGTCATGAGCCAAATGATTACTCAATCCACAGATCCAGCAAGCCTTCTTGTTGTTATTTTGATTACCTCTTCCTCTTCCAAAACCTCTTGCTCTTCCTCTGCCAGTGCCTTTACCTCTTGCATAATAAACTTGAGAAGTTGACTCTTCTTCATCCTTTGCTTTACCTTTATCTCCTTTCTTCTTGTTCTTCATGTACATTGCAGAACTTTGTCCTTTATCTCCATCTCCCTTCAAGTCTTGCTCATATGTGAGCATCAAACCAAGCAACTGGTTCAAATCTGGAACATAATGATTTAATGAAAGTTCTGTTGATAAGACAAAAGGTTTCCACCTTTCATCCCCTCTCAAACCTGCAAGTAATTGAGCAATCAATCTGTGATCTTCAACATCTTCATCTATGGATCCAAGACTATCTGCTAGATCCTTCATCTTAGTGACATAATCACTAATGGTTTGACTTGGCTTCTTCTTGAATGTTGTAAACTCTGACCATAGACTTGCTTTCCGTGCTTTAGTAGTACTTTGGAAATGATACTCCAATGCATTCCATATATCTTCAGATGATTCCAATCCTCTGATGTGTGGTAGCAAATGATCAGAGATTGTATTGTAGATGTATGCTTTTGCACTTGCATCCTTCTTCTGCCAATGCTTTAAAGCATCAAGTTCCTCTTTCTTTGGTCGGCTTTCATCTTCAAATACTGGCTTCCCTTCTTCACCTGTTACATATACCATGAGATCCTTACTCATAAGTAAGGCTTCCATTCTCATTACCCATGCGGGGTAATTATCTCTGTCCAGTTTGTCAATGGAGATATGATCTGCCATAGTTCTTTTCTTCTGCTGCAACCTGTGAGCTTAAAGGATAAAGGATAATACCTTTTGAAGTTCTTTGTGTATGAGGATACTTTTGAAGTAACCTTTTGATGCCTTGTGTCTTCAAATGCTTCACCTTTCAAACTTTACTGGAAAACTTTACAAAACTTCTCGTACCTTTGTCGTCTTCTGCTCTCGAGAATCTTTCTGCTCTGATACCACTTGTTGATGTATGAAACACCACAAGAAATGAATTAATGTGACACTAGAACACCTCTATGGTCACCATTAACTCATTGCCACTCCAAACTTTGAGAAATGATAGCCTAAAGTGAGAACTTTGCTTCTACAGAAATTCAAGTGCTTTCTCGCTCAGAGAAGCTCGACTATACTCAGTCATACAAAAATGAGTTCTTCTCACTTTCTCATTGTCTTCCTCCTTCTTCTTCTCACCGCGTCAGTTAATACTAACTAACTTATATAGACTTTCTCATTCCCGTGACTTTTGAAAAACTTCTAGAACTAAAGTGAACTAACTTTACAAGTATAATACATTTGTGAATTTGTCCCTTCACATAGGCATGGGGTTTTCTTCCTAAGATTTGAACTTCAAATATATGTTCAATTAGTGATTGTTTCTCCAACATGGCTCACGATATGATAGCACTAAAATTGTGATACGGGATGCCTCAACTTGCCAATACACGATACATTGATGGTATCACGATACCTCAAGGAGGTGCTCATGATACAGGATATCTGGGTAGTATCGTGATACTAGGGAATTTTGGTATCGTGATACCAAAACTTGACTGATCTTGATACTACAGTCAAATGTGGTCTAAACTTTAAAAATTTTTGTGCAAAATGTCTCTCCCACACTCCTCTTCTCTCTTAACCCATTGTAGATGAAAAAAACCTAATTCCAACCCCTCTCTTCTACCCCACGATACCGATGTGGTGTTGTGTCACGTTTGTGAGTGATTTTTTGATTTTTTAAGATTATAGGGTTGCTAAAATGCTCGTTTACATTACAAGCATTTTAAGTTCTTTTGGGTTCTTGGGAGTGGTAGGGGTCTGATAAATCAGAGGCCTTGTAACTTGATTTTCCCAATTAACTTATCCAAACCGCAGTATGTTAACATTCAAAACTCTGTTTAATCCAAATTACTATCAATACTCTGGTTAGTCCTCTCACCGACTTACTATTCACACTCAGGTTAATACTGTTCACAGTGCATCACGTAGCAATTACTGACTACCGTCGCACAGACGTATATCGACAACAGAACCTTATGTGTTAATCATAAAGTAATGAAATTAACAAAGGTAAGGACGACAATACTCAGACTTCACGAACACTGCACTACGCCTTCTCCACAGACCGCAATCGCCCAGACAGACAGTCTGGCGATCCCACTTGTCGTTACTGAAGCGTCACCGCAATGTCTTTTTATTAGTTGATAAGTCGATACATCTCTTCACACGACCCTTCGGTTCATGCGGAATAGGAAAATACAGGAATAATGAAAATACAAAATGCCAATCCGGTGTCTTACACTGGCACACACGGTGGACTTGAACCCGCAATGGAACAAAAGTTAGGGCTCATCTACTATACCCTGTATATACATGGCTCTGGCTAACTTAAAGGTTCTGGAAATCTTTTATTTCAGCGAGTCCAACATCTTTTTTAAGGTCTTCGGTTCGGCGAGCTGAGCATCAGTTCTAACTGAGCTTGCCGCAATTACTTGGCTCATCAGAATTTCAGCCTGTGTCTGCAAAAAGGCCTCTTGCAGGTAGAAATCATTTGCAAGGGTAGCGTCTCGACTCACTTTCATGTCTTCAACCTGTTTGTCGATTTTGGATAAACGATCTGCTTGAGCATCCAACTATTTCTCTCTTCTCTCTAACTCCTGAGACTGATATTGAATGGTCCTGTAATAAGCATCTCTTTCCTTTCGAATTCCGGCTGCCTCCTTCTAGAGTTGAGCTGTTAAAGTCATCTGGGTTTTAAGAGCAGAATTTGCTTCAAACAAATTGGCATTTGCTCTCTGGAGTTCTTCATTAGTCCGCTTGGCTAAATCCACCATCTCCTGTCCTCGCTGCACAACTTCATCAAGCTTTACTCGCGTTTCTTCCAGTTAATTTCCAAGTGCCACGCGAGCATCCTCTTTATCCTGGACTAATTGTTTCAACTGGGCAATTTCTGCATCACAAGCACTTACTAAATCAACTTTGGCTTTTGATTCAGCCAACGCAGCATCTCTTTGATTGATCAACGAATCCTGTTCGGCAAGTCTAGCCTGGAGCTGTTGAATCTGTACATGCAAAGCATGGTTTTCAGCCTTCACTGCATCTACTTCCTCTTGCAATGGAGTGATATCCGCTTCTAATACATCAACTTTGTGTTGTAGTTCTTGTCTGAGATTGGCAGTAACCTCCTTCATCTGCATTGGTAGTTGCTGCGACAATTGGATCAACATACGATCCATGGATGCTAACTCATTATACATGGGGAGTGGAGGAAGAAGAGGAGGAGGAAGTGGTTGGGATGAAGAAGCTGACAGGAGGTGATGGGAAGATGGTGGAGAATAGTTAGGTGAAGAGGATGAAGTAGCAGTTTCATCAGGATCAATCGGTTGAACAGGGATAATGGGTTGAATGGGGACAATGGGCTCGACCGGAGGCATTGGTGGAGGAGTAAGTAGAAGAGTGTTGGGCACCAACACCATTCCGGTAGGTTGCTGCTTAGTCGCTAAAGTGCTGGCTATGATAGATTCTACCAAAACGATCACGTCATCGAGAATGCCCACAACCATAATTTGCACATCTTCTTGAATCGAGTGCTGAGAATCCGCCCGAGAAGAGTTCTCTTTGGAATCAGCAGTGGACGCACTATGTTCCTGTTGCCGGATGGGAGAAGACTGGGTAGATGAATCAAGGTGAATTGAGGTGGCAGTGTCGTGGAAAATTTCTTCTTCATTTCTTTCTGCTTCATTTCCAACGGCAGAACCTTGTTCTTGACTTTCAGAGGTGCTTATCCTTCTGCGTTTCCGGCGAAGGAGTTGGAAGATATCTTCATCATCATCTTCTTCGTCTTCGAGCACTTGGGCAGATTCTTCATGATACAAAATTGGAGCTCTTGGCGGAGGTTGCACGGCTTGAATGGCTGGGAACAAAAAGGTAATGATATGCGATAAACGTGAACGCGAAAGCTCTCCCTTGTTAACATCCTTAATAACCGTAACGCATTCACGGTGAATGCGTCGGAAATAGAAAGAGGTGAAGTTAACAGGCTCATGAGAAGCCATGTCAACCATCAAATAAAACGGTCGTGAAATCCCATAAGTATGTTTTTGTAAATTCAATATGGCAACTAAGAATTGTAATGCGGTTTGGTCTGGATCAGGGCGACACAAGATGGCATACTCATTTGATGAGTGCCGTGGGAATAATTCTACCATAGTAGCAATAGGAAGGAGAGGACCATTCTCCACGCCTTCTATGGGCAAGCGAAATGTTGCAGCGAATGATGCTAATGTAATTACGACACGAGATGGTAAACATGTAATCGGCCAACTCTGCTCGGTAGCAGGAGTGGCGGCAATGGCTTCAATAATCTGTGCATAATATGGGTGACACTCCACTGAATGCCAAGGTAATTCAGCAAAGTTTAGCAGGCCGCGAATACGCAAGAACTCACTCACGTCATGAGGGAGTCTGTCACGGAAGGTAGCAAAATTAGCTAAAGCTTCCATGATGCGCACTCAAAATCACAAGAACACGAAAACACGGCAAACGCAGAAAACACAGAGCACTCAAAGCACACAGACACAATAGCGATTAACAGCGAAAAGAAGAAGATTAAGTAGATACTCGGCAACGGGAGGCAATCGAAAACCCTAATCATAGCTCGGTATTGAGATGATAACCTTCATAATCACGACGGGCATGCATGAGCAAAATAACACAAGGCGGCAATTAATTATGATTATGTATCAAAACGAGGAGCTTACGGTCTTATTCAACTAACACACAACAATAAAAAAAGAAAATAAGTGACACGTGGAAAAACGAAGGACACGTCAGCGAGGATCAGGCGCTTGGTGATACGGCCCCAATTTTGAACCATTGATCACTTTAGGAAGAGGAACTCAAGTCAAGGTAGTCAACCGAAAAGTAGCTGGTCCCACTTGTTCACTAATCCGGTAAGGACCGAACCACCGTAATTTAAATTTCCCAGCCGCACGATTTGATTTAGCATTGTAAAATAGCACAAGTTGACCCACCGTAAACACAGGAGTCTTGAGGAAACGATCATTAGTCTGGGCTTGCCGCAACTGAACTTCTTGAAGAGTGAGAAAGCTTTCCCAACGCTGTTCATCTAAGTTTCGGAGTGCTTCCAACCGAAATGGCAAAGAGTCGTCGGGTAACAGCTTCTGAGTTATGGTCATGCGTAAGCTTGGCACGACAATTTCCATAGGAGCGATTGCTTCCAACCCATAAGCAAGCTTGAAAGGAGTCATTCCGGTTGCAACTTTGTATGTAGTCCAATATGCCCATAAGACTGCAGGTAGTAATTGATCCCATCTTTCTGGTGATTCCACAATCAATTTGCGAAGCATACTTAACAGCGTCTTGTTGGTACTCTCAGCTAAACCATTAGCACGAGGATAGTATGGGGAACTGAATTTATGCAGAATTTGAAAATTATGTGTTAGTACTTTCATTAAATTGTTAGCAAAGTGTGTTCCTTGATCTGTCACAAGTTCCAGAGGTAATCCATAATGCAGAAAAACATCCTTCATCAGGCATTTTGCCACCGAAACAGCTGTAGCGGACCATAAGGCCCAAGCTTCTGCCCATCTGGTAGCGTAATCTGTGCAGGTCAAGATGTAACGATTGTTGCTAAAGGTCACTGGTGGTGTGATTGGTCCAATAAAATCAAGACCCCATTTCTGAAAAGGTTCCAAAGGTAATACAAGTTGTAGAGGAAAAAAGTGTCTCTGTAATGGCTGTCCAGCCCGTTGACAAGTATCGCAGTGCTGCACAAACTGAAGTACGTCTTTATACATGGTTGGCCACCAAAGCCCACTTTGCAGAATCTTCCGATGAGTGAGATCTGCTGCAAAATGTCCACCGGAGGGTATCGAATGTGCCATAGTGATGACTGAGTTTGCTTCATGTGGCGGAATGTAGCGAAGTAATACACCAGTGTGGTCCATATAGTACAACTGTCCTACCAGCAATCGAACGGTTCACTATTCTGTGCACTATCCACGATACTCTTGTGATACCGGTGGATAATCTCAATGATACTTGTATCAAACAAGTGACTGGAAAACTGATGTGTTTTTTAATTTTAAGGCCTTGGGTGACCAAGGACCTAAACTAAAAAGAACTAACTTTTCTTTCTTTTTTTTTTTTGAGTTTTCTGATCGCAAATTATCTATCCTAATCCTACCTCTCTCTCTTCCCTAAGCCCTAACTCTTGCTTACTCCCTCACTCCTAACCCTATGAAGTCATTACACACACTCTCAAAGTGTGAAGTAACAAGTGCTAAAGTATTTGGTGACTCAGCACTAACTGAAACTACCTCTACTCACATAATTCATTCACTCCATAGCTATAACCATCATGAAGGCACCTTGATTGGGCTAATCCCCGACAACGGCACCAAAAATGTATGTACCTATCGTAGAGCCTTAGGTACTTGTGTCAATTGAGACTATACCTCAATCGCACCACAAGTGCATATAGTGGTGCATTATTACACGTTTAATTATCAATTCAAGAGATTAGATGTATCAAGTGTATGAAGACATGTGCACACATTATGGTAAGTGAAGTGTCTATGCTACGATGCATGTGACTTGTCTTAGCTACCTCTCCTACTCACTAATCCTCTAAAAATTCATGTCACGATACCTCTTACAGTAGTAAGCACAAATTCAAACTTTGCTCTTAGCTCTGAACCTGAATATGGTCAGTAGTGGGTTCATTTCAAAGCTCTCAAGATGAGACACTTCTAATGATATTGTTAGTTGAATCTAACAAATAAGCTACAAGTTATGAGCAAAATAGTGAATGGTTGGAAGCACCAACACTCGCTCAACAACTCCTCAAGCCTCACAAACGCACTACAATAGACTAAACACGAAGGGTGGGGTAGACAATAGTCCTACACACACATTTCAAGCATGAATCGCACACACAAGCTCTTAGAGAAGAAGATAATCAACTGTCCAAAAGAAAATTCAAAAATCATCTTCAGTTCTCACCATGGCAAAAGTTTTTTACAAAGAGTCATCAAGTGACTTATATAATGTGCCCTAAAATTGGTCTTTTCACACAAGAAACCGGCACTTTTATTGAAAAACACTAAATTCCTACTTTTTTACAAGGATTATGTTAAATATTTGGGATTCAGGCATCTAGAGGACTCCTCTAGTGCATTTACATGGCTTCATGAGGTCTTTCATAGAAACTTGAAGAAGAAAATTTATGTCCACAATTTGAAAATTTTTTGGGGGTCCCTTTTTTGTGCTCCTTTTCTCTACAACAAGGCTTCTATGTGCATTAACTTTCCTTGAAACTTTTTTACAATAGACCTTTGAATGGTGCCGAGTGTAGCACCTTTATCTATCAATACTAATAATAAGGATATTTTTGTGTATCCTATAACTATGATCAAGTAAGGTCTTTGATCTAGGATCATCTATTTCAAAGTAGTGTAAGTGGCTATTGGCACTAGTTCTGGTGGTTCATCAAGTCAAATTGTTGTTGGAGTTAGACGTCTAGAGAAGCCCACGAACAGCACAAGGAAGAAGAAGAAGCTTGGAGCACAACACACAATACTGAATGTATTACTAGTGAATGTACAAAGATAAGTAGCCCATTAGGGCAATAGGCATATATACAAGCCGGGGGAAAAAAACCTCCTAAAGAGGGCAAAAAGTGCCCCGACGGTCCTAGTGTGTTCACACACATCACTACCTAAATATATCAACAAATCCCCCCTGGGAGTGATGCGATGAACAAGGAGCTGGCACTCATGTATAAGGAAGTGCAAAGCTATGTGGAAATCACTCCACAAAAGGAAGTAAGCCCAAAGCTTTGTGGAAAGCTTCAAACTTCTCCCTAGGCAAAGCCTTCGTGAAAAGGTCTGCAATGTTCTCTTGTGTGGGCACATATGCCAAGCTGATCTCCTCAGCAGAGAACCTCTCCCTGACATAGTGATAATGCACCTCAATGTGCTTAGTGCGAGAATGGAACACAGGGTTCCTCGCAACTGCCAATGCGGTCTGAATGTCAGTGAAGATGGTGGTGGCAGAAGTCTAACCAACACCCAAATCAGCCATAAGGCGTCTGATCCACACACACTCAACAGTCACTGTGAAAGCTTCCCTATACTCAGCCTCACAATTGGAAGTGGCCACAGTAGGCTGCTTCTTGCTCAACCAAGATGTACATGAGCTACCAAGCATGAAGCAAAAACCACTAGTGGACACATGAGTGTCATAGAAACCACCCCAATCAGAGTCAGAAAAAGCATGCAAATCTGGCGGTAGTGATCCCCCCTTGGGATAAAACAACCCAAGTATCCAAGTACCACTCAAATAGCGAAAGATGCGCTTAACTGCCTGCCAATGCTTGACTCCTGGGCAATGCATAAACCTACTCATCTGTGAGACAACAAACTGAATATCTGGCCGAGTAATGCATAAGTAAATCAAGCATCCAACAGCCTGCTGATAGAGAACAGCATCAAATGCATCTCCGGCATCATGAAGACTCAATCGTAAACATGTCTCCATAGGAGTGGCAATAGGCTTATAGTCTTCAAGGCCAAAACGTTGCAATAATGTGTCAATATATTTCATTTGACACAAAGCCATTCCACCATCAACTTGCATAAACTGAATGCCCAAGTAGTGATGCAAATGCCCCAAATCAAACATCTCAAATGAGGCATGCAAATCAGCCTTAAAATCAGCAATATGCTTCTCAATAGGACCAGTGAGCAGTATGTCGTCAACATAGACAACAATGATCAGAAGCACATCATTAGCATGCTAAACATATAAGGTGCTTTCAGTTGGACTGTTCTCAAAACCATGTGCAATCAGATAGGCATGTATCTTCTCATTCCAAGCATGTGGTGCTTGCGTTAAACCATATAATGCCCTCTTTAACCTGCACACCTGGTTTTCATGCCCTTTCTGCACAAAGCCAGGGGGCTGAAAAACATACACTTCTTCATGCAAGTCACCATTCAGAAATGATGTTTTAATGTCCAACTGATGTACATTCTAACCATGATGAGCTGCAAGTGCACAGATGCTCCGAACAGTAGTCATACGGCATGTTGGTGCAAAGGTCTCATCAAAATCAATGCCTCTTTCCTGTGCATAACCCTTTGCAACAAGCCTAGCCTTATACCTCTCAACTGTACCATCCGGTTTACGCTTTAGCTTGTATACCCAGTTAGTGGCAATGGCCTTCTTGCCAGGAGGCAAGTCACATAAAGACCAAGTACCATTCTTCATTATAGCATCATATTCAGATTGCATAGCAACCATCCAATTTTCTAAATTTTGTGCTTCATCAAACAAAACAGACTCATTCTCATCACAGAGAGTAGATACAGCCATAGCATAGCAATTCGATGCAAAAGAGGCACTATGAGAGCCTGAACGAGTACGATATGATAGAGGTGCATCTAATTTGTTGTCATGCAAGGTCTGCACCAGCCATTTTGGCATAGTTCTTGCCTGCTCAATATCAGCTCTCTCATCAATAAGTGCATCATGTACATCTGCATCAGAAATGGAATTATCTGCATCATCACATGAAACCTGCAAAGGCTGAGAAGTTGCCTCATTAGGACCAGCACTAGATTGTCCACCTGTAAAAGAGGCAACAAAGTATCATACATGTCTTTGGAGCTAACAGATGTCTCCTTAGTACATGAAAGCAATGGCTGAATAGCATCTTCCACAAAAACAACATCACGGCTAACTAGAATGCGCTTAGTCTGTGGATGATATAGACGATAGCCTTCACTTTCAGAACTGTACCCAACAAAAATACATTTTACTGCTTTATCATCCAATTCTGTGTGATGTTGTTCAGGCATTAATGCATATGCCAAAAAACCAAAAACACGCAGATGAGCAACAAATGGCTTGCGGTCATGCCACACCTCATACGGAGTGATAGACTGCAGCGCTTTAGTGGGACACCTGTTTAGTACATATGTTGCACACATGACAGCCTCAAACCAGAAACTATGTGGTAAAGCCTGACTCTTAACCATACACCTTGCCATCTCCATGAGTGACCTGTTCTTTCGTTCAGCAACTCCATTCTGTTGAGGTGTATACGGCATTGTACACTGGTGCTTTATCCCAGTTCAGCCAGAAATGCATTAAAATCAGAAGACATATATTCCCCCCCTCAATCAAAACGGAGGGTGCCATTTTACATGCTGATAGATTTATAGCCAAAACCAAAAACTGTTTGAAGCACATGAACACTTCAGACTTTGGCTTCAATGGATATACCCATGCATGCCTCGAAAAATCAGCGATGAAAGTCACGAAGTAAAGATAATTCCCAAAAGAAGGTGTCTGCATAGGACCACAAACATCACTATGTACAAGCTGCAATTTCTGAGTAGCTCGAATTGAACCATCTTTTAGAAAGGACGAACACTGCATTTTGCCCAAAATACAGCCTTCACAAACATGTTTTTCCAGGAGCCTCAAGTTTGGGCAAAGAGGACACCATTTCAAATTCCTGCAGGCATAGCAAACTAGAAAAATTTAGATGACCAAAGCGTGCATGCCAAAGATTTGCATCTCACATAGCCTGAGAATCATTTACTGCACATGCCAAATCATTTATAGATCTTTCATAGTCTATGAGCGTATACAACCCATGACATAAAATGCCAAAAGCAATAATCACATCGCCATTTGACAGATCATGAACTTTACACCTGTCATCAACAAATTTCACAACCAAGCTAATCTTGGCTAATGCAAAAACTGATAACAGACCTGTTCTGCCTGGACTGATCTACCTACAACAGAACAGAGAGTAACTCCTCAAATGATAATGCATTTGGATTGCCTTTCATCATCAACCGAAGAGTAGAAGCAAAAATCTGATATGAATCAAGAAGACCATTCAGAACGATCTACACAAGTGAGCTATCTGGTAGAAATCAATTGTTCCTTCAAGTCTTTGATCTTCATTAGGAAACTGTCCATAGAATCACCTTCATTCATGTCTCACTCTCCAACTATTTTTGGAGGTAAGCAACGCGAGCCTCATTCCTAGCTTGGTACAATGTGGTAAGTGTATCCCAAGCATCCTTAGCTGGTCTGCAAGAGCGAATGTGAGGAATAATGGCACGTTTGATAGACAAAGCTATTGATGCATGTGCCTGGGCATCTCTACCATCCCAACAAATCTGCTTTGTAGTAGGTGCAGCAAAAACCGCAACACGAATAGGAATATACAAAATATCATCATCTTCGACACCTTCTGCATCAACTTCAGTACCTGCAGTTGTAACAGTTGCAGGTGTGATAGGACGTTTTTCGACACCCTGCACAATGTTCCAGAGTCCTTTTGCAACCAACACATGTCGCATCATATAAGCCCATAATGGGTAGTTGGTACCATCCAACTTATCCTCAACAGCCAACATATGGAATACATCATTGCTTTCAGCCATGGCGAGTGACTAAAATACCTTGATGCAAAAAATTTATTGTATCTCAAAAAAGTTGAACAGAACTGCCCATACAAATTCCACTAGATCTGTAGCAGACTTCGAAACGCTTATACTAGCAAACAGAAACTGGTATATACCTTTGGCATAAAAAAGACAAAATAGCTTGCACAAGCGCTGCGATAGTGCGTTCGGAGGCCAAAACGAGCTCAGATCGCGATTTTGGCACCACAAAGCGAAGCTGTTTTGATCTCGAAAACACACTGAGTATGCTCACCAAAATTTGTGTGATTCTGAGATTGCAACCAGAGGAGTGTCGATGGCACCCTAGATGAAGTGACGACCTGCTCTGATACCAATTGTTGGAGTTAGACGTCTGCGGAAGCACGCGAACAGCACAAGGAAGAAGAAGAAGCTTGGAGCACAACACACAATATTGAATGTATGACTAGAGAATGTGCAAAGATAAGTAGCCCATTAGGGCAATAGGCATATAATCGTTGCATCCCATTGTCTTTGCCATAATTTCTTCTTTGTGATCCTCTTAAGGGCTTCTTATCTAGATTCCTCACCTATTCTTTCCACTTCCTCTTTTCTCTTCTAAGCTGCAAGCATTCTTTCCAAGACGTCATGTGAGATTGGCTTGTTGTAAAGCTTGACCTTGTATCCATTGATCTAGTTTGGTAGGATATCTCCATCCAAAGTCACAAGTCTGAATTCTCCACTTGTTCAAGTGTGATTGATGATGAGTGGTCCATATTCATGCTTTTGTAGTTTGTTTATGCTACTTCAAGTTGTAAACAAGAACCAAATCTCCTTCCTTGAGTCCTTTGTCCTTGATGTGGTTGCGATAGTAGGCCTTCTTTCTTCCTTTGGCTGCATATACTCATGGTCTTGTTTCTTGCAACTTCTCCAACTCATCCACTTGCTTTGAGAGTTGATGGCATGTCCATTCATAATTTTTAGCTACTCTCAAAGTTGGAATGAGAAAGTCCATTGAGAGGATTTTCTTATACACCATGTTGAATAGTGTTTCTCCTATAGCAGTCTCGTAGGCTACTCTATATGCCCAAATAGCATGATGCAATTGTTTGTCCTAATCACACCTATAATTGTTTACTAACTTTACTAGTACCTTGCATAGAACTTTATTAATACTTTGTGCATAACCATTAAGATGTGGGTAATATGGTGTAGGCTTTTTGTGGGTGATATGGTGTATTCTTTTTGTGGGTGATCAAGAATTCTTTTAACAATGATTCAATCACATAAATCATATCTTTCCAAGGATGTTTCTAACTTAAATAATAAAGTTTTCTCTATGGGCTTGCACGATCCTTTACATCATTTCAATGACTAGCTTTTGCTTCTACCCATTTATTCAAGTAGTATGTGCTTGGTATGATGTATTTTGTGTGAGAAAATCTATTTGGTGGGTTAATTGGTCCTATGAAGTCAATGCCCCATTTGGCAAAAGCTCAACTTCCTATCATGGGTCTAAGAGGCATGAATATTTTTTGAATGGATATTTTCTTCCCTAAAACACCCTACATCTCACATCCTGTTCTCCATCCATGTGGAGTGTTGGAGACCATAACCTTTCAAATATTATCAACTTGGCTATCGTAGCAGCAACAAAATGTCTTATAGCTACTCCATGCTTAGCTTCCAAAATGATTATGTATTATTATTCCTAAATGCACAATCATAGAAAATTATCTTCTCCTTTTGTGTATAATTGTCCTCCAATGATCTTGTAATCTTGGAATTATACCTCAAGTTCTTCATTGTACTAGGTGTAATTCCTTTGGGCTACTTTCCATGTTTTAGGTAATCCATAATTGGATTACTCTATTCTAGTGTAGTGCTTACTTGATACGGTGTAGCATAATCTACATGTAAGTTTACAATATGCATAGTCCTTGATATGATCATGACATCATCTCCCATGTTAGGATGATAAACCCCATCTCGTGTTAGGTTTTGCAATGTATGTATCCTTGAGTGATGATGACCTAAAAAACAGTTGTGAGTCTTCTTTACAAGCTTTGGCTTATCTACTTTATTGACACAACACAATAAGATACCCTAACTCTCTTGATACTACAAGCTTCCTATGATGATGTGAAATCTTGTTATCTCATGTAATGATTTGGATGATTTATCATTGATCTTATGGTGGGATCCATAAGTGAGTAATGGTGCTATCTTTTCTACCCACTTGGGCCTACTTCCAAGTTGAAGAGGTAGGCATCAGGTAAATCAAAAGCAATGCATGTAGATGGTTCACCATTGGTTAATCATGATAGATGATATGCTCTTACATGAGTGTTTCCTTTTTTCACTACTACCTTGAAGTCCAACTCCATCAGAAATACGAATTAATGCACTAACCATCTTGTATTACAAGGCTTGCTTAATAAGTAAAGCAAGGCTTGATGATCAACAAAAAATTCATATTTGTTGGCCCACAAATAATGATGAAACTTTTTCAATACATACACCATTGCTAGACCCTCTCATACTATGGTGTGGAATTTTGCACTATTGCATTTGCTTGTAGCTTAGGAAATTTGAAAATCAATGTTGCCCTCAAGTGCAGGTTGTGCTAGAATACATCATATAGCATAATTTGATGCATCCACATGAACATGGAATGGCTAAATCCAATCTGGTGCATTTAGGATGGGAGCAATGCTCAATCATTTTTTGAGTTCTAGGAATGATCTTCTTTTTCTTCCACTCAAAGTCTATGAACAATCCATATGATTTAGCAGTAAGTGCAAACATGTGGATAAAACTTCTATAATACCCATAGTGCCCTATGAAGGCTTGAACCTCCTTGGTGGTTGTAGGAGGAGAGAATTCTAGAATCACTTTCACTTTCTCTTCATATGTGGAGATTTTGTTCTTGGAAATAAAGTAATCAAGGATTTTTCCTTGCCTAACTAGAAGACACACTTTTCAAGATCAAAACAAACCTTCTAAGTTGTACACTTTTCAAATACATAAATCATCCACATACACTTCCATGCATTTCCAAATAAATTCTTTGAATACATGACACATCAATCTTTGAAATGCAGAAAGAGCATCGATCAACCCAAAAGGCATCACACAAAATGTGTCTATCCCCCATTCAGTGGAAAAATCCATCTTATGTTGGTATTTTGGTGCAATGACCACTTGGTTATAACCTCACAAACCATCAAGGACATTGTAGACTTCCTTGCTAGCAACGGGTTCCAATAGATGGCCCGTAATTGAAAGTGAGTAACTATTTATAATGGTGGTTGTGTTTGGTGTCTTGAGATTGATGCACACCCTCAATTTCCCATTCTTCTTTAGGACTATCATGATGGTGGACACCCATTGTGTGTGCTCTATCTCATATATGAACCTTGTACCTAGAAACTTGTCAATCTAAGTTCCTTGATTTTGGCTAAGTAATTATCGTTATAGGTGTATGGCCTTTGTTTACTTGGATTTGCATCTACAACCATAGGGATTCTATTAATACAAATCTTGGGATCAAAAACCTTAAGGTTTGTGTATGTCCATGCAAAAAACATATTGATACTCTCTCAACAATGTTAGCAGTTCTTCTTCCTCCCATAACTTTATGTCATTACCAATGAAGGTACTTCTTTCTTCTCCATCGTCAATGGTTACAATCACCTTTTTAGTTTATTCTTTGTTATCATAGGCTTTTCTAATGGAAACTTCTCATTTTGACATCATGGTTGCAATCTTCCTATCCTCAATTTTGCATTTCTTAAAATGTCATAGCGCATCAAAAACTTCTTCCATCTCTTTTCATGAACTCTTCGACAGACTTCTTGATGTCAAGCTTCATCCATATATGGGATGTTCTTCTCAATGTCTATCTTTGTTCTTGGCACCCATGGTATGTGAGGAGTTTCTTGATATGATGTGATGTGCATTGGTGGTGGATTTTTATGTGCCACCTGTTGTGTGAATTCATGGAACTAAGGTTCTAGAATCATAGTATTTGTTATGGCTAAGGGCACTCTTTCTAGAATAGATTGAGAAACATCTACCATATTCTTTCACAGGCGTAACCTTTTCCTTTCTAGGTCTCCTCTAAGGTAGCATTATCCATGGTGTGAGCTCCATCATGTAGCTATTCTTACTTGATATTCCTTAAGAACATCTATAAGTCAAGCATAGGATGTGCTACCAATCCTACTTGGTGCTTCATGTGATTCCGCCTAAGCTCATCTCGAACTGGTCTCACTTGAGATGATGAATGTGCATGATATCTAAGAAATTGGCTTAGCATCTTATTATTTTCTTGTTTTTTTTGTAGGTTCTCTTGTAGTTCTATTATTCTTTGTTTCCATTTTTGTTTGAGTTTCTCTTTCTTGGCTTTCGAAGCTTGTGTTCTCTTTCTTAGTGGACTTTCACACTTATTTGTGGTGTTTTTTGTGATTTTTAGGGTTTTGGTATTCTTCATTCTCCTCAAACAGCTTGAAAATTTGAATTTGAACTTCCTAATGTTTGAGCTATGATAACAACTTGCATCAGTATTGAGGTGTCTTTCCTTACAAAAGCATATCTGAGTGGTCTTTCCTTTGTTTGGGTTTTTAGGGAAATCCTTGAACATATGCTCTTTTTCACACTCATTGCAAAAATCACACTCAATTTTAGTACTACGTTGATAGTTGGATGGATGAGGAAAATCTCAAGTAAAATTGGTCTCGATTACATCTGTAACAAGGCCCTCTAGCTAGAGGAGTTATATTTTTCTTGATAGGAGGTCTAATAGTGGTGTACCATGTTAAAAGTCAAGCTTCAAAGTACATATTCATGGGAAAATTAATTTGTACATACCAATTTATGAAGGCCTCAAGTCACAAGATTTCACCATCATTCAAAACACTACCCAAATCATTCCAATCAAGTCCTCTAAGTTAGGAGAAATTTTAGGAAAAGAGATTCCTAGATTATAGGAGCCTACTTACATTGTATATAATAGGCTTGATCATGACTTTTTGTGTGATCTCGTGTGTTTATTTTGTGTATTGGATTTCCCATAGAGTACTGGAAGTCCACCAAGCAAGTACCTAGACCAACCAAGAAACATGTTCATTGGTTGGATCACTTTTAGGTAGATCCAACCAACATACATGAGGAAAAAGTGTATTTATACACTGGTCTTTTAGTCGAGGGTATAAGAGCTTATCATCACAATCATTTGAGTGGTTCGTGTACTTGCCTCAAAGCTTGTGGAGTCCTCCACCCTCTCATTGTATCATATCTTAATTAGCAATATATTCAAAACACATTTTCATAACTACATGGTTCTCTATTTACTACTACAATGCATAGCTTCAAGTATGTCATCTTGTCTCAATCATAGAAACACATATACAATCTCATTATCTAATATAGTTATTGGAGTATGAAGTGGACTCTAGATTTGTACATCTTGATTTATGAAGAAATCAAGGTGATTGTGTTTTTGCATCTTCATCTTCCTAAAAATTCAAGATCCCTCCCTTGACTTCTTATGCATATTGCTCTTAGTAGAGTCCTCTTAAATTCATGAAATAACTTGGCATAGCTCACTTAACACTTCATTTGAAAGTTTACAAAAGGACTTGGATCAATTCCAAACAAGTTGTGAGCTCTGAGTAAAACATTGAGTATCTTCTTCTATAAATAGAATGTTTCCTCAAGTTGATGTGTACACAAAAGTTATTTGTTTTGACATAAAATTTTGAGAATGATGTCCCAAAGTACTATGGTAATATAAATGCATATATTGGAATTTTATAGAGTCTATTAAAGGTATTTTGAGTTATATAGGCTATTTTGGATCAATTTTTTGCCAAGACCCTCTCATCTTTCTACACTAGCCATCACTCCTCACAATGGTATTAGAGCATAGTCATACACTTGACAATATGGGTGATGGACCCTCTCATCTTTCTACACTAGCCATCACTCCTCACAATGGTATTAGAGCATAGTCATACACTTGACAATATGGGTGATGGATTTCCCTCACCAATTGACAAATCGGATCATAGAAACTACTCAAAATGGTCTCTAAGGATGGAGGCTTACTTGCAAGGGAGAAATCTACATAAATACATCTCATGAGCTTATGCTTGTACTCATAAATAAAGGACAACCAACTCAAGAAGAGCATGAAAGGTTGCACACATGGTGTGCAAAGGGTGTTTTGGCAAGATCATATATTATAAACTTTATCTCTGAATTCTTAATTCCTCATATTCGTGATTGTAATACCTCTCAAAAGACATTGAATGCTTTCGAAGCATTATTCTCCTCAAGTACCAAAGCTAGGAAGAACCAATTTGTGGATGGAGTTCACAGCACTCAAGAAGTTGCCCAAGCAAAGTGTAATTGATTTTATCACCAAGATGAAAGAAATCACATGCCAGCTTGGGAGCATTGGAGAAATCATTGATGAAGAGCAAATTGTGAAGCAAATCATCAAGGAATCAAGGTTGACGGCAAGTGGAAAGCTTTCACTACTACCATGGATTTATACATGGATATGCAAAAGCGAGACTTCAACACTCTCATAGGACAACTCTTCACTCATGAGGCCAAACTTATGAAGAATGGTGAGAACTAAAAAAGTAATCAATCTACCCTTTATATAGATAAAAGCAAAGGCAAAGATAACAAAAGAAAAGGTAAAAAGTTTGATGATGAAGGAAGCACCTCCCAAGCCAACTTTAGAGGTAGAGGTAAAAGTTTAAGAGGAAGCAGAGGAGGTAAACAAGGTATGGGGATATAAGAAAATAATAGCACAATGACATAGACCAGTGGACACAATTGAGAGAAAAACGCTAACAAATATAGATGCAAACAGATATAGAGAACTCAAATTCTCAAATTGCCTATATGGAGCTACAACAATGGTATTATCCACCCGTGCACTCCCAATGTGGATCTTAGATGGAGATCTAGAAAAACTCTTGATGAAGGGATTACTAGTGCACAATGTTATGTACAGCTCAACATGGCCATGCTTAAATAGCTTTTACAAGGGGAGTCAATATAGATAAATGTAGTCAAGAGATACAAAATAGTCGGCAAAATATACAATCCAAAAATATCTCCATGACCAAAAGTTATACTATATTGGCCCTATGGGTGGAGGGATAAGCCCCCGGACCCCGTAGAAGGGGGTGATCCCCCCCTCTACACTCCCCCCATTAAGGTTCTATGGGGAAATCACACGACACCACAAGGCCTTTATTTTCACCTTAAATGGAAACCCAATGGCCTGGAAGTTTATGCCCTACCTAACATAATGGATAGGCCCACAAAGATCATTAATTACCATCAATGGTCACACATAGACCTCATCTAACTTGGAATTTTGGGTTCCACAAATGTATGGGATCTCAGTGGCTTCTCCTCATAACAGGGGCCTTACTACTTAGAACACCATGGATCATTTGTGGTCACTTGAGGTTGTGTAATATGTTGATGGACATATATATATCAGTCTGGTTCTTTGGAATGTTACTCAATTGACTGATAATATTTGGAAGAAAAGATTTGTTTCACCCGCTTGAATAAAGCCCGTTTTGATCTATAAGAAGGAAAAAAGGAGAGAGATTTCATCGGACAAAAAATACTTTGAAATTTTCAGTGTTTGAGGCTTCCAACTTCAATCATTATAGTACAGAAGAAACACTGTAGCACATATCTTGTGATACTACAAACGAGAATCAAACAGTGTCTTACTGGAGACAAGCAAAACAAAAGACTCAAATAGTTTTGCTGAAGCCCTTGCTTCACCTACATAATAATGAGCATTCCTAGGTCCAAGTTGATTTATCCTTTGTGATTGTATTTTCATTTCGGAAGCATGCACACATGAGTTAACTATTTTAAAGATAGAATCTTGTTAAATTTTTAGGCCGAGTTCTTTCTGTCATGAAACAAAAAGGTTTCATGTACATGATTCAAGCATGCCTCAGTTTCTTGGATTCTGGGAATTTCTCATTTACCATCAATACATTAGCAACTGCATCTCTTCAGCTCTGAAGCTTCATGTCTCTAAACAGAATATTTTAAGGACGACCTCATCAACAAAATGCACTTGTTTCACCTGACCTTTTTCATCACCATTACCAACTTTGCTGTCATTAAAAATTCACAATTCACTAGTTTGTCTTGAGCACAGCAGCAAGCCCACCACAATACAATCAACTCTACACTCTGATAACCAAGAGAATGTTGAAAGCCAAACTAGTAATATCTCAGAGGTTATAGCTATCCTTAACATTAGTGAACAGAGACAGTAAAACAATCTCTACATTATTAACAAAATCAAATAGCTGGAATCACAATGGATTAGGGCAAATGAAAAATCAGAACTATTTGCCAGCTGCTTGATCACAAACAATGGAGGATACATATTTGAATTTCTTTCAAAATCTGGCTCGCAAATGGTCTCACAGGGTAAGGTACAAAAAATTATTGTGGGATCAGCATCATCAATGTGATGATCCAGAGTAATAAATTTTTGTAGAAATTTCTCTTGCTTAATGTACCTCATCGGTATCAGTTCATTTTAGAGCTGTAACCTTTGGGTATGGGTTATAAATAATTAACCTCCTGTATTTGCTAAGGATTATGATACAACCTTTATCACCCTTCATGAGGAATGTTCACAAAATCAGGAACCTCAAAATATGTATGCCATCATCAGCCTGACACACCATGAGATTGCCAACATCGGAGATTCTGAGCTGCTACAGAAAGCTTTACAGAGCAACTGTTCTACTCATGAAAGATATCCACCAGTGGAAGCTACACGTACTGATCTTTAAACAAAACCTTAGTAGATTCACTTATTGACCAAGCCCAGTAAAGAGAAGTAGCAATAGCAACCGCTGCCATTGACATACAGGCAAGAGCCCCAAAATGTGAAATATCATTTGCAATGATCGCAATTGCTAACATCATCAATTCTGCAAAACTTGCTAAAGACATTTCTGCAGAGCTTACAACATTAGCATTTGATAGTGGAACTGCAGTCTGAAAAATTTGAGCAATGACCATATCATATGCCCAGTGACCTAGTCGTGAAAGTACCTGTAGAACAGAGATTATCATATTGTAAAGTTACCTCAGCCATATATATACTACATATAAGCATATTTGATTACAGGTTAATACACATGTAACGCCCTGAATTTATAAGGTGCAAACAAAGGGTTCCCATAACTCTACCAAATAGCCATCAATGTCATATCCTTGATCTACCCGATGATTGGTCAAGTGGATTCTCCTGGAACATCACTAATATCCGCACTTATACATATGATTTTAATTGTATAAATACCAATGACCATTCTGACATTGATAATTTTAAAGATAACCATTATCTGTCATAGCCAAGATCAAAAACATTCACTGCTCCAGACTCCTTTAAAACAAGGTAAAAAGGGAGCATGTTCAGAGTGCCAGAAGAGAAAAGATATGGTGGAAGCATATGACATTCCCTTGTTTCCCCTTCTTAAAACTCCTGGGATTTTCTAGG
>CM035435.1:127866016-127908516 GCA_020310875.1 Ceratopteris richardii
TGTGCATGCAAATGTAAACAGGCAAGCATATGTACACCTCGCATATCTATGTAACATGCACACACTGCAAACATGCATATGCAGGTGCATTTATATGTATGTTATCATTTATGTATGCATTATCAATGACAAATGTACTATCATTTATGTATAAGTATGTTATCTCCGTGTGTGAGGGAGTGCGTGCACATGCATGTGTTATTATTTGTGTAAGTGTTATCATTTATGTATGAATTGTGATTGCTATCTATGTTATCCATGTGTGTGTGAGAGAGAACAAACCTGCCATTGTGTGTGAACACGCACGCATGCATGCACACACGCACACATATGTGTAGGTACTAGGTATGCACAGAAATGTGTTATGTGCACATATACATGTGCATATAAGAATGCAAACTTGTATGTGAAAGATGCTTATGCAACATTTTTGTTTCTGTATTTTTCTCAGATGTACCTTTATAGTCCCAAACTTTCCAATTAGAAGTGAAGCCAAATAAGTGGCGAGAAAGCCCATAAGAGCACAAGCACCCCTATAAGAGCCAATAACAGCAGGATTCAAGCCTGTACGAAAAGACATTATATTATCAGTTTTTGTTGATCGCTCCTTATAAACTCAGCTGGCAAACAACAAGCTACCTCGTTGGGTGAGAAAAGTGGTCATGAGGCTACTTGGTGCAAGAACATTATTGAAAGACAATAGGACATACGCAATACTGGCAGGCAAGATAGGTTGAACTAAATACAGTATCCAGCCTTGGGTAAAAACCTTCAAACCTGCATAATACAATTAATGACAGCTTATCAAGCAAAAGCATAAGGAAGATACTGGGAGGCAATCTAGATGCACTTGATACATCACAGTGCTCAGTCATGGGGTGAAGCATTCAAATCCATATAATTGACCGAATAGACGAACCAAATGAGGCTCACTTTGTCTATCATTGTCAAGAGAAGGTCTGGGAAAACAGTTATAATAAAAATAATTACCTGGTGAAGAGCTTTGTTTATTATCAGCAGCAATAGGCATGCTTGGCCTATCCAGCACTCCATTTGAAACATTGTACGTGTGATGTACTAGAAGAATCTGGCTCAAAAAAAAGGCATACCGTTTAAGAAGACGTTATCAAAACAAAGAAACTTAAAGCTCAATTTCACTTCAACAAAGCTTACCAAAAGAGGAAGTGACACAATAGCAGTTACACAAGAAATTAGTATACACTGAACGGAGCTATACTTGGAGAGTGCAAGTCCAAATACGAATGGGCCAATAATCTGCAAAAGAAAACCCATCATCTGAGCTGTGTACTTGAATTTGTATCAGACCTGTCACCTCAGATTTTGAAAATTTCTGGGACTATTGGTGGCCACAGATTCAAGAACCTTACTTCACAAATCAGGTCGACTCTTCGTAGCATGGCATTAGCTCTGGCTAAAGCAACAGTTCGTGAGCGCCCTGCAAGCTTTGAATAGAACATACAGAAAAGTGACCATCTTGGGTGACATAAAAGTAAAACAATAAAATTAAGCTTTAGTGGCTCCATACTTACCAGGACTACCCAGTCGCGCTCAAACGCAACACCTGTTGCTATTCCTGTTATTCGATCTATAGCATTCGCCAACAAAAGAACTGAAAACCATGGCAGCTTCAAGATAGAAAGGGCTGAAGAGCCAAGTACAAGCCCATTGCTTGTAGCATAAACTATCATGGCTGCCGAAACAAGTATAGACACTGTCTAGCATGAAAAAGTACCCCAAGAAATTAAGATATTTTTTTAACAGATTATCCTCTTGTCCAAAAGCCATGACTTTTGATAAATTATGCACCTGCATGAAGCTCAAAACTGTAAAAGCAAGGACTCTTGGTACAGTGTCCATGAAAATCCCCACCAAAGGACCTCCAACAAATACAAATAGCTGCAGAATATAACATCCTTAGATCATGAAAGTGTGTCAATCACCCAATCAACACACAAAGAATAAGCAAACAAAGTGCCACCTGGCTTATAAAACTATTGAGAGCTACTGGTAGTAGGCTTTCAGAGAGAAGGGCCATCAATGCAGGTAAAGCAAAACGCCAGGCCCTTTCCACAAGACATGATGCTACATACGTCCAATAAAGATCTGAGGTTTCATAGCCCAGATGCAAATCAAAGGAGTCTTTCAGCATGTTTAAAATATCAAGATAATTTAAAAACGTAAATATTTGTAGGCTCACATTGCAAGGCTTCAGGAAATTCTGGTGTTTCCAAGCATAAGGAGCTATCCAGGATCATGTTGTCACTTGTCTGCTAGTTGAAAGATGGTGTCAAGCACTTTTTATCATGATGTAGCCAATGGCCGTTTAGCTAAAGAATAAGCCCAAACTCAAGTGAGTGGAATGTGAGGCCACATATACATATTTATATGCACAAGTGAAAAGGGTCCCTAAGAAAACAAACAGAAGCTTTTGTTTCGCTTCGTTCTGAAAACAGAAACTTTGTATCAAGCCATCCCCAGTGAATTATAAACCAAGATTGAATACTTCACCTTGGAAAAGCACAAAATCCTTTGGCCATACGGCTTACGAGAGCTGCTGTCCCTCCATGCCAAGGAATATCCAAGTTCCCTTGTGAAACCCTTACAATTTACAGAGAAAGTACCTCCATCATCTTGAAATGAGCTCCAGCATTTACGGACGACTCTACATGAACAGCAATAAATACACCGGAAAATGAGAGACTAATATTCAAAGCAAAGCACACACTCCAATCTCTCATATTGATCATAACATGTCTCCATTATGGCTATAAACATGTGGTGAGCATCAAAACAGATCATTATGATGCTCCAAAGTACGAGGAGAGAAGAAAGATGTGGATGAGTGGTTGGGTGGGCGGACGTGTGTGTGTGTGCGCTTGCATAAGCACAACCGGCTTACGTCCACTTAAGCAAGCAGAAGCTGCGGAATAGATTTCAGAACACAATGACTTCATAATCTATATTCAAGTTAATCAGATGGCCATCCAAACATATCATTTCGGCTGAACCTAGCTACACTACAAATGACAACTATTAGTATGAAGGACCAAAGATTAACTCAACGTTATGGTTTGGCAAACAAGGAGGCCAAAAAACACAGCAAAAAAAGGCTTATATAGGCACCTAAAATCGACGAGCATCACCTGGGACAGTGCGATAAAAAGCATTGATGACTCTGATGCAGACCATGAACAAAAACAGGTGGACTGCGGGAAAATTTCGTGAGCATAAGCTCCATTGCAGAGTTCGTCCCTCCTGCTTCTTGTCCTCCTCACATCTATGTAAGGCCTTCAATTTGTACTGAATTGTGAGAATCGCTCGATAATAAGCTTAAAACTAAGCCAAGGTGACTGCGATTCCACGTGGTTGTAAAGCCAATGATGAAAATGAAGTCGCGAACGGTGTAACCCCCATGTTCATGAACAAAGATGAGCACGCACTGTTTTCCATATGATGCCACGGTTTAACTTGTGGATGGAATTCTGAATCCATGTTACCTCACACTAAGACTCTCTTTGGTGTTGAACCATGGGAATCCTCAATGATATGATTTCACATATGGTATATTTGTGTTCAATTTTATCAAAAACCTATCAACATACTTTTTTCACATTATCAACATGTAAAAAAAGAGTGGTACTAACTTCTATAACACATAGATTTTGTAGGGTCTTTTATGAGCCGATGTAAATTTCCAACTTATATAATATGGTCCACTCTCTTCACGAGAAAAGAATCATTCCGACACATAAATCATGATAACTGACAAAGGCTACAAACTACTTAAGATCATAGGTATGTGAAACATGTGTTTCTGTTGTTCCTTACAGTATATTCATACCACTTTATGTAACATCACTTCATCACACCAACAACATATGGACAGAATAAGAGTATGGCATTAGAGAATAAAGTCTGTGATTACATCTGAGCACATAGCATTGGATTACATCATCTTCTTATAAATAATTCTTTTGAATAGTATCTTACAGACTTCATAGACTTGAGCACTCTATGTATCTTCGTTCTTTGTACTCATCACTTTCATAATGCAAACCGTAATGAATTTCACTGAACTTCTTCGTAATCTGCACACACCGTTTCGAACTTCCGAAATACAATAATCACTGAAATTACAGGCTCCGAAAACTCTTAGGATCTCCATAAATTCCTGTTTCCCATTACATCAGAATTACATTTTACAAATGAAGTGGTCATCCACACCGGCTACTAATACTGGCATGCACGGTGGATCCAAATCCATTGATTACAAAGAAACTTGTTTTACAAATCATCATCCTAGTTTTGCATCTCTGAAAACATTATTCTTTGTATATCATAGCGCAATTCATTGAACATCTCCCTAAGATTTTCCTCTTCGGATCTCCGCTTCAAAAAACTCCTTCAAGTCTAAGAGTTTCTAGCTATAACTTTTACAACTAATTACACAGGCTTCCAATTCTGGTATATGCTTCTGAAAACCATCTAATAAGTTATCAAAAGCTAAAGTAACATTAGATAACTTATGTATAATCATTGATTTCGTCGTTTCTTCTAATTTTACTTTATAGGTTAATTTCAAAACTGTTGCATCTTTTCTCAGCTGTTCCACCTCTGCTTCTTTGTCCGCCAACACTGCATTTGCATCATTACAATGTTGCTTCCACTAATTTACTTGCTTCTCTAGCTCCGGAATCCCTACAACATGTGCTGACATTGTATCTAAATTTTCCTGAACAGTATGGAGCTTCTCTTCTAGGGTAGTGAATTCCAAATTCTATATTGCCAGTCTTTCTTCCACTTCCGCAGTCAAAATACTTTGACATTTTATCTCTCTGCTATGCTCTTTTACTTTTGCCTTTAATTTTTGCATTTCGTGCTCTGTCTTCTATAACTTGGCCGCCAATTCTTTATTGGTCTTCTTCAATTTGTGTTATGCCTTCTGCGTTTGACCTACTTTCGCTTGAAGTCTTGCTTTAATTTTTTACTTTTCTTCAATAGTTACTTTCAAAGTGTTATTCTCGATAACACCTTCATTCAATTCATCCATCGTTTCTCATGAACTACACTGTCCCTACTAGCATTTTTTGTTCTGGCAGCTTCTACCTCAGTTCAGAGTCGATCGAGCTCTTCAATCAGATTTGCTCTCTCTGTTAACCACTGATCCTTTTTCGTAATCATAGTATTGTATTTGTTTTAGAATTCTTCGAACTTGGCTTCACTCCACGTAATCCTTCTAGCCAAATCACCAAGTAGCTCCGGTCAAACTGTTTCATTGTTATACATCCAGGGATATATGTAGTCACTGCACCGCACTACAGGCAACTTTACTTTACCTTCTTCTGTTATGAATTATGGAATGTGTTGAACAAGGAATTGTTGGAGAGTTAATTTATTAATGTGTTAATGTGTTTTGGTGTTTCTGATATAGCAGTTGAAGGTTCATGAGGGCATGAAAGGCATGAAAGGGCAGACATCAATAATCCGACTTTAGGACAGACATCAATAATCCGACTTATAATTTATTTAGTTTGCAAATAAACCCGTGTAGAGGGTTCTATTGTTAGAAATAGTTAGAAAAGTAGTGGTTAGAATAAAGGTCATTGTAGACCACAATTTATGATATTGAAAGACAAGGCTTTCTACAAAAGTTACCAACTTTTACTTTCATGCATGCTTTTTGAAGCCGCTCTCATGTAACCACTATTTTGACCTAATAAAAATTCCTATAAATACATGCACTCTGTGGACTATTGAAATAGATTGCATGGGGAGATTGCACCCAATGCTATATTCTGTCTTGTCTTCTTGCATATCTATTTTCTCTGTGTGTTTATGGCATTCAAAACCTCTGTGTGCACGTGAGATAAGATCCTGATAAAAGTGGTATCAGATCCCTGCACGCGTCATTATGGTGGGGTCTGTTTCTATTCGTTTTGGCGATTGATCTCTATTTCACTGTTCTCTGTTTGCGATTTGATTTCGATTCTGATTCCAGTTTCCATTTTTGTTTCCGATTTTGATTCTGATTTTCGTTTTCGTTTTTCTTTCTTGTTCATGTTCCAATTTTTGTTTAAGTTCTAGTTTCTGCTTCAATTTTAATTCCAGAATTAGAACCTACGTTAACATCTACGTTTACTCTAAGGCGTCGACTAAGACATAGAACTTAAGCATAACTTAAGGCATAACTAAGGCAATACTTTGGCATCTTTGGCACCCGATGCTCCCTTGGCAAGTGTTGGCTACGCGTGAACCAATTTTAATTTATGAGTGGCAATAAGGAGTTTTATATTCACCAAGGTGGAAGGATTTGAACCCACAACCTCACTCTCACAAGGGAAGTGCTTTACCACAACACTATCTCTTTGTGTTGTCACTCTAGTTCTCTTTTCTTATATTTAACACAACTTGCATCTTTCTTAATTTTTCAAGTAGGCTTGGGCAAGACAGCACAGCGCAGCGTGATGCGGTTTGCCTCAGGGTACATCCTGTTAGGGTACATTTCATCAGCGTACATTTCATCAGGGTACATCCAAATAGGATACATCATGCCAGGGTACATCTTGCTAGGATACATCCCAATAGGGAAGCACTAGATTGAGGATCTAAGATACTTGCATGGATGAGAACTAGGTTCAAGAAACTGAAGTTGAGAGCAAGGAAAGTCCGTAGCAAGAGGGTTTTTTTCTTTTCATACTCATGGACCCTACAAACACCATGGAGGATTTTGGTAATTCACCTCTACCTGAGGTAACACTCCAGCAACAACTCGAGCTCCTGCATATCATACACAAACACATTAATGTAATTCCTCCATGAACATTTCCATGCATGTGTTTTTATGTGGAACATGCTTATTTTCGTTCAATGATTGAACATGTGACTGGCCCTGCATATTTATTTTTATTTTATTAACTGAGGTTAGTTGCTTTTTCAACTGAGTGGCATGTTATGAATTATGGAATGTGTTGAACAAGGAATTGTTGGAGAGTTAATTTATTAATGTATTAATGTGTTTTGGTGTTTTTGATATAGCAACTGAAGGTTCGTGAGGGCATGAAAGGCATGAAAGGATGGATATCAATAATCTGACTTTAGGGCAGACATCAATAATCCAACTTATAATTTATTTAGTTTGTAAATAAACCCGTGTAGAGGGTTCTATTGTTAGAAACAATTAGAAAAGTAGTGGTTAGAATAAGGGTCATTGTAGACCACAATTTCTGATATTGGAAGCAAAGGCTTTCTACAAAAGTTACCAACTTTCACTTTCACGCATGCTTTTTGAAGCCGCTCTCATCTAACCACTATTTCGACATAATAAAAATTCCTATAAATACATGCACTCTGTGGACTGTCGAAACAGAGTGCATGGGGGGAGATTGCACCCAATATTGCATTCTGTCTTGTCTTCTTGCATATCTATTTTCTTTGTGTGTGTTGGGCATTTATAACCTCTGTGTGCACATGAGATAAAATCCTAATAACATCTTCATTCTTCCATCTATCTATAAGTCTGCAAGACGAAAATGTATGTAAGATCAGAATTTTGCAAGATGATCCTCCCAAAAAATCTCCTTGTTCCTGTTGTTGTTTCTTGCATCTTTCTTCCTCAACATCTCTTTTTTCCCTTTCTTCCCCTTCTCTTCTCCTGTTTTCTTCTTCTTCTTATTGTCACCTTTCTTCTTCAAATTGTTCTCATGCTGCCTCTTCCTCTCTTGCCTTCCTCTCAGCTTCTTCCCTGGCCTTTCTCTCAGCTTCTTCCTTGGCCTTCCTCTCAGCTTCCCACTGTTGATTTTCCTCCACCTATCACCTCTCGGACTCCTCATCCCCATCTCTCTCTGGTTTTGTCTGCGCATGAGGAGTATCACCCACTGGTTTCTGCTCTGTTGCTCTCTTCTTAAGGATCTGCAAAAAAACTTTCACCGAGCATATTGTGTATTCTTGAGGTTTACTGCTCGATCGGTATGTCAAAAGAGTCTTCTAACTTCTTTCTTTAATTTTCAAAAAATGATTTCATCCCAATTTACCTGCATTTTAGCATATTCTTTCACCAAAAGAAAAGAGTTGTTGCAATACTCTGTAGTGTTTTGCTTGCAGGTTGATGATCATTGTGGTCAGTAGTAAGCCTAGCTTCTGGGAGCTGAGCAAATCGGTGTTCCCCCGAACATGGCTTACCAAGTAATCTACAAATCTTTGCTGCTTCTATGGGCTCAGTGCTGGCTGTAATCCCATTGTTAGCAACACTAAACCTCTTTACGATTAACGCAGACGACAACTGAAAGACCTCTTGCCCCATTCTAATACTGATCTCCTGTGCATTGATGTCATTACCATCGATCTGTCAGGCTATCTCCATTGCAATGTCTTTTGCTTGCAAGTGAGGTCGAATGCTTCTCCAATCTAACATGGCGCACTGTAATAAACCTCTACAACCGAACTAGTCCTTTTGCTCCTGGGAAAGTTTCTATAGGCTGTACAACAAATGGCAATTAGAGAATGAGAGAGCCATTGATGCGCTGCTACTTCGCTGTTGAATGTTGTAGAAGTTTGAACCACTGATCTCTGTAATCGCTTTGTGTGCACACTTGCCAAATAAGGTGAATTTGGCAAAGTGCATAGCCTTTTATGCCTTGTCTGCTTGTGTAGAGAGTTGCGAGTCTGTGCCATGATTGCCGATTATGGGATCTTAACTCTCGAATCTGCACTTGTCACGACTCACAAAATAAGACATGCTTATCACATTTGAAATGTTGTGCCCGCCCTTGCTCGTTGATTGCATGTACGATTATATATATATATATATATATATATATATATATATATATATATATATATATATATATATATATGGGCTACAACTACACCATGTTGGGTCGAAGCTTAAGCTAAACCGCTGTAGCAAGACAAGACAAGACCAGAATGGTCTCTTTAGCGCATTCCCTACATGGTCTCTTTAGCCCCAACATGGTCTCTTTAGCGCCTTTTCTTTTGCTTAACCATGTAGGGAATATATATATATATATATATATATATATATATATATATATATATATATATATATATATATATATATATATATATATATATATATATATATATATATATATATATATATATATATATATATATATATATATATATATATATATATATATATATATATTTTAAATTTTTAAATTTTTATTTTTTTATTTTTTTTATTTTTTTATTTTTTTATTTTTTCTTTAAATAGCCATCGGAGGTCTGATAGGGCCGTAGTTTGGACCCATTGTAGAACTTCTCTAGTCAACGTAGCCAAGCAAAGGGTCCCTGGTCCACACATCTCGTGAATACAAAACGAACTAGTCCGTCGTAATTTTAATTTGCCCATCTTTCTCTTCATTTTAGAGTGAAAATACAGCACCAAATCTCTAGGTCAAAAAATATTTGTTCGTAGATTCCGATCATGCCATATCTTTTGTCTACTCTGTACTTCCTGTAGTAGTATAAAACTATGGTACCACTGTTCATCCAATTGCCGCAATTGATCCATTGTGTAAGCAAATGACTCCTCCAAAACCAATCTCTTTCAAAGTGGGTACCACAAAGTCAAATGGGAAGATTTCCTCTTGTCCATATAGCAATTTAAAAGGTGTACTGCTAACAGAAACTTTGTAGGAAGTCTTGTATGCCCAAAGTATAGTGGGAAGCATAATTTCCCACTGATCCATCGAATCTTTTGTAGCATATGAAGTAAAACCTTCTTATTACTTTATGCCAAGCCATTTGCTCGTGGGTAATAGGGAGAACTAAATTTATGCTTAATCTAATACACCGAAGTAAGTTCTACATTTAACTGATTCAAAAAATGAGTTTCGCTATCTAAGACTAATACAATGGTAGGCCATATTGCAGAAAAATTTCATTCTGCAGTTTCCTTGCTACTGTTCGTGCGGTAGCTTGTTTGGTTGCCATGCTTCAGCCCATCACGTGCAATAATCCATACATGTCAAAATATACAGAGCTCCTATTCGAGCTGTTGGAGGTTTGATAGGACCGATAAATTCCAAGCACCATTTCTGGGAAGATTCTAGTGGAAGAATTGGCTAAAAAGGAAAATGTTGATTGTCACATGGTTCACTAGTGCATTGGCATGGATCACAGTTCCGCACTGCATGTTGAACATTTGCATACATAGTAGGCCACCATAATCCGGACTGTTGAATTTTTTGAACCGTAATAAGATGGTTGAAGTGTCCACTGACCTCACCTGCGTGAGCTTCCGGAATAACTGTCGGCACCTCGTGTGGAGGCAACGTAGTGCAGCCAAATTCTTGTTGGGTCCTTGTGGTATACTGTCTCATAGTAACCGTAAATATGCGATTGCGAAGTCCAAGTTTCTTCTGTGTTGCTGACCGTAAATATGCGATTGTGAAGTCCAAGTTTCTTCTGTGTTGCTGACCGTAAATAAGAGGGAGTGACACCATTTTCTAGAAAACTCAACATTTCCTCGTACCAAGTAGGGTAAGTCTAGGGAGGATTCTCGACTAGAAATCTGCTATAGCATGACTGACATCAGGGCAATGAACAATGACGCATTCAAATTCTTGCAACAAAAGGATCCACCTGGCAAGATAGCCCACCAAGTTTTGTTGTTTCACCAAATACAACAAAGCACTATGATCTACATGGAAGGTGAATGTTTGTCCCAACAAATAATGTCAAAACTTCTTTATTGAATAAATAAGACCTAAGCATTCCCATTCCATAGTCAAATAATCTTGCTCTGCTACTATTAATCTTTGGCTAGCATAGTAAATAGGGTGAAACCAGCTGCGATCTTCCTTCTGCATAAGGACACTTCCAATAGCTTTATCTAAAGCATCCATGGATACATGGAACAGCTCCTTCTAATCTGGGGCTTTCAACATAGGTGTTGTGGCTAACATCTTCCGTAATCTCTCAAAGGTCGTTTGGGCTTTGTTCATTCACACAAATTCTATCGGTCGAACATGTGCAATGTCAGCCATGCCACCAAACCTGCCCCTGAAATCGTAAGACCTCCTTCAGATTCCGAGGTGCTAGGGTCTCCATTATCACTTTAACTTTATCTCGGTCCACTATAATACCTTTTTCATAAATAATGTGGCCCAACAACTTTTCGCATTTGATCGCAAAAGTAGATTTGTTCGGATTCAAACAAAGGTCTACTTGTCTACATGAATTGAAATAAGCATGTAAATGTTCCAGGTGAGTGGCCCTTGTGCCAAAAACTAAGAAATCGTCTAGAAAAATGTGCATAAATGATGTAAGGTATGGAGCAAATATTTGTTGCATGCACCGTTGGAAAGTGCTTGGCGCATTTCGCAACCCGAACCACATGACTATGCAGGCAAAGACTCCCCAGTTCGTGATAAATGTCGTTTTTGGTATGTCTGCTTCCACCATCCGAACTTGGTTATATCCACTGAATCCATCGAGAAACGAATACATTTTCTGAATCGCAACCTCATCTAGCATACTATCCAAGAATGCCAAGGGGAATGGATCCGGTATAGTGGCCGCATTCAACTTTCTATAATCGACACAGATCCGTAGTTGTTTGTTTTTTTTTCGAAACAATTACAATAGGTGAGACCCATTCCGAATTCTCAATAGGTACAATGTATCCCACTTTAAATAGTCTATCCAGCTCATGCTTCATCTACTTTGCAAAGTTGGGCTTCATTCTGTACCTCTGCTGCATAACTGGGGTAGCATATGGCTTAAGCAAAATGCAATGATGATAAAGCTTCGGATCAAGATCTTTCATGTCCGCATACATCCATGCAAAGACATCTTTGTATTGTTGCAATAAAGCTATCAGTGCTATTCGGAATTCCAGAGCAAGCTCCGAACAGATTCGGATTGGCTTTAGATCTTTCGTGGTACCAAGGTTTATGACTTCCAAGGAATCTTCTTCTACCCGAATCGTCCCAATCTCCATGGGATCTGTTATCACTAGGTCGACAACATCTTCATCCTTTAGTTCCAAGGGTTCTGTGCAGACTGCGGCCATCGTACTGTCCAAGCCTAGGCTGATGACTGAATTCACATCAACCACTCCGAATGATAGTAAATCTCTATTTGCTTCTAAAAATTGGTATTCTTCATCGTCCTCAAGCCCATCCAGCATATGTAGAGGCTCTGTTAATATTGGTTTATGTTCAAGGAGGCAATGTTGCTCCTCCTCTAATGGAATAGAAAATTTTTCATGCCCTCTTCTGAATGTGATTGTCTTTTCATCCTAGTTTTGTAGGACTTTAGCATTGCATAACCAAGGCCGGCCCAACAACAAATTATAATCCAAATTTTGCCCCTTAAGTTCCAGCACAACAAAGGTAATGTTAAATAAGACCTGAGAAATATAGATAGGGATGTCCTTAACCAGCCCCACTGGCCGCACCCGCGATTGATCTGCCATCTTGACAAAGAAGGGAGCTGGGTCTATCCTGTTCCAACCCATTTGCTTACATGTGGTGGTAGAGGCAACATTAATGCTGGACACACCATCAATCAAAACCTTTGGAATGGCTTTATTTTTATACCTCACTATGATGGTAGGAACCACATAGTCTACTATTCTGTCGGGCACATCTCTTACCATCGAGACTGAAGGTTTTGGACTCAAAGAAGGTGTATATTTTTCTTGTAGCTGTTGTAATAACTGCTTTTGGAAAGCTGGGACTAGCTCCAGTAAGGCTCCCAATGATAGTTTGATATGTGAATCGTGCAAGAATTCACAATACTCACCATCCACTGATGTTTCGAGGTCCATATTCCCTTGTTTCTGTTTCGTCCAAAACCGTTGGCTCCAAAACCTGCTAGTAGTCTCCTAATCAGTAGACCTGGCCTGTGACACTTCAGATACAGGTGAATCTATTGGTGGCCCGGAATTCTCCTTTGTCTCTTGAATAGTTTCATTATTTTTCTTACCAAATGTGCTATGTCACTTCTTTCTAGAAGGTTCCATTAGAACTAACGGAGGCTCTACATAGTGCAGTGGATACTCCATAGCCCATTATATTGCTTTCTTAAGTATTTGCTTCTGGTCCACTCTAATACGCTTTTTGCGACCTGGTGACCACTGATGCTGAATGTTCTAAATACTCTAAGGTCACCACATTGGCCATGGTTGCCTTAAGCTTAGCTTCTTGTTTTTGCTGATTATACTCTTTGGCCTCCTTGCATTCCCATTGTCTATGGCCATATTGCAAACAAAATTGGCATTGAATTGGTCGGTTTCTTGAAGGACCTAGTCTGAGCTGTTGTAACCTCCGACCTTGGCCAAATTCTTGTAATTTTTTCCTGAAACCACATTGCTGCTTCGTAAATTGTTGTGGACTGGTATACTATGATAAAACAATCCAAGTAGCCATGTACCACTCAATTAGTGAAAGATGTGCTTAATCGCCTGCCAATACTTGACAGCTAGGCAATGCATAAACATGCTCATCTGAGAGATAGCGAATTGAATATCAAGCCAAGTTATGCATAAGTAAATCAAGCATCTAACAGCTTGCTGATAGAGAACAACATCAAATGCATCTCCACCATCATGAAGACTCAACCGCAAACATGTTTCCATAGGAGTGGCAATAGGTCTACAATCTTCAAGGCCAAAATAGTGCAATAATGTTTATATTTGGTTTGACACAAAGTTATTCCCCCATCAACTTGCATAAACTGAGTGCCTGAATAGTGATGTAAATGTCCCAAATCTGAGATCTCAAAAGAGGCATGCAAATTGACCTTAAACTTAGCAATATGCTTCTCATTAGGACTAGTGAGCAGCATGTCATTAACATATATGATGATGAATAGAAGTACATCATCTGCATGCTTAACATATAAGGTACTCTCAGTTGGACTGTTCTCAAAACCATGTGCAACCAAGTAGACATGTATCTTTTCATACCAAGCATGATAATGCCTTTTTCAGCCTGCACAATTTGTTTTCATGCCCTTTTTGCACAAAAGTATGGGATTGAAATACACACACTTCATGAAATTCACCATTCAGAAAAGCAATTTTAATGTCCAAATGATGTACATTCCAACCATGATGAGTTGTAAGTGCACAGATGTTATGAGCAGTGGTCATTTGGCATGTGGGTGCAAAGGTCTCATCAAAATCAATGCCTCTCTTGAGCATAACCTTTTGCAACAAGCCTAGCCTTATACATGTCAACTGTACTTCCATCACGTTTCTGTTTCAAGTTGTATACCCATTTAGGGCCAATGACCTTTTGCTTAGCAAATCACATAAAGACCAAGGACCATTCTTCATAATAGCATCATATTAGGATTGCATAGTAGCCATCCAATATTCTAAATTTTGTGCTTCATCAAAAGGAATGGGCCCATTCTCATTGAACAGACTAGAGATAGCTATTGCTTAGTAATCTGATGTGTACAATATGATAAAGGTGCATCTTTCAAAGTTTATGCCAACCATTTAGGCATAGTTTTTGCCTCCTTTATATTAGTCCTCTCATAAACAAGTGCATCATGTAAATTTGCATTAAAAATGGCATAATCTGCATCATCATGTAGAACCTTTAAAGGCTAAGAATTGCCTCATTTGGACCAGTACTTGTTTGTCCACCTGTAAAAAGAGGCAACAAAGTGTCATACATATGTTTAGAGCTAACTAATGTCTCTTTAGTACATGAAAGTAATGGCTGAATTGCCTCTTCCACAAAAAGAACATCATGACTAACCAAAATGTTTTTAGTTTGTGGACTATACAGATGATCGCCTTTGCTTCCAGAATTGTACCCAACAAAAATACATTTCACTACTTTATCATCCAATTTCCTACGTTGTTGTTCATGCACTAATGTATATGCCAGACAACCAAAGACATGCAAATGAGCAACAAATGGCTTAAGGACCATGCCAAGCCTCATATGCAGTGATTGATTACAATGCTTTGGTGGGATACTTGTTAAGAACATATGTTGCACACATAATAGCATCAAGCTAGAAGCTATGTGGTAAAGCCTAACTTTTGATATACCTCGCCATCTCCATGAGAGACACGTTCTTCCTTTCAGAAACTCTATTTTGTTGAGATATGTACATCATTGTACATTGATTTTTTATCCCACACTCAGCCAAAAATGCATTAAAATCAAAAGACATGTATTCCCCCCCTCGATCAGAATGGAGGGTGCCCAATCTAGATGTTGACATATTTTCAACCATAAGCAAAATCTATTTGAAGCACATAAACACGCTGGACTTTGTTTTTAATGGATATACCCATGCATGTCTGGAGAAATCATCAATGGAAGCCATGAAGTAAAGGTAGTTTCAAAAGAATGTGTCTGCATAGGACCACATACATCACTATGATAAGAGGAGTTGTTAGAACATGTGACAATATTCCTTGTAGGCACATGCTCAAGTGAACATAAGGAATTGTTCTATGAGGTAATATGTTTGGTTGCTCCACTATCAAAATACCAAACATCTGATTCTACTACATACATACATTGCTCGTAAGAAGACGGGTCAGAATTGCAAATGGTAGTAAACACCCATTCTTCATTATACACAAGATTAGCAGACTTTGTTTTAGGTGTAAAGGCCTATGCAACAACCATTCCAACCTCTTTTTTCTTTACCTATTTTGCAACTAGTTTTGGACAATTCTTTATGCTATGAGCATTTCCCTTACAATATTTGCAAAGCTATTTTTTCTTTTCTATTTTCTTCTCATTTGGTTCTTCCTTCTTTGATTGTGTAGCATTGAGAGATTTTTGCTTACTAGTAGATGAGTTCCATTCTCCTTTACCCGGCTAACTAACTATGAAAGCTTGATCTGCACAAATAATGATGCAAATGCCCCAAATCAGACATCTCAAATGAGGCATGTATATCAGCCTTAAAATCAGCAATATGCTTCTCATGAGGACCAGTGAGCAGCATGTCATCAACATGAACAACAATGATCATAAGTACATCATTTGCATGCTTAACATATAAGGTGCTTTTAATTGGACTGTTCTCAAAACCATGTGCAATCAAATAGGCATGTATCTTTTCATACCAAGCACGTTATGCTTGTTTTAAACCATATAATGCCTTCTTTAACCTGCTCACCTAGTTTTCATGCCCTTTCTGCACAAAGCCATGGGGTTGAAAAACATACAATTCTTCATGCAAGTCACCATTCAGAAATGTAGTTTTAATGTCCAATTGATGTACATTCCAACCATGATGAGATACAAGTGCACATATGCTACGAACACTAGTCATACGACATGTAGGTGCAAAGGTCTCATCAAAATCAATGCCTTTTTCCTATGCATAACCCTTTGCAACAAGCCTAGCCTTATACTTGTCAATTGTTCCATCAGGCTTACACTTCAGCTTGTATACCCACTTAGTGCCAATGACCTGCTTGCCAAGAGGCAAGTCACATAAAGACCAAGTACCATTTTTCATGATAGCATCATATTTTGATTGCATTGTACCCATCCAATTTTCAAACATTTGTGCTTCATAAAAAATGAAACAGGCTCATTCTCATCACAGAGCCTAGAGTAAGCCATAGCATAGGAATCTAACACAAAAGAGGCACTATGAGAGCTTGAATGAGTATGATATGACAAAGTTGCATCTAATTTGCTATTGCGCAAAGTATTCACTAGCCATTTTTGCATAGTTTTAGCCTCCTCAATATTAGCTCTCTCATCAACAAGTGCATCATGTAAATCTGCATCAAAAATGGAATTATCTGCATCATCACATGAAACCTATAAAGGCAGAGAAGTTTCCTCATTAGGATCAGCACCAGACTATCCACCTGTAAAAAGAGGCAGCAAAATATCATACATGTCTTTGGAGCTAACAGATGTCTCCTTAGTACATGAAGTAATGGTTGAATAACATCTTCCACAAAAACATCACGGCTAACCAGAATGCATTTTGTCTGTGGATGATACAGACGATAGCCTTTGCTTTCACAATTGTATCCAACAAAAATACATTTCACTACTTTATCATCCAATTTTCTATGATCTTGTTCAGGCACTAATGCATATGCCAGACAAACAAAAAACATGCAGATGAGCAACAGATGGCTTGCAACCATGCCAAACCTCATATGGAGTGATAGGCTAGAATGCTTTAGTGGGACACCCGTTAAGTACATATGTTGCACACATAACAACCTCAAGCCAGAAACTATGTGGTAAAGCCTGACTCTTGACCATACACCTCGTCATCTCCATGAGTGATTTGTTCTTTCGTTCATCAACTCCATTTTATTGAGGTGTATACGACAGTGTACACTGATGTTTTATCCCTGTTCAACCAGAAATCCATTAAAGTTAGAAGACATATATCCATCCCCCTCGATCAGAACGGAGGGTGCCCATTTTACGTGCTAACAGATTTTTAGCCAAACCAAAAGCTGTTTGAAGCACATAAACACTTTGGAATTTGCTTTCAAGGGATATACCCATGCATGCCTAGAGAAATCATCAATGAAAGTCATGAAGTAAAGATAGTTTCCAAAAGAGGGTTTTTGCATAAGACCATAGATATCACTGTGAACAAGCTTCAATATTTGAGTAGCTCAAACAGAACCATCTCTTGGAAAGGAGGAATGCTGCATTTTGCCCATCATACAACCTTTACAGACATATTTACTGGGTACCTCAAGTTTCGGCAAAGAAGACACCATTTCAAATTTTTGCAGGCGTAACAAACTAGCAAAGTTCAGATGACCAAAGCGTGCATGCCAAAGCTTTGCATCTGACATAGCCTGAGAATCATGTACTACACATGCCGAATCATTCACAGATATTTCATAATCTATGAGCTTATACAGCCCATGACATAAAATGCCAGAAGCAATACTCATGTCGCCATTTGATAGATCATGAATTGTACATTTGTCATCAACAAATTTCACAACCAAGCCAATCTTGTCTAAAGCTGAAACTAACACTACTAGAAACAGGGGGCATAATGATGCCGCCCATAAAAAAAAAGTGGGCTTCATCACTTATGCGATGAAAGCATTGCATAAGCGATGAATCTCTTTTTTATTAAAGAAAAAGAAGTCTCGTCACATAAGCAATGCAGAGCATCACTTATGAAACGTTAATTTGGACCCTCGTAAATAGCATCACTATGTAGCGATGCTCCTACCGATGTTGGCAAACTGATTGTGATGCTGGAGTGTTGCATAAGTGATGTGCTGAGATTTCAGAGCATCACATAAGCGACACTCTGGAATGTAAAAAAAAATCAATTTCTCCCAGCACATTTGTGTCGGGATTGAGACACGAGAGAGAGAGAGGCAGAGAGAGAGAGAGAGCAAGTGCGCACAACCTCCTAGCTAGCGACGATCAGAGAAGCACAAAGGTATGCTCACACACACATATACACATGCATATACACACACATATACACACATAGACACACATATACACACATAGACACACACACATATACACATAGACACACACACATACACATAGACACACACACATACACACACACATACACACACACATACACACATAGACACATAGACACACACACATACACACATAGACACACACACATACACACACACATACACACACATACATAGATTTACACACACATACACATGCATGCACACACACATATACGCACATAGACACATACACACACATACACACATAGACACACACACATAGACACACACACATAGACACACGCATACACACACATACACACATAGACACATACACACACATACATGTAGATTTACACACACATACACATGCATACATACACATACACATGCATACACACACATATATACACACATAGACACACACATACACACATAAACACACACACACATAGACACACACACATACACACACATACACACATAGACACACACACACACATACACACATTTACACACACACATACACACATAGACACGCACACACATAGACACACACATACACACATAGACACACACATACACACATAGACACACACACACACATTTACACACACACACATATATGCACATAGACACACACACACACATACACACATATACACATACACACACATATACACACATAGACACATACACATACATACACAAATGCACACACATTTACACCCACACACATACACACATGCACACATGCACACATGCACACATGCACACACATTTACACCCACACACATAGATACACGCATACACACATAGACACACACACATGCACACATAGACACACACACATGCACACATAGACACACACATAGACACATACACACACACACATATGCACACACACATACACATAGATTTACACACACACATACACATGCATACACACATAGACACACACACACACACATAGACACACATACACACAGATTTACACACACACTTACACATGCATACACACACATATATACACACATACACACACACAGACACACATAGACACACACACACATACACACACATACACACACATACATACATAGACACATACACACTTACACACACACACACACAAACACACATCCACACACATTTCCACATAGACATACACATGCATACACACACATATATACACATACACACGTATATGCACACATAGACACACATATACACACACATACACACACATACACATAGATTTACACACACACATACATATGCATACACACACATATATACACATACACACATATATACATACATAGATACACACATACACACATAGACACACACACATACATACATAGACACACACACACATACATACATAGACACACACACACATACACACATACACACATACACACATAGACACATACACACACACATACACACAAATTTACACACACACATACACATGCATACACACACACATATACACACACATATACACACACATAGACACATACACACTTACACACACACACACATACACACATCCATACATATTTACACACACACATACACATGCATACAGACACATATATATATATATAGACACACATGTATATACACACATAGACACACACACACACACATATACACAAACATACACACACATAGACACATGCACACACATATATGCATACACACTCACACACACGTAGAGAGACATACACATACATGCATACGTATGCATAGATAATGCATATGCATACTCATATGCATACATACATACTTACATGCATCACACACATACACACACACATACACACACATGCATACATATGCATGCATAATGCACATGCATATGCATACATACATGCTTACATGCATACACACACATACACATGCATATACACACATACACACACATACACACATGGACACATAGACACATACACACACATACACACATAGACACACACACAGAGATTTACACACACACACACAGATTTACACACACACATACACATGCACACACACATATATGCACACATAAACACACACATACACACATACACACATATATACACACACATAGACACACACATACACATACACACACATACACACATACACACACACATAGACACATACACACTTACACACACACACACACTTACACACATCCACACACATTTAGACACACACACATACACATGCATATAGACACATATATACAGATACACACATAGACACACACATACACACATACACACACACATACACACACATGGACACATACACACACATGGACACATACACACACATATAGGCATACACACACATAGAGACATACACACACATATATGCATACACACACATAGAGACCCATACACATACATGCATACATATGCATACATAATGCATATACATATGCATACATACATAATTACATGCACACACATGAACACACACATGCACACACACATGCATACATAATGCACATGCATATGCATACATACATGCTTACACACGTACACATGATACACACACACACATATACACATAGACTTACACACACACACATGCATACATAGACACATATATACACACATAAACACACACATACACACATAGACACACACACACATACACACATAGACACATAGACACATACACACTTACACACACATATACACACACGCATACACACATAGACACATACACACTTACACACACACACATCCACACACATTTACACACACACATACACATGCATATAGACACATATATACAGATACACATGTATATACACACATAGATACACAAATACACACATAGACACACACACATACACACACACATAGACACACACATGGACACATACACACATAGAGACACATACACACACACATACACATATATGCATATATAATGCATATGCATATGCGTACATACATACTTACATGCATGCACACACATACACACACATACACACATAATGCACATGCATATGCATACATACATGCTTACATGATTACACACATACACACACTCACATATACACCTACATACACATACACACACATATACATACTTACATATACATACACACATATAGATACACACATCTACACACATGCATATACACATACACATGCATATACACATACACATGCATACACATACATACACATACATACACACACATACATATACATACATATACATACATATACATACATATACATATACACATATGAGGTCACATGCATACTTGCCCACAAACATACACACATACATACACATGCATATATATGTATGCATGCATACAATGCACACATACACATGCATACACATATACATATACATGCACATGCATATACATACATACATACATACATACATACATACATACATACATACATACATACATACATACATACATACATACATACATACATACATACATAGTGAACTATTAGGAAGGACTTCATCAACACGAATCAATTGTTCCTTCAAATCCTTGATCTTTGCCAGAAAACTGTTCATAGAATCACCTTCATTCATGTGCTCATTCTCCAACTATTTTCAGAGGTAAGCAACACGAGCCTCATTCCTGGACTGGTACAATGTGGTAAGTGTATCCCAAGCATCCTTAGCTGTTCTACAAGAGCAAATGTGAGGAATAATGGCATGTTTGATAGAAAAGGCTATGAATGCATGTGCTTGAGCATCTCTGCCATCCCAATGAATTTGCTCTACAGTAGGTGCAACAGGAACTACAGCATGAATAGGAATCTGCAGAATATCACCATCTTCGACACCATCTGCATCAACTTCAGTAAATGCAATTGTAGGTGTAATAGGATGTTTTTCAACACTCTGCACTATGTTCCACAGTCCTTTTGTGACCAATAGATGACACACCATATAAGCCCACAATGGGTAATTCGTACCATCCAACTTATCCTCAATAGCCAACATACGAAATACATCACTGCTTTCAGCCATGCCCACTGATTAAAATACCCTGATGCAAAAAAATGACTGTATCTAAAAAAGTTGAACAAAACTACTCCAAAAAGTTCTACTAAACCTATAGAAAACTCATGATCATCCTATGGCAGCAAGAAAGGTAATTAGATATATCAAGCACACCATCAACCAAGGTCTATTTTACTCATATGATGATGATATAAGTGTCAAAGGATATAGTGATGCTGATTGGGCACGTAGCAAGGATGATCGAAGGAGTACATCGGGTTATGTTTTCATGATAGGTACAAAAGTGATCCCTTGGAGCTCTAAGAAGCAACCCACTGTTGCTCTTTCATCCATAGACGCTGAGTACAGAGGTTTAGCATTGGCTACATGTGAGCTATTATGGCTTAAGAAGTTACTTAAGGACTTGGAAGTGGAAGTGGAGGAGTTTCCTCTTTATGGAGACAACATTTCAAGCATCTACCTAGATAACAATCCCATGTTTCATGCAAGGAGCAAGCACATAGAGGTTCATTACCACTTCATTAGAGAAAAGGTGATGGCAAAGGAGCTAGATATAAGGTATGTGAACACTAAAATGCAGGTTGTAGACATGATGACAAAGTTTCTTGAAGGTACAAAGCTTGGAGGATTCAAGGAAGCAATCAACATAAGAGACATAGGCTGAAGCAATGAAAGAAAAAGACTGTGGAAATATGTGTCCAAGCTGCCACCTTTCTTAAGCACACCCCCTACTAGCTGTTCTTTGCATATTTTGCAGAGATTTCACTTTTTCATACTCTTTCTCTCTATATGATCTTGGCAGATCCCCCAGTCTTGTAGTTGTTGTTTCTCCTTCATCCCGAATCCATTTGCAATGATTTTTATCTTGTTTGAAAGCTTATAAGTTTTACGTTTAGTGGTCTAAGTCTCGAGTTTAGTATCTGCACTTATGTAGAGAAATGTCAAGCACATTGTCTGTGTAGTTAGCTCATACTCTATGAAGAGATCAAGTTATCTGTTTTGTTGCAGTTGGCTGAGGCATCCTCCAATGTCCAAATGGAGTCACTTTACTCTCATTTGAAAGCTTGCAAAGTCTAGCTTAAGGTTGCAAAATTGCATATTCAGTCTCTGCATGTACTCAAAGAAATGTAGAAAATACAAAGCCTATGTCTGAAAAATTTCAGGATCCTAAGAGGGTTCACTTGCTTTTGTTGTGCACTTCGGAGTGTTTATCCTCCAACAGGGTGAACCCAATGCTAGACAAATTTGGGTGCCTAAGACATGCTTACATGCTCAATTAACCACACGTAAACTCCTAGGTTTAAACTAGTGCTCATAGCCACTCACCACGTGAACATAGAGGTTGAAATCCTTTATCACCACATCAACACGTAAAGCTACACCTAGAGTTACTTGGACATGGGTACCTAAACAGTCCCATCTCTAGGTAGAGCTGCCCCTAATACCCTTAAATTTCATCAAAGGCAAAATCTGTAAGCCCATAAGGGAAGTGTGGAAATATGGAAAGACCCCTCGAGAAGGATCTTTCATTTGGGAAGCAAATATTGAATACAACAATGTGTGGAGAAAGTACAACTTTTTCACAAGAGAATTTGAACATCTATAGAACTCAGTGGAGCTATGTTTGGTATGGTAGAAAGTGTGTCTAGAAAAATATTTTAGTGCCAAGCTTCCAAAGCCCGACTTTATGTGTTGCTACTATCTCATCAACTCTTTAACCCCCAACCAGGATCCCAGAGCATCCAGTACTTTTGTGATCCCATCCTTAGTGCATGGCAACAAGTTAAAACAATTTTTCTTAACCAACATTCTAGTAGGTGAAGCCTTAGATATGCGGGGTATCCACATCCCCACTGAGAAGGAAGGTTTTGTTCTTTATAGCATGAAGAATAGGAATCTCACAAAGCTTGGCGATATGGTAGCTATGACACCCAACACTGTATTCCACCTAGGGATGTGCATGCAGCATTTCACCTTCCCAAGGCAAGATAGATTCATAATGCCTCACAAGAAAGTCTAGTTTAGTTTGTATTTAGCAAACATGCAAAACATGACAATCAACCTATTGCACTAGATTATTGATCAGATCCACCAAGCTGACAAGTGATGGCCACAAAAGGCAGTGTTGCATGGATGGTGTGCTCTTACAAGGATCATCTATAGATGCCTAGATTATGACATACCCCTTCAATGAGCACTATCCTAGAATATAGAGTCAAATAGTTTAAGAGTAGGAAATCTTGTGCACCACCATCAAACAGGATGAGGGGATCTATACCATGTGCTCAATCTAGAGGAGCCACGTTGAATTTGGACGTAACTCCTGCACCGCAAAGGGTAGTATAATCATTCATGCTCATACTTCCAAGAAGAATTATAGATGGACCTAACTTGATTCTTCCCCTAGTACCAGCCAACCTAGAGTTTCTTGGAGGCATCCGTCTGGAAGAGCTAAGTAATGAAGAATTTGAACGGATTCTCCAAGATGTGAACTTGGAGTCTGATTAAGAAGAAGGGGAGGGGGCCATCAATAGAAACATGAAGAGAGATAGCAAGTTCAAGAAGGTGAAGAAGGAGAAGAAGAAGAGGAAGGGACGCGATAATGAAGAACATGATGACCAACAAAAAGGCAGGGAAACTGAAGGTGCCCAACCTATACAACATAAATGACACCATGGTGAGCATACACAAGTGGCACCACATCTCATTTAGCATAGGAAAATCCTTAATCTATCAAATCCTAAGTGAAGGTGTGGACCCCCACTTTATTGAGAGCCTCCAACTTATGACAGAGACCTTAGGAGTTACAGAGGTTGTGTATAACATGTCGCAGAAGCCAACACCTTGCTATAATCCATGATGAGTTGAGACATGAGCACGCCTTGGTAAGAACATCAGGATCCCCCTATCTGAACATGATGCATCTACAGTTCAAGAGGCCACCTCAACAACTACAATTGATATGATGGACGAGACTTTTGTTCACACTGAGCAAATTTGCCCTTCATCCCCTCCCATCACTACGGATGTATAGACAACCATAGAAACCATTGCTACAACTCAACCAGCCCAACCTATCATTCACACCCTGCTCCATACCCACACCACCACAATCACTACAGACACCATCACATCCACACCATCCTTTAGTTTTAGAGCACCTACTTCCCAAGCCACACTTTTTTCTATAATCACCAAATTGTTGTATAATATCTATACCGAAACCCTAGAACCCGCCATCAGCTATCAATTCGATTACATTGTTGTTGGCAACCCCATTCCAACTTATGGTAGGATAGATTTTCTCATAACCCCCTCCCCACATCCAAATCCCTTTCACTATGGATCCTATTCATCTATAGCTTCCCCTATCCCCCGACCTCCCTCAATAGCCACCACACTACCACCATTTTAGGCAAAATTCATGGAGTCATGGATCATGTTGAAACTCTAGCATCATAGAACTCTCAACCACTTGGCTCCTCACTGTACACAGACACTACAAGCACAACACCTACCATTCCCATTTTCATGGTAGAATGCACATGCACAATATTGTTTGGCCCTATGGACATCTCTCCACCTACAGAACCATGCCCTCCCCCTACACTTCCACAATCTCCCATTCCCCCTGCCACCAACATCAACAACACTCATCACACGTTCATGCATGGCATACACATCTCCCAATCCCATCTTCCTCCCCCTACATTTCCCCCTATAACGATTGTAGCTACATCTATAAATAATACTATTAATAATAAGATTTAGTGTGCTCACCAATTACAACAAGACTATAAGCAATTGGAAGCTCGAAATGCCATTCTCCAGAAAGAATCTAAATGACCACAAGACCGAGTGATGAAACGAGAAGAAGAGAACCACGTGCTACAAGGTCAATACCTTACCCTCCAACAAGCACACAATGAATTCAATTCAAAATTGCAAACAATGAATATAGAGGCAATCAAATATATGGAGATCATGTTACACCAAAAAATGGACCGCAATGTCAAGTTACAACGGAACATGGGACTCCTACAAAGACACATGTCAACAGTCATGGTAGAAAATAAGCGGCTCCAACAGTAGAACTAAGACAATTTGTATGCAGCTATGGAAGGAACCCCTCGAGCTTAGTTCAACCAAATTTAAAACATCCGAATCTTACTAGAAGAACATGTAAACTTCCTCGAGTCATATGCAAAACTGGAAGACGAGTGTGTGGAGCTCAAAAAGTAGCTAGCCAAAAGTAGCACATCAGAACTTGAAGTCATTCCCCTACAATAGGATACATAAGAACTTGAAAACCTCCAAAAGCATATTGAAGAACTCCTAGCAAGATCGTTACACTATGAACGACCTCCCTTTGCACCAATGGAACCAAAAACTAAAGAGTTAATCAAAATCCCCATGCAGGAAACATTCAAAGAGGCATACAAACCCATATGAGTACTAGGGGATCGCACAATAGAAGAAAGCCAAGACACATTCAAGATTGAAGTACCTCAATGGCTCAAACATGTAGAAGAAATAGGTAGAACACATGATGATCGGGTGGTCATACAAATTAAATCACTCAAAACTTGAAGAACTTGTACTCAATTGAGAGTACTTTTAGAACTTTTCCCATTGACAACTCATCACTACATCTGAGTTGCAGTATGTGCCCTATTTTTTACTTCTCGCTGACTACAATGCAAAGATCAAACAAGTGATTGTAGAGCAACCCATGTTTGCTACCTAGTTTGAGCGAAAGGACCTTCCAGAAAGAGCACAGAAAGGAACACTTTTCCAACCAAACTAGCATGCCAAATTACTAGAAACATACCTAGAGATCATGTGCACATGGTCTAATGCACCTTTATACATAAAATACAATCCATGCTACTGCCCAATACCACACCGATGGCCATGGCCCGAGTTCATAGTCAAGGTACACACTACTAAAGACTGCTCTGACTATATAAATTATCCCTATTTCACTCCACCAAAACAGACACCTACTTTTGCATACAGGATCTCAACGATATGCCATCAGACACCATGATTCAAGAATGTACTTGACATTGTCACAAAAATGTGTATGAACATCTTTGAACTCGTGATGGTGGTGTTCAAAACATTCAGAAATGTGAAGGCTCTGTACATCTTAGTTGTGTGCTTCAATGAAGGGAACCTCAACTTGGTTTATGACATGAGCAAAACTCCTTATGTCAATACCATCTATGCCTAGCATGCTAGAATCAAGTACATGCCTCCTTGTTACAAGCATATCTTCAAGAAATGTTCTCAATTGGATTCTGGGAATATCCCTCCAAAATTTTCATTCCCAGACTGACACATCTTCTCCATCTCTTTGTAGTAGAACACACCCTCCATGCCAATCAATTACACATGCCACATCTAGATGTTCCAAGTTCTATAGTGGCTACAATCAGATAGTGATCCATCCTGATGATCACATACTCACTTTCAAGATGGATGATTCCATTAATATGGGTGGATCATACAGATCCATGCACAGAGGATGCTTGGTACAAATAGTTTCTTTAGTATGGGTACACTTCTATTTATTATGGTATCATGTCATATCATTATTGAACATTTTAAAAGAGTGCTTTGAACCTTAGAAATAATTTATTTTCTCCACTCTTCACCACATAAACCTTCATGCTTTATGGTAGATTTGTTCACCACCTCATAGGAATGCATGTAATGAGGGATTATGCATTACTCATGGACAAGAGGAGCAAATAAATTCATAAATATCTTTTCTAAGGAAAGGAGAAAGTGAAAATCAGCTCAAAGATTGAGTATTTTAGAGATCAAGGAGAGATCTCACTTTAGGTAGATTTCTCACTTTAGCTGCTAGTCTTTGAAAGAGGAAAAAGAAAGGAAAACATAATTTCTTCATAGGAGAAAATAAAGTATCTTTTCCTTTAGTGAGAAAAGGTGTTTGGAAAACATCTCTTAGTTTACATTGCAGAAAGAATTCATTAACTCTGCTTTTTAGTGTAATTTTGTTTCACATAGGAAAAAATATGGGGAACTTTCATATGTCTTTTATGGATGACTAGAGCAAGTGGATTCAACAAAATCTCTTACAAAGGGAAAGGGAAAGTGGAATATATTCCACTACCAGAGCTCTTTTCCTTAGATTAGATTAAGGAAAGAGAAAGTTTTATTTTTGCACTATTAGATTGTCTAGATCATAGTGGCATTCTTCCTTTTAAGGCAATAGGGAGATCAATTAATCATGATCATTAGATTGAGTCTCACATGGAGACTCTAGAGAGAAGCAGATATGTTTGTTTCTAGTGATGGTCCTTGACTAGATGAGATGATCTTGTTATTGACATATGCATTAGTGCTATTTGATGCTCTTCCAATAGAACTTATTCTAAAGGTTATGGATGACAAACCAAAGAATTCTTTGTTGGTGGAATGTAGAGAATTCATTTTACTACCAAGAAATTCTTATATGCTAGCTAGATGATGGTTTAGCATAGGACACAGGATGATTTACATAAAAACTATCACTTGTGACCACTTGAGGATAAGAATACCTTGAGAAATATGAGGGTGATTCTATCATCTTAGGTCTAGAAGGGTGTTGAGCCCATAAAAGTTATATTGGTCAAAGTCAATTGCAATCAAAGTCAAAAGGTCAAAGTCAAACCAATCAAAGTCAACAAGATCAAGGTCAAAGTCAACAAGGGCAAAGTGAAAGTGTTAAAGTTCAGGTGACAAAGTGCATAGGGAGTGCACCATTAATTGTCCACAAAGGGTAAAATTGCAGAAAGTTGGTTGCAGGTTGATGAGGTATTTCTGTAATTTCCCTAAGGTTCAAAAGTGTTTTGGAAGGTTCAGGTGAACCCTCCCTTATGTGCACAAGTGAAGAATTAAAAGGAAAATGTGAAGGTATGCGGCAGTGTACACAGAAGTGAAAGTATGGCCCCCAAATTAAAATTTTTGTTTTTGTCTAAAGTCACTATAGGACAAAACAGGGATTCATTGGCTGCCCACTTGAGGAGAAAATCTTGGGACATCAAGGTGAGCACCAAGATACTCTTGTAGTTAGGAGCATACATGAACCGACACTCAAATCAAGGCAAGGACTATTCTTGGACCAAGCAAGTGTAAGCAAATGTAAGAAAGTGTAAGCAAGACTAAGCAAGGTGAGCATAGTCTAAGCTAGGCAAGAGAGAGAAGTGCAAGACACACACAATGTGCGACGCATAGAAGTGAAGTGCAAGGTGTGCATAGTGACTAGGAAGTGTGCAAAGAAGTGTTAAGCTATTCCCCCCAAGGATCCCAAGGTCTCATTGCAGTGTGCGCGTGCCGACAGAAGGTATCCATCCCTCCCCCTTATTGGAAGCTTGGTGCAAGGTGTGCACAAATGCAGGCTTGGAGAAGCTGGAGGTCTGGTGCAGAGGAGGCTGACAGCAACAAGACCTTGGGTATTTGGTATTTTGTAATTGAGCACTCTGTGGGATTTTGCACAGAAGCATTGGATTGCATTGTGCATCACCATTGTATTTGTCTTATTATAATCAATCGATAGAGGCTTCCAGTGTGTATCTTTCTTCTTATCTTTCCCTTTTCTCCTACAAACACTCAAATCCCTTCTTGTCCAAGAATCCTAACAAAATTTGGCACGCACAGTGGGACTCCAAGGAGATTTGAGCATAGGAGAAGCCAAGTGCAAAGGGTAGAAGAGTTCAAGTGCCGACAATACTACTTCAGTGGACTAAGAGGTAAATATTCTTATCAATTATCTCATACTAAAGGACTATGAACAGCCCATGACGGCAACCCGGTCCCAAACATTGAGGGTCACCTGCAAGCAAACAAGAAGAAAGGCTATTAGAAGATCCTCTAGTCCACTATCTTCAACCTCATCAGTAAAGAGCATGGCGGGACAAGTAGACTTGGAAACCTTACTATCAAGATTAAATATAAAATTTCCTTCTTTCAAAGGCCTAGCTCAGGAAGATCCGGACGAGCATATTAGAAGGTTTTTGGCACTATGCAAAACTAGAGGTTTAATGGGTAGCGAGGATGCCTTTTTGATACTCTTCCCTGCCACATTAGAAGGATTAGTAGATAAATGGTTCAGCCAATTTACCCAGAACCATTTTACAACTTGGGACTTAATGAAAGATGCATTCAAAAATCAATTCCAGCATGGAAATACTACAGAGATCATCATAGAGGAACTAGAAAATTTGAGATTGGGTCCAAGTGAAAAGTTCCCAGAATTTGTGACTGGGGCCAAGGCACTAATGGCTAAATTGCCAGATCCACCACATGATTTTTTTGTTAAGAAATGGTAACAGTATGGAGCCATTTCTTCTCAACTACCCTATTCTACAGAAATGGAGGATCCAGTAATCTAGTTGAGGAAGGAGCTGGAGGGCTTAAAAAGGAATAAGCCCCACAAAGAGGAGGAGGATGATGTTACTCAGTTGAGGAGGGAGATTGAAGCATTAAAGCTCCAAAAAGAGGAGGAAGCCCAAGCAGAGGCATTGGCTCAGCTGTGACAAGAGTTGCAGGAAATCAAAGGGGGTGGTATCAAGAGTGGACTTTGGTGTCCCATGTGCAGCAAGCAAGGTCATCTAATAAGTGAATGTCCTCTGTTAAGTGTGACTTGCCAAATATGCAGGAAAGATGGCCATGAGGCCCAGGAATGCCAATCAAGAGAAATGCCTACAACAACATATTGGACACAAGGAGGACCCCTACCATCAGCAAATATGATGGCGGCTGCACCCAATCAAGGTAACAATTATAACCCTAGACATAGGGATAACTTTGGAAATGGGCCAAGGAAACCAATTATTTGTTTCAGATGTGGAGAATGTGGGCATTACCAAAGTAGGTGCACTCTCCCAGAAAATGCCCCTCCTTGCAGGAACTGCCCAGAGGACAGAGACCACTATACTAATTGTTGTCCTAAGAATCAAGCATCTTCATCTGGGCCCCACATTCAAATGATTTCTATGTGCAAAGAAGAAATGGTAGAGCAAGCCAGGGTGCCATCACCATCCACCAGGGTGGTGCAGTTAGAAGAAATCGAATCTTTTACAGTGCAGATAAGAAGCAAGGGGAAGACTCAAGTGGAAATAGGTCAAGAATCAATGATTAATGATTGAACAAAGATAAAGTTGCATCTGAAGACAAAGCCACCAAATGTGTAGATACAAGGCAAAAAGAAAATTTCATAGGTACCAGTGATGCCATTGGATATGCATTCAACAGGGCTCATGAGGAGTTTGATAAGTCAAATGGATCCCATGCTCTTAAGAAATCAAAAGCTTCGAAACTACTCAAGTCCATGAAAAAGGAGGTCAATATTTTTTATTTAATAAAGATGGATGGGAAATTCAGGTCAGAATTCTTGTAGATAATTGATGAAATGTCCACAACAAGTTTAGTGGCAAAGGCTGCAGTTATGCATAAAGATAAAATTGTAGGGGAAGCACCCCTCACAAATTATAAGAGCCATCGGCCAACAATCTCTATCAAAGGTCATGAGTTTCAAGGAGTTATTGTGGATGGTGGTTCTGGCATTAACTTGTTGCTTGAATATACCATGAAAAAGATTGGACTACAACCTTCAAGAACTGCAAACTTTATTGTAACACTGGTAGATCAAAGCATCGTTAAGCCTATGGGAGTGGTCCCTGGAGTCCCAGTCAAGATACAAGGTACCATCTTTAACTTGGATTTTGTTGTTTTAAGGCTACCACAGGTAGAAGGAAGTTTCCCCCTGTTAATTGGGAGACCTTGGCTAAGGCATGCCAATGTGCTGCATGACTGGGGCAAGGATACAATGTGGGTAAAGCAAGAGGGAAAAGAGTTGTAGCAGATAATTTTAGAAGAAGGACCAGACAATCAGAGAAATACTAGCATGATGCAGACAATTGGTATTTGTATGGAAGAAGAATTGTTGGACAACCCAGAAGCAGATCTATTTGAAGGAACAAATTTATATAAAGATGAAAACATGTTGGCTTGGCTCCATGCAGACGACCCATCTTACTGCTATGGAATTTTTCCAAACTCAAGTAGAGAGGAAACATATGAAGAGAAAGAGGACATCATTCAGGTTACTGACTCGAGTGAGACAGTCGCAGTTAAAGGCCATAGAAGAGAGGAGAAAAGAAGAGCCCTTAAGTGCAATAGTGATGAAGATACTTCAAATCATATGTCAATGGCCATTTTTTTATGGATACTGGTATGTATATCATCTGTTATGTCAATTTTTATGATAGAGAGTGCAGGGTTTTACAAGGATGTGGAAGGAGTACCTGCAAGTTTTTGGAAACAGAGGGTTCCATTTGATGAAGAAGCTCGAATAGTGAAAATGAAATTTTGCATATTAAGCTATAAAGTTGCTGACACAAGGATACAAAATTTGCAGTATGGAGGAGACAATATTTTACCGAAGGATTTAGGGTACCCCTATCAGATGACCAGTGTGCCCAACAAGAAGACAAAACCAATGAAGTACAATAAAATTGGAGATTATGGAGGAGTTTCTCGGGGTCAACATATCATGATCATGGCTCAAGGCCTATCATCAAGCCAACTAAAGAATTATGGATCACCTGGAACCTGCAAAATTTGTCCAGGTTGTACATAGCCCTCTCATTTCATTTTTGCTCAAGTTTTAGTAGTTTTTATTCTTTTTCATGCTTGTTCTTTAAGTTCTTAGCAAATTTAGCATCCCTTTCATAGTCCTTGGCATAAGTAAATGTTTGCAATTTTTCTGGGAATTTTTCAAACATTTTTACAAATTTTCTAGCATTTTTTATCCTTTTCAAATGTCATTTTCTTGCCAAATTGGAGGAATAAAGGAAGCTTTCTGTGTTTTTGAGGGAGGAAATTGGCAGACATCTGTAGGATATTTTTTGAGAATTTTTTCAGAATTTTTTGGGGTTTTTTTTTGGATTTTTTTGATTTTTTTGGGTTTTTTTTGGATTTTTTCTATAATTTTATTTAATTTTGGGTAATTTAAAAAAAAAAGCCCCCCCAGGGCGTTTTATTTCCCCCCCCCCCCCCTCTCTCTCTCTCTCTCTCTCTCTCTCTCTCTCTCCCCCCCCCTCCCCCCCCCCTTCTCTCCCCCCTCCTCCCCCCCCCCTCCCCCCCCTGCCCCCCCGCCCCCCTCAATTTTTATTTTCCCACTTTTATTTTTTATTTTATTTTTATTTTATATTTTATTTATTTTATTGTTTTTGTTTTATTCATTTTTATTTATTACTTTATTGTTCATTTATTTATTATTTTTCTTTTCATAACCGTTAACGTGCGGTCATTCAAAAAAAAAGAAGAAAAAAAAAGAGAGAACTTTTATTTTTATTTTTTATTTTTTATTAAAAAAATAATTTTTTTTTAAAATATTATATATATATTTTTTAATTTTCATGGTTTCAACTCTTTTGGCTTCGGATCGTGACTCAAATGGCCATTTTTTTCAAAACTGGGGTTATTTATATGTATTTTGACCCCTCTGGATTCAATTTTTGCATTAATTTTTCCAAAATCACAACTTTTCTCTGACTTTTGGTCAAAAACATGTTGTTTTGAGCACATTTATCACATGTTTTTCTTTCTCCACGAGGTCCACATGGTCTCTTCTCACTTTGTTTAACCTTATATTTCACAATCTCCCATATGCACCCTCTGTACCTATACTTTTTGATCATTTCGGCCCTCTCTAGACCCCATAATCCTACTCCCTCACCCTCCTCTTACCCTTCTGCCCAACCACATCCTTACCCCTCCCTGCCCTATCCATCTCTTCCCCCTCAGCCCTCCCTTCCCCCTCTTTCTACCCTCCAATTGCTCTCCTTTGCTTTTTAAATGCAACAATTCCACTTTTGGGTTCTTCTCTGGTGCTTGTTCTCTCTTGCTTCTGGTGGTCTTGGTAGCTGCCCAGGTGTCCTTTTGAAGATTATGCAGCCCCAATATCATGGTGTCCTTTCTACTCAAAGTTTTGGCTGTAGCTCTCTGGGACGGAGAGCACATTAAGTGGTGGGCAACTGTTGAGCCCATAAAAGTCATATTGGTCAAAGTCAACTGCACTCAAAGTCAAAAGGTCAAAAGTCAAAATGGTCAAAAGTCAAAATGGTCAAAGTCAACAAGGTCAAGGTCAAAGTCAATAGGGGCAAAGTCAAAGTGTTAAAGTTAAAGTGTCAAAGTGCACAGGTAGTGCACCATTAATTGTCCACAAAGGGTAAAATTGCAGAAAGTTGGTTGCAGGTTGCAGAGGTATTTCTGTAATTTCCCTAAGGTTCAAAAGTGTTTTGGAAGGTTCAGGTGAACCCTCCCTTATGTGCACAAGTGAAGAATTAAAAGGAAAATGTGAAGGTATGTGAAGTGGCAGCGTACGCAGAAGTGAAAGTATGGCCCCCCAATTAAAATTTTTGTTTTAGTCTAAAGTCACTACAAGACAAAACAAGGATTCATTGGCTGCCCACTTGAGGAGAAAATCTTGGGACATCAAAGTGAGCACCAAGATACTCTTGTAGTTAGGAGCGTACGTGAACCGACACTCAAATCAAGGCAAGGACTATTCTTGGACCAAGCAAGTGTAAGCAAGACTAAGCAAGGTGAGCATAGTCTAAGCTAGGCAAGAGAGAGAAGTGCAAGAGACACACAGTGTGCGATGCAGAGAAGTGAAGTGCAAGGTGTGCATGAAGAGTGACTAGGAAGTGTGCAGAGAAGTGTTAAGCTATTCCCCCCAAGGATCCCAAGGTCTCATTGCAGTGTGCGCGTGCCGACAGAAGGTATCCATCCCTCCCCCTTATTGGAAGCTTGGTGCAAGGTGTGCACAAGTGCAAGCTTGGAGAAGCTAGAGGTCTGGTGCAGAGGAGGCCGACAGCAACAAGACCTTGGGTATTTGGTATTTTGTAATTGAGCACTTTGTGGGATTTTGCATAGAAGCATTGGATTACATTGTGCATCACCATTGTATTTATCTTATTATAATCAATCGACAGAGGCTTCCAGTGCGTGTATCTTTCTTCTTATCTTTCCCTTTTCTCCTACAAACAACTCAAATCCCTTCTTGTCCAAGAATCCCCCAACAAAGGGTTCGGACTTTTCTTATGGGACTTTGCTCTATATTTAGAGGATTTCTATGGTTTATTATCTCCATTTTGGTATGTTCAAGCCTAAGCTTGGCACCTTACATTTTTTTTTCATATTATTACTCCATAGAGCCTATATATCATATGGACTTAGGTCATTTTTATGATGTTATATGTTATGGGAGTGATAGTTTGGAAACTAGGTATACATGGGAGATAGAAGGCACCACACAGACTATTTCCCACCTTTAAGATGATCTTTGATAATACTTCTTAAGGGGAAGGATATGGGGAAGCGACACACAAAGATGTACAATTTGTACATGAAGCTTAGGTGATGCCTAGATTATTTATAAAGCTTTATTTTTTAGGACAAATATGCTTTCCAAGGGGAGAAGAATGTTATAAAAGAATTTTATGACATGAGGGTTTGATAGGTTTAGAGGGATATAATATCGGACATCATTTGGTCATTCAAGCGTTGGGTAGAAGTTTGGAGAGTACACTTAAGTAAAAGTTCTTACGCTCTTTAGACAAGTAAAGGTGCTTGGCATGGTGGTTAAGTCATATGGATGAGAAGGAAGAGGGCTTAGGTTCGTCCTATGAGAGATGTGGGAGAGGTTTTTGCCCCAAGATTTTTTTCCTTAAGAGCTCTAGAGTCTTCGAGAAGCATCCAGCTAAGTTAACTAGAGTTAAACTAGGACACTTGGCACACATGCAGTTACATGGCCAACACTTGGATGGTTAGTAATGCACCTACCATAGGAGGCAATTGCATGGAGGGAGCTATATATAGAGGCATATGGTTGGAAGGAAAGGAGACTCATCTCTTTGTGTAGGTCATCATAATTTTTCATTGGTTTTTTAGGTAAGAATGTTCACGTGGAGAAAGAGTAGACTACCCACGTGAAATAAAAATGACGTCCATTGAGGCTTGCATGAGGAAGATGATGAAGTCTCACCAAGGTCTCCATGGAAGCTCAACCATGCTTTGATACCAACACAACATTATGATGAACACACAGAGAGATGAGTCTCTTTTCTTCCCAACCATATGCCTATATATATAGCTCTCTCCAAGGGACTGCTTACTATGGTAGGTAGATACTAACCATCCAAGTGTCACCCATGTAACTACATGTGTTCCAAGTGTCCTACTTAGCTCAAGTGGATGCTTCTAGAAGGCTCTAGAGCTCTTTGGGAAAAACATTCTCCCATGTATCTCGTGGGACTTGAACCTAAGACCCGTTCCTTCTCATCCATATGACTTAACCACTAGGCCAAGCACCTTTACTTGTGTAGAGAGCAAAAGCACCTTTGCTTAAGTTTACTCTCGAGACTTTTGCCCAACGCTTGAATGACCAAATGATGTCCAATCTTAGATTTGTGTGAACTTTTTGAACCCTCATGTCATAAGTTTCCTTTCTAGCTCAGCGACTTCAATAGGGGGAGTGCTAGAGGCACTCAATTTCCTCATCAATCGACCACTAACTAGATAGGATGTGCGATGAGTCCATCTCCAACCATGCCATGCCCACACTATCAATGTGCCCATACCACCCAACCTTTCTTGATGCTCCATCCTTCGAGGACATATGCCACCATCTATTCCACCAATTGATTCAACTTGTTTAGGTCAGCCACCCATCCCACCCATCTCCTCTACCAGTCAACTTTCATAAGAATTCCAATCCATCTTTGAGGCACCTCCACAAATGCCACCTAGCTTCCATGTCCAATTGTATCTCCGCCCCATTCTCCACCATGCATGACCACTACAACCACGAAAAATATTGTCTTTCTATCCCAAGCAAACCCACCTATATCTATGCCTATGATAAACACTAGTACCATTGCACCACCTATAGCCCCTTTTCCACCACCAATCCAACCTAGATTGGCTGCTTTCCTCCCCTCCATTGTGCCCCCTACTCCTCTATCCTTTGTCCAAATGGATCCAAACCTTTGCCCCACTCAGCGAACCTTTATCCCTAATTTTCTCTGAGCTTTTCTTAATCTACCGACACAACCTCTTTTCTCCTCAATAACTCTAGATGTCACCACCCCAGTTTTGTCTAGCACCACAAGTACACCATCACACATGGCACAACCTATGTCGCTGTTCACTTTCACTACCATACACACTTTCATGTTCGAACCAATGCTCACTAACAATGATGGCACCTCCACCACCACTAGACCCACCATCCCCTATGGCCCCACCACTAACTTCACCTCCACTTGGTAATGCATTTAGATTCGCATCCACATTGCCCATATCCACTCCCATGCCCTTTGCATATACACGAGAACACCCTCCATTCATGTGATTCAATCATGTCTTTATCTCATCAGTTGTAGATAATGCAAATCAATAAATGATCACTTGCATGCACCAAGCATGAGAGGAATTCACAACCTTAGGATAATGCCATACAAATTGGCAAGAACGTTCTTTTAGTTTACAACCACAACTTAATTCTCTTAGCATATAAAATGCCTCTCTTAACGCATGGTACACTCAACTCAAAGGCATGCAACATACCTTAGAATTGTAGCTTGAAACATAGAATAAACAAGAAGTTGAAGAAATGGTAGAACATTTGCATGCTCTGGGCCAAAATGCCCAATTGATAAAGAATATGGGTCCTTTACACAAGGTGTGTTCAACTAGATGAGGAGGAAGACATGGAAGAAGTATGTAACACAAGGTGTGTGCAAGGATAAGTGGCATTGAGCCATATTTTTTTCAACTAATTAAATATCAAATTTCAATGATTCCTTCAAACACCCAAACATTTATTTTCATCACTAGCCTTGTCATTTATAAACAACCAATTTTTTAGTTAAGATCCTAGATACCCAAATTAGCTTTAGAACCTATTTTTTAACTATGTCAAACAATATTTGAATTTATTTACTCCTAATTGAAGGGTTTTGACCCTTAATATTGATATTTCCTAATGGTATGTTAGTTATTAAGCCTCTCAAGCCTTTGGAGTTGTATGTACAAGCTTAGAAGGAATCCTCTTAGAATCCATGTGAGAGCCATGTGATTTCATATGACTTCCTATTGATATATTTAGGTAGTGATGTGTGTGAACACACTAGGACCGCCGGGGCACTTTTTTCCCTCTTTAGGAGGCTTTTTTCCCCCGGCTTGTATATACGCCTATTGCCCTAATGGGCTACTTATCTTTGTACATTCTGTAGTAATACATTCAGTATTGTATGTTGTGCTCCAAGCTTCTTCTTCTTCCTTGTGTTGTTCACGTGCTTCCGCAGACATCTATCTCCAACAATTGGTTTCAGAGCAGGTCATCGCTTCATCTAGGGTGCCATCGACACTCCTACGTTTGCAATCTTAAAATCGCACGAATTTTGGTGAGCATACTCAACGTGTTTTCGAGATCAAAACAGCTTTACTGTGTGGTGCCAAAATCGCGATCTGAGCTCGTTTCGACCTCCGAATGCACTATCACAGCGCTTGTGTAGGCTATTTCGTCTTTTTGTGCCAAATGTATATACCAGTTTCTGTTCACCAGTATAAGCGTCTCGAAGTCTGCTACAGGTCTGGCAAAATTCGTGTGGGCAGTTTGTTCAACTTTTTGAGATACAGTCAATTTTTTGCATCAAGGTATTTTAGTCACCGGCCATGGCTGAAAGCAGTGATGTATTCCGTATGTTGGCTGTTGAGGATAAGTTGGATGGTACCAACTACCCGTTATGGGCTTATATGATGCGACATGTGTTGGTTGCAAAAGGACTGTGGAACATTGTACAGGGTGTTGAAAAACGTCCTATCACACCTGCAACTATTACAACTGCAGGTACTGAAGCTAATGCAGAAGGTGTCGAAGATGGTGATATTCTACATATTCTTGTTCGTGCTGCAATTTCTGCTGCAGCTATTGCAAAGCAGATTTGTTGGGATGGCACAAATGCACAGGCACATGCATTGATAGCTTTGTCTGTCAAACGTGCCATTATTCCTCATATTCGCTCTTGCAGAACACCTAAGGATGCTTGGGATACACTTACCACATTGTACCAAGCTAGGAATGAGGCTCGTGTTGCTTACCTCCGAAAACAGCTGGAGAGTGAGCACATGAATGAAGGTGATTCTATGGACAATTTCCTAACAAAGATCAAAGACTTGAAGGAACATTTGATTTCTGTTGATGAGGTTATACCAGATAGCTCACTTGTGCAGACCATTCTGAATGGTCTTCCTGATTCATATCAGAGTTTTGCTTCTACTTTTCGGTTGATGATGAAAGGCAATCCAAATGCCTTGTCATTGAGGAGTTAGTCTCTGTTCTGTTGCAAAAAGATCATTCCAGGCAGAAGAGGTCCATTATGCGTGTTGCAGATCAAGCTTTCCTGGCTAGTCAGAAGGGCAAAGGAAAATGGAGCTCTTCAACTAGTAAGCAGAAATCTGCAAATGTTGCACATTCGAAGAACCAAGACAAAGATAAGAAAAAAATCAAAAAATTAGAAATTGTTTTGTAAGTACTGTAAAGGGAATGATCATATCATAAAGAACTGTCCAAAACTGGCTGCAAAAGAAGCAAAGAAGAAAGAGGCTGGAATGGTTGTTGCAGAAGCCTCTACACCAAAAACGGAGTCTGCTAATCTTGTGCAGGAAGAAGAATGGGCATTTACTACTGTTTGCAGTTGTGACCCATCTTCTCATGAGTAGTGCATGTTGCAGTAGACTCAGATGTTTGGTACTTTGACAATGGGGCGACCAAACATATTACCTCGCAACGCAGTTTCTTCTCTTCGCTCGAGCCTGCCCCTACAGGGAATACTGTTACATGTGCCAACAACTCCTCTTATCCTGTTATGGGAGTTGGTAAGATCATTTTGACTACTGCTGATGGTAGTTCTTTCACTTTGTCAGATGCTTTATTTGTGCCAGGGATCAAGAAGAACCTATTATCAGTTTCTGCATTAGCCAAGATTGGCTTGGTTATGAAATTTGTTGATGACAGGTGTACAGTTCATGATCTGTCAAATGGCGATGTGATTATTGCTTCTGGCATTTTATGTCGTGGGCTGTATAAGCTCATAGACTATGAAAGATCTGTAAATGATTTGGCATGTGCAGTAAATGATTCTCAAGCTATGTCAGATGCAAAGCTTTGGCATGCACGCTTTGGTCATCTGAATTTTGCTAGTTTGCTACGCTTGCACAAATCTGAAATGGTGTCCTGTTTGCCCAAACTTGAGGCACCTAGAAAACACGTTTGTGAAGGCTGTATTTTGGGTAAAATGCAACGTTCATCCTTTCCAAAAGATGGTTGAGTTCGGGCTACTAAGAAATTGTAGCTTGTACATAGTGATGTCTATGGTCCTATGCAAACACCTTCTTTTGGGAATTATCTTTACTTCGTGACTTTCATCGATGATTTTTCCAGGCATGCATGGGTATATCCATTGAAGGCAAAGTCCGAAGTGTTCATGTGCTTCAAACAGTTTTTGGTTTTGGCTGAAAATCTGTCAGCATGTAAAATGGGCACCCTCCGTTCTGATCGAGGGGGGGAATATATGCTTCTGATTTTAATGCATTTCTGGTTGAATGTGGGATAAAACACCAGTGTACAGTGCCGTATACACCTCAACAGAATGGAGTTGCTGAACGAAAGAGCAGGTCACTCATGGAGATGGCGAGGTGTATGGTCAATCAGGCTTTACCACATAGTTTCTGGCTTGAGGCTGTCATGTGTGCAACATATGTACTGAACAGGTGTCCCACTAAAGCACTACAGTCTATCACTCCATATGAGGTTTGGCATGATCGCAAGCCATCTGTTGCTCATCTACGTGTTTTTGGTTGTTTGGCATATGCATTAGTGCCTGAACAACATCGTAGAAAATTGGATGATAAAGCAGTAAAATGTATTTTTGTTGGGTACAGTTCTGAAAGTAAAGGCTATCGTCTGTATCATCCATAGACTAAATGCATTCTGGCTAGCCATGATGTTGTTTTTGTGGAGGATGCTATTCAGCCATTGCTTTCATGTACTAAGGAGACATCTGTTAGCTCCAAAGACATGTATGATACTTCGCTTCCTCTTTTTACAGGTGGATAGTCTAGTGCTGGTCCCAATGAGGCAACTTCTCAGCCTTTACAGGTTTCATGTGATGATGCAGATCATTCCATTTTTGATGCAGATTTACATGATGCACTAGTTGATGAGAGAGCTGATATTGAGCAGGCAAAGACTATGCCAAAATGGCAGAGTTTGCGTGATAGAAAATTAGATGCACCTCTGTCATATCGTACTCGTTTAGGTTCTCATAGTGCCTCTTTTGCACCAGGTTGCTATGCTATGGCTGCATCTAGTTTATGTGATGAGAATGAGCCTATTTTGTTTGATGAAGCACAAAATTCAGAAAATTGGATGGCTGATATGCAATCTAAATATGATGCTATAATGAAGAATGGTACTTGGTCTTTATGTGACTTGCCTCCTGGCAAGAAGGCCATTGGCACTAAGTGGGTATACAAGTTGAAGCGTAAACCGGATGGTACAATTGACAGGTATAAGGCTAGGCTTGTTGCAAAGGGTTATGCACAGGAAAGAGGCATTGATTTTGATGAGACCTTTGCACCTACATGTCGTATGACTACTGTTCGAAGCTTCTGTGCACTTGCAGCTCATCATGGTTGGAATGTACATCAATTGGACATTAAAAAAACGTTTCTGAATGGTGACTTGCATGAAGAAGTGTATGTTTTTTAGCCCTGTGGCTTTGTGCAGAAAGGGCATGAAAACCAGGTGTGCAGGTTAAAGAAGGCATTATATGGTTTAAAGCAAGCACCACGTGCTTGGTATGAGAAGATACATGCCTATCTGATTGCACATGGTTTTGAGAATAGTCCAACTGAAAGCACCTTATATGTTAAGCGTGCT
>CM035435.1:127911016-128018516 GCA_020310875.1 Ceratopteris richardii
AGTTGAACTAGTTGGAATTAAGAAAGTGCACTCAATGACCAAGAGTAAAAATTGTACTCTTGATCAGCATTTGGATAATAAATTGAGCTAGACATGTTTAATTGACACGTTTCAATTTGGGTTGTGTAACTTAAAAAACGTTCTACAAGTTTGTAGAAGAGTTGGAAAGTTCAATGTACCCACCTTGAACAAGAAAATACACTCAATCACTACGAGTAAAAACTCTACCCCTAATCAATATTTTGGTCATAACCTACACTACAAATATCCACTCCACATGATTTAACTTGGGTTTCATAGCTTCTAGGAAGATATAAAACTTTGTAGAAAAGTGGAAAATCTCACTTTGTGCATATTGCAATATCATTTTTGGTTTGGAAATGATGTGCAAACAAACACATTAACCCGCTTAAAGGCTTCCAACCAATTACTTTCATATTTTGTACATGCATTTGAGATCGGATAAAACATTGGAATAACAAAAATCTATGAAGAGTCACATCTCTTTCGTAGGAAGTAGTTTTAGACCCTTTAGCCACACTCAAGAAAGTAGTGAGTATCAGTTAAGTTGGGATCATACACTGGCCTCTAAAGATATGCACAAGAATCCCATGAATCCTAATGAGGTAGGACCATCAAGTAGAGACTATCATACCATTCTAAAATTCCAAAAATTTAATGCCCATAGGATAGGCATCTATCTAGACATACTCAATCAATAAGCAGTTAGGTTTAAAAACCCTAATTTGCTTAACTATAGACCCACACCTAATAGTTAAATTTTGCATTGAACACTACGATGATAAGGAAGGAATTGTCTACTTGCTCACCTACAATCTAGAGTATACAAACAAGAAAGGCGAAATAGTAATTTTGGCCAATATAGGTGGACAACACACTAGAGATTCCACCTACACACTAGAAGGAATGACAATTGTAGGCATGTGCATACTCCATTTTGAGAAAGTTGAAGCTTCATGGAAATCCACCTATATGGAAAGGAGTACAAAAAAGTGGACTAATAACAATGCTACTCCACTTGATAGCTATTGAGGATGAGTCAAAAAGTCAAAATAATGAACAGGGAGGATTTAGCTCAATGATCCCCAATGTAGATGAAAATTTATTGGTGGTTAGCCAGTCACCTCTATTAAATCAGTGGCTTGGTGGTGAGACTAGCAGCTTTCCAAATCGCAATTATTGGACTAGTGGCTTGCAAATCACCTTGATCATATTAGTGTCTTGCCAATTGTCGTGATTAGATTCATGAATTCAAACTTTGGTTGTGGTATCATATTTGGATGACAAAGGAGTTGATGGTTGAACACTAGGATTTTGGCAAGACATATATCCATCCCATGTTCTTATGCCACCAACTACAACTAGGGCAAGGTTTACACTTCATGGATTTGACAAAGTAAGGGTTTATGAGCACACCATGTGCTCCATGTCGACAGTTTCTGAATACTCTTGGTCAACACACAAAATAGATCCTTTGTTTGATCTTCTAAAAGTTCCCCTTTTTATACTTCTAGTCTTCACCCTTTGTTTGCTGACTACCTTGTGCGTTATCTATGGTGAGCAATTTTGATTTCTTAAAAGTTTTCCAATGTCAACATTTACTTCAAACTACACTTACATGTGTGAGGCAAGTCCCTTCTTCTTATGTATTCTTCTATTTTTTCTTTTACTACTTTTAGCTTGTTCATTTTGGATATTAATAACTCTGAACCCTCCTCCCACATGCTCCCCCTCTTGAAATTTTTCATCCTCAACAAAATATTTTTGCCATCTTATATATGCATCATACATCAATTTTTCGTACTTGTTGATAGCCACTACATGCTTCATAAGAAATTCATTCCATTGCTCTAGTTTGAATGTATTATTGGGGACTACTCTTTTGTAAGCATAGACATGGAGCTCATGACCTATGAGCCTAGCATTCAAGTTTGAAGTCATCTTCAAAAATATCTTTGAGTCTTGCTCAAGAAATCCCATTAAAAAATTCTTCTTCAAATGTTTGTAAATAGGAGCTAAGAAAATATAAGTTGGGAGAATTATGCCATAAGTGTTGTACTTGGTTGTGACTTAAACTTCAAAACAAAGTGCTTTTGTACCTTGATTGAATGCTACAAAATTAAAAAATGTATAGTTGGCATTTTTGAACTCTCTCAAAACTATCAAAATCATAGCCAAATTTTCATTCATTGTCTTGATGACGACAACAATTTTGGAGTGCAATTTTAACCAATTCTCAATGGTGAGAACCATATAGTCTTCAGTTGGTAATTACCTGCATGGTGGAATATGGAGTAATGAAAAATCAAGCTAGTTTTTAGATATTTGTTCCTTACTCTAAGCCTTCCAAAAATTTAGCCAATATATTCTTCAGGGCTTAGGGAAAAAAGATAGATTCATTTGGAGTAAGTAGGGTGCATCTACCCAATGTGACATTAAATTCTTTTCCAAAAATTTCTTTCTCCATATAGGATATGTGACATTAAATTCTTTTCGTGTATAGTTGAAGCTACTCTTTATGAAGTTCAAATCTTCATTCGGATTTTTCTTAGTAATTTTCATGATATACCTACATGTTTCCTCTTTCATAATGTTGTAGGCTGGAGGATTTGGATGAAAAATTTTGTTTATGTCTTTTCTTTTAATCATTGCTTCTTTCATAAAATTTACAACATCATTTTTAAGTTCTTCATTGAGCTTCACCACAAGCTTCGTATGTTCCTTTTGCTCTAATGAAGTTATAACAAAATGGTTGGTATGTTTGAGACCTCCTCCCTATGCACAAGCGATGAATCAAGGGGTGGAGAAAGTGGACGTAGGGCTCTATAGGAATGTGCAATACTCTTGAACCCATTTAGACATCCATTACAGCTTTGGGGGCATTAATATTTGGTGATTTGGGTGTTCAATGATTGTATAAGTTCTTCTTGTGCTTGTATTTGAGCTTGGACTTCCTCTAGAGCATTTTTTGCCTTTAGTCTTTCTTGATCCATTACCCCAATCTGATTGGTGTCTTCATGAAATTGTGCTTAATGATTTTGTGCTTCCAAACTTGAAATCTTTTTCTTCAATGCCTTCTCTTCCTCTTGATACCTTTCACTTGCTAGATTCCTTACATCTATATGAGCTTCAATTTGTATTTTTTATCTTTCTATTTGAGCCTTTGGTTCACTAACCTTATCAGTTTGCTTGATGGTCAAGTAATTGGGTTGATCACATACTAGTGACTGACTGCATGAGTTCTTCATTTCTTTTCCATAGTCACTTCACCTCATGCATCAAGTCCATTGATTGCACTTCTATGAGTCCACATTGTCTTGCTACCTGAGTCTTTTCCAGTTCCAATGATGTGTAATTTGTCTTCAAAATTTAGTAATCCTCTAAAAACTTCTTATACTTCATTTTCAATTCTAGTATGCTATCAAAGGAGTGTTTTGTGATAATATGGAATATATCTTTAATATTGTTGTCCCTTTTTGTTTTTCCATCTTCTCAAGTTGGATACTTATTTTGTTAATCGATCATCTATCTATTTTATTTACTCTTCAAGTGGGATACTTCTTTTGTTAATTGATCATTTATCTTTGTTGCTTGCAGCGATTCCTGGCTTGCCTCAATGAAGCTTTTATACATATCCGTCATGGAAAATTGCATGTTTATTTCTCCCTACATCATCATTCTCATGGATGGCTTTGAGTGCATTGACATCCACATTGAGAAAAGTTACATTTGGAATTGATGGAGCTTCATTTATGCCCACTTGATGTGTGCAACTATTCATTAAAAGGACTCTTAAACTTCAAGGTTGTTTATTAGATGATTGAATATAATCTCCATATTGTAGTCGAGCTGTAGGAGAAACTCTCACTTACGTTGGAATTCGAGTATGATAGAAGCATGCGAACAACCCTAGGAGGGAAGAAAAGCTTGGAGCACAACATTGAGTATATTACTAAGGGAATATAACACAATAAGCTATCCATTATGGTTACAATTGTACATAGAAGCCAAGGGTAAAAAACACCTAAAGAGAGAAAAAAGTGTTTGATGGGTTCTCAATGTTAGACATAATCAATGCTCAACCCTCATGGAGGACTTGGCATCATGCCAAGAAGGAAGTTCACCTTGAGATGCACATTGAAGGGGGTGTTAGATATGCTCAATGTCTCACCCTTAAGTAGCACCACCATTTCTCCATAACACTCTATTTTGTAAGGCCCCCATTATGAGGAGAATTCATGTGAGAGTGTTGGACATTGCTAGGTACCTGACTTTGAACTCAAATGAGGTCTAGAGTAGATCGTAGATGGATAGCCAGGAGGATTAGTTCTAAGCCATTGGATTTGAGATTGATACTATGTGAGGATCAACCCAAATCAAGAGCTAGAAACAAAGATAGCTCTCTTACTTAGGGAAGGGTCTATTTGATGTGAGCCATTGGATCTATACTTTATCCTAAGTGTGGATTAATCAAGATCAAGGGCTACAAAGAAATGCTTTTTATCCTACTTTTCTACCATTGGATTTGGATCATAAACCAATGGTGGAGAGTTTTTTGGCATGGATCAAGCATAGTTGTTCAATTACGATCTTTATGACAGGTACAATACATAATAGTACCATACTAAGCATGTACTAATCTTGAGGTACGAAAGCGTACGATATTAGTACGAATGGTTTTTTCTCACATATATGGGAGTGTACACATATAAAGAGTATTTTTTGCCATGAATGTGCATAATATTGTATCTATGCATGAAGATAATTGTTCTATAACTAGTACAATTGCAAAACCAATGTATTTTCTTCATAAATTCAAATCAAAATGGAAAATAAAACACATGTAGATTTTTGCTATGAATTGGTATGAATACATATTGTTACGTATGGTATGAAAAAGTACATATGAATGTGTTCGTACTGGTACAAATAACAACTATGGGATCTAGTCATCACGTCCCTAGAACATGGGTAGGCTGAGCTAGGCTTGGAGGACCTTATAAGGATGGTCCCCTCCCCATGTAGGATCATAGTCTGTAGTGTTTGGAACCATTAGGGTGTCCATCTTAGTACCTATTATGTTGTCCTATAGCCCTTCACCTAGCTTCTATCTAGATGACCATCTAAGTGTCATGTAGGGAGTGTATGTGTGGATAGAACCATCTATATCTTGTGTAGTGTTTGAGTTATTTTTTATTAGACTTATGAGTTTGAGTTGAATTGAGTCTAGCTCACCTTCTCCTCATGTTTAGTTCGCTTTCCATTATAGCCACCCCTATTGTGTTTTTCCCATCACTAGAAATATCTCTCTTTTTCTCTAACCTTGATCATATATATGTGTTGTGGTAACCTCTAGATGGTATGAGTTGCACCACTAGTCCATCATTATTCATCATTTTTTTCTGACATGAAGTAATGCTTCAACATTCAAGCTGTGAAAGGTAACTACTTCAACTCTATAGTTTGTGACAAGTAAAGGCTTCAACATTGGAATTCTTGGGATGCAAAGGCTTCAACTATAGCATGTGGGAGGAAAAGGCTTCAACGTTAGAGTTCTCATGAGCTAAAGGCTTCAATGCTAGATTTCGTGGGAGGCAAAGCTTCAAGGATTCAAGTTCATGGGATACAAAGGCTTTAATAATATGGACATGTTAGCATCTAGAAGTGGAAGTGGAAGTGCAGTTGGTGCAAGGAGCTCCAATGCAAACACCATGGGCTCATCCACCAACCTTTAGTGAAGGCAAGTTAGATGGTACAACTTATTTTCTTTGGAAGTTCAATATTATAATTATCCTTGATTCTTATGATCTTCTGGAGATCTTCGTGGGAAGTTACCAAGATCCACAACCTACTATTGACCCATTGGATCCAAGTATGGTGATTCTCCTAGACACAAAGCTTCTACAAGCTTGAAAAATAAGGAATGAAAATGCACTATGTGCGATCATGATAAATTGTGTGGAATCTATTCTACCTCTAATTCAACATACATCCAAGTCAAGTGAGGCATGGAGTATAAATGAAGTGGGTACCAGGTGCACAACCAAACATGCATTCAAAATTTGAAAAATAAATTGGAAGTAGAGAGGTTTGTAGAAAGAGAAAGGCTAAGGCATCCATTACTTAGATCAAGAAGCCATGTGATCAAATGGTTTTTCAAGGGATAGAGAAGACTTGCAAGGGGCTAGCTTAAAGGTGTCTCCAAAATTATCCACCAAAGTAAGATGGAAAGATAACTACTCTCAACACTTAGGTGAGACCTCAAGATTTGATATTTGAGGCTAAAATTTAAGATGATTTGCAGCGTAAAGCCCAAGCAAGAATTAGCAATAGCAAGGCTACATTATCCACCATTGCATCAGGTAAAGATGGTTCCTTAATCAAAGGTGAGAATGCAAAGAAAAGGATTAGTAAGAAGAAGCTTCAAGGAGACTGCTTCATTGCAAAAGGAAGGGACAAACATTTGAAGATTGTCATGTCAAGAGGATAGATGAAGAGTGTAAGGAGACCATAAATGCAATTGAATCAAAGTTATTATGCTCTTGAACACAAGAAGAATCAATTGTGGATTCATGGGTACTAGACCAAAATGCATTGCATCACATGGCCATTGAGACAAGTCAATCTAGTCCTATGGAGACTAAAGAAGAACCCATCATAGTGATAGGGACAATATTGAAGGAGATGCAAAAGCAAGGTATTATTCTTCATCACTTACCTATAGTGAATGGAATGCAAGAACCTTGTAGAGCTTGTATGATGGGCAAGCTACAAAGAGAGACATTCCTACAAGAAAGAAAGAGTAGGTCAAATCTCCTCTAGTGTTGGTATATGCTAACTTGTGTGGTAAAATGTCTATACAGGCCTTAGGAGGATCTTCCTACCTTGTGATCATTGATGACTATAACAAGAAGATGTGGATGTACGTTCTTCGTGATAAGGCACAAGCTTTCCGTAAGGTCAAAGAACAATCGGAACTTGTTGAAAATGAACCATGGAAAAGTGTGAAGAAGCTTGGAATAGGATGTAATGGTGAGCTCAACTTAGAAGAGTTCTAAGACTTTTGCAAGGGCAAAGGTATAAAGCATCAATTAGTGACACTTCACACATCACGTCAAGATGACATTATGGAATGCAAGATATTCACACTGTTTTTGACATATTAGTGTGTATGAGGGGAGGCATGGGCCTTCCTATTCAAATCATAAAGATTTATCATGAATCTTACATTGGTAAGAATCCATCTACCTTACACTTCGGAATTCTAGAGAGCATGTGCTATGCTCTTATCCCAGTTCAAAGGAAGAAAATTTTGGAATCAAAAAGCAAGAGAAGCATCTTCTTAGTTCATTGTGAAAAAGATAAGGGCTTTCATATTATATGACCATGAGGCAAATAATATCAAAGGAAGTCACGATGTGGTGCCTATGGAGGAGCCACATGCAGTGGAGGAAAAGAAAGGAGCTTCCACTTTATCATCAAGTGAAGGAGTAATTCACTATTTACCTAGCCCAGTACCATCCCTACTTATGAACATGACGAAGCATCAACATCAGATGGTGAGAATAGAATTTGCCAACCTAAAATCACCCAAACAGATTCATTTATCACTGTAATTGGTGGTGAAGATCTATGTTCAAAGTAATCATATGCCAACATCTATATAAGTGAAGGAAGAAGGACTAAAGAGATCATAGAGAATAGTGGGGCACAAGTGAGCTTCTACTTGCATAGTCCATATATCCATGATGGTTGAGATTATGAAGAAAGTAATGAAGTTGATTATTCAAGATGGAGTAGTTGTAGATTTGGCATGGATGCAAGCTATGCAAGTCAACTATGACAATTTAATGAAGAATGAAGCAGGGGAGGTCACTAGCACCAAGTGGGTATGGAAAGTGAAGGACATGATAGATAAAATCTTGGAATGCTATCAAGTTACATTGATATCACAAGGACTTTCACTAGTAAAGGGTTTTAGTTTTCAAGACTCTTTTACTTTAACTACCATTATTTGCATAGTACTAGTCCTAGCAGCTCACATGAAGTTTCAAGTTTCTATGTTAGATGTCAAAGCAAAATTTTTTAATGTTGACCTCAAGGAGGAGGTAGATGTGTCTCAGACACCAGGTTTTGAGGCTCCATGCTCAAATTAGGCATTGTATTATATGAAACAGACCATAAGATCATTGTATCAGCAGACACACATTAGGATCTACATGAAGTTCTTTGGTAGTCTTTTCTACTTATGGAGAATTTTATAGGATGTCAGCTTTGGATTCAAAATTTTGAGAAGGCTTGGAAATAGATCTCATGAAGGATATTCAAGAGCTAGCAAGCAAGTACACTTGAGAGGAATGGTGGAAATAGTCTACTATCCACCCAAGAAGAATGCAGTCTGTACCTTCATGAAAGTAATTACAAAACATATACTCTAGATACATCTTCAAAGACTTGGTATTGAGCCAAGGAGGTAGTTCACCTTCAGATGGACATTGAGAGGGGGTGTTAGACATGATCAATGCTCCACCCTCATGGAAGAATTGGCATCATGCCAAGAAAGTAATTCACCTTTGTGTGGAAATTGAGGGGGGAGTGTTAGACATAGTCAATGCTCCATCCACATGGAGGACTTGGCATCATGCCAAGAAGGAAGTTCACCTTAAGGTGCACATCGATTGGTGGGGGGGGGGGTTAGATATTCTCAATGCCTCAGCCTTTTGTAGCACCACCATTGTTCCATAACACTCTATTTTGTAAGGCCCCCATTATGAGGAGAAGCCAGGTGAGAGTGTTGGAAATGTCTAGGTTCTTGACTTTGAGGTTAGATGAGGTCTAGACTAGACCATAGATGAATAGTTAGGAAGATCACTTCTAAGCCATTGGATTTGGGATTGATACCATGTGAGGATCAACCCAAATCAAGACCTAGAAACAAAAGTAGATTTCTTACTTAGGGAAAGGTCTATTTGATGTGGTCCATTGGATCTAGACTTGATCCTAAGTGTGGATTGAGCAAGATCAAGGGCTACAAAGAAATTCTTGTTGATCCTACTTTTCTATCATTGGACTCGGACCATAAATAAATGGTGGAGAGTATTTTTAGCATGGATCAAGCTATCATGACCTTAGAACATGGGTAAGTCCACCTAGCTTTGGAGGAACTTATAAGGATGGTCTCCTCCCCATGTAGGATCATAGTTTGTAGTGTTTGGAACCATTAAGGTATCCATCTTAGTACCCATTGTGTTAGTCTATAGCCCTTCACCTAGATTCTATTTAGATCATCATCTAAGCTCCTTATAGGGAGTGAATAAGTGCATAGAACTATCTATACCTTTTGTAGTCTTTGAGTTATTTTTTATTAGATTTATGAGTTTGAGTTGAATTGATTCTAGTTCATCTTCTAGTCATGTTGAGTCCACTCCATTATAACCACCTTTCTTGTATTTTTCCCATGACTAGAAATATCTCTCTTTCTCTCTAACCTTGATCCTATACATGTGTTGTGGTAACCTCTACATGGTATTAGAGTTGCACCACTATTCCATCATTATTCATCATTTTGTATTTCTTACACTTAGTATGTTAACATACATCACTATTGAAAAATATCAACAAATTCCCCCTAGGTGGTGCAATGAACAAGGAGCTCACACTCATGTATAAGGAAGTGCCAAGCTAAGTGGATTGCAATCAATCCACGAAATGAAGTAACAAGGCTTTGCAAAAATCTTCAAATGTCTCCCTAGGCAGAGCCTTTGTGAAAAGGTACACAAGGTTATCATGTGTGGGCACATAAACTAAACGGATCTCTCAAAGTCTCACAACTAGAAGTGGTCACAGTAGGTTGTTTCTTTCTTGACCAAGGTATCCATGACCAACCAAGCATGAATCAAAAACCACTTGTGGACACACGAGTTTCAAAGCAACCAACCGAATCTGATTCAAAAAATGCATGTAAATATGACAATAAGGATCCCCCCTTGGGATAAAACAACGTAAGTATCTGGGTGCCACTCAAGTATCAAAAGATGTGCTTAACTGCTACCAATGCTTAACACATGGGCTATGCATAAACCTAATCATTTGAGAGATTCAAAACTGAATATCAAGTTGGGTTTTGCATAAGTAAATCAAGCATCCAACTACATGTTGATAGAGAACAACTTCAAGGGCATCTCGAGCATCATTAAAACCCAACCTTAAACCTATCTCCATGGGAGTGGTAATAGGGTTCCAATCCTCAAGGCCAAAATGCTACAATAATGTGTCAATGTATTTTTTTGACACAAATGCTATTCCCACACCAACTTCATAATTTGAGTGCCCAAATAATGATGCAAGAGCCCCAAATATAATCTCTCAAAAGAGGCATGCAAATCAGCCTTAAATTCAAGAATATGCTTGTTATTAGGACCAATGAGCAACATATAGAACAACGATGAGAAGTAGATCATTTGCACACTTAATATATAAGGTTGTCTTTGTTGGATTGTTTTGTAATCCATGTGCTAGCAAGTAGGCATGTATCTTTTATACCAAACATGTGGTGCTTGCCTCAATCCATGTAATGCCTTTTCAACCTACATACTTTGTTTTTAGGTCCTTTTTCTAAAAATCGGGGGTCTAAGTATTCATTTAAATCACAATTCCAAGATGTAGCTTTAATGTCCAACTTATTTACAGTTGGACGATGAAGAGGTTGTCATTTTGGGAGCAAAGATCTCATAAAAACAATGCCCTTCTTTTGGCCATAATATTCAACAAGAAAACTAGGCTCATACCTATCGATCGTTCCATCAATCTTACATTTTAGCTTGTATACCCATTTAGTTATTATAACCATTTTGCCAAGAGGGAAGTCACATGATGACCAAGTACCGTTCTTCGTAATGACATCATATTTTGATTGCATAGCAACCATCCAACTTTCTAATTTTTGTGCTTTATCAAAAGAAACACACTCATTCTCTTCAAAAGATTAGAGATAGTCGTTGCATAAAAATCTAATGCAAAAGAAGCATTATGAGAGACTGAATGAGTATGAAATGAAAACATTACATCTAACTTGTTATCTCTCAATTTTTGGACTAGCCACTTAGGCATAGTTTTTTTTTTTCAATTTTATAGCTCTCATCAATGTCCATCATGAAAACTTGCATAAAAAATAGAATGATCTACATCATCATTTCAAATTTGTAAAAGGTTGACAAAAAGCGTCACTAGGATCAACATTTGATCTTCCATCTATAAAAAGAGACAAGAAAGTGCCATGCACATTCTTTGAGCTGAGTGGTCCCCTTGGTACATGAAAGTAAGGGATAAATTGCCTCTTCCATAAAACAAATATCAAGAATAACTAGAATGTTTTTAGTTTGTGGATGGTACAAATATAGTGTTTGCCATTAGGACTATACCCAAGAAAAAAGTACATTTCACAACCTCATCATCCAATGTTTTGTGTTGTTCTTTAGGCACCAATGCAAATGCCAGACAATCGAAAACATGTAGATGAACAACAAATGAATTTCCAAGCCTCATATGGAGTGATAGATTGTAATGCTTCAATAGGAAACTGTTTAGTACATAAGTTTCATCCATAACACAAAGAAGAAGCACACAAAGAATGAATACTCAAGATATATGAATCTAACTATGTATTGATATTGCACATATGATACAAGGAATTTGTGGAGTACTAATCTCACTTGAAGTGACTACAATATAAACTCATAACCTCAACTCACTCTCAAGAAAGCTCTCTCTTCCCCACAACTAGAAGGTGGTCTAGTTATACTTAATTTTGAATTTGAATCTTGATGAATAATCCACCCAAAAGTGATCCTAAAACATAGGAGTGATTTGGATTTGAATCTTAGCTAGAGGCGTGGATTTGGCTCCCTTTATCCATGATATTCCTCCTACTTTTCGCTTTTACATTTGATCAAGATAATTCCAAGGTTTTAACCTTTGAACTTTACAAACATAAGTTCACATGACTACATCTACATGAAATAGATAATGAGAATAGCCCAAGAGCTAAAGCAAATCTCTTAGGCTTGCTTCTTGCATCAACAATTCCCCTTCAAGCCTAAGAAGCTTGAGTCTTCAATTCTGAATATCTCTTGGAATCCAATCAAATATTTGAATATGTTCAACTTGACTCCATTTGATGCTTTTGGGATCATATATGCACATTGTTGATGATTTGATACATAAGATAAATGAATCTCTTTTCTTGTGATCTTCTCTCTGACATAATGACAATGCTCTTCTATGTGTTTAGTCCTTGCATGATATATTAGGTTGGCAGCAAAATGCAATGAACTGATATTATCCCAAAAAATATGAGCAATAAATGACTTAAGGCCTAAATCAAAATACAAGGTCTTAATCCACATTACTTCTTGAGTTGCATTAGCAAGTCCTCTATATTAAGCCTCAATTGATGAGAGTGCAATTGATGACACACCACTTGACATATTCTCTCTTTTCTCATTGAAATCTTTGCAGTCATTGCATTTTTGCTTCTACACCATGCACAACCTCGTGAGCTTTGATACCTTGTAAGAAAAATAGCAACACAATGGAATAGACCAGTAGACACAGTTGAGAGAAAAATGGAGACAAAGATAGATGCAGACTAAGAGATAGAGAACTCAAATTCTCAGATTGCCAAGAGAAATGTAGCTACAATGATGATGTTGTCCACCCATGTGCTCCCAAAGTGGAGCTTAGATGGCAACCTAGATAGAATCTAGATGAATTACTTGCTAGTGCGCCATGCTATGTAAAGCTACACATGGGCCATGCTTATATAACTTTTTACAAGGGGATTCAGTATAGATAAACATAATCGAGAGATACAAAATAGTCGGCAAACAATCTAACAATATCTCCACAACCAGACCTCCTACCATCTCAGCCCTATGGGTAGAGGGGATAGGCCCACTACACCTTGCAGAAGAGGACAAGCCCCCCTCTGCATTGCCCCCATTAAGATTCTATGGGGAAACCACACATCACCACAAGGGCTATATTTTCCCCTTGAATGAAATCGCAATGGCCCAAAAGTTTTATGCCCTACCTAACCTAATGGCTAGGCTCACAAAGATCAAGTATTACCATCAATGATCACAAATAGACCTCATCTAACTTTGAAGTTAGGGTTCCACGAATGTCCGTGCTCTCATAATGGATTCTCCTCATAATGGGGGCCTTACAACTTAGAGTACCATGAATCATTTGTGGTCACTTGAGGGATGAGTATTAAGTATATCTAACAATTTGTTCATCTGCACATTGGATTGAGACTACCCATTGTACACCTACATAACCATGGATTTGTGCTCTTTGGTTCTCTAAATTTTTATGCAAGTTCTATGTGTATGGGTAGAAAAGGTGTTTTTGTCACTGTAAAAAAGGATAGTGCATGCTACAAGCAGTTGATAATCTCCCCATCATTTTATTCAACTTCTTCATATTAATACTCGTGCATGCCATCTCATCTATGCTCTTTGATGTATTTGAAGGTTTCAATCCAGAAATTGATCGATCAATAAAAAATTAACTACTTGCCTCATATGCTTCCTTTGAACTTTATTTTATTTAAAAAGCCTTTGGCCGTGACCTTTGTTTTCCACTTAATTTGAACACATATGACCTCTCATCTTCACCATGTCCTTCTTGATATGCTCTCAAAACCAATGTGAGTGTTATTGAAGGGACATAGATAGCAATCTTGAAGCACAATAAAACATGAATAATACTCAAATTTAGATATTAATATTCCAAGGAGGAGATTCAATCAAGATTATGTACTCCAAAAACTATAATCACTGTTGATAAACTTTTTTATAGATATGAAAGTGACCATATTAGAGAGGCTACACCCATAACTCCATATCTTCCAAATTGTGTACATTTGATAAAATTTGTAGTATGTTATGCATGAAAACATTTTTCTATATCCTATTTTATTTAACAACATGCATATGAATGATACCGTTTTCAAAAATATTGACAACCCTTAATATTTTTGAGTACTTTTCTATAAGAATTACAAATTGAAATTCATTTTTCAATCTTGAAGATACATTAGATTTGTTGTAGGATTTCTCACATGTAGTGTATAGGCACAAAGAGTGTGCAAAGAGAGACAAAAGCATCCACACATGTGGGAACAAAAATAAACTAACATAACAAAGACAAAGAGAACAAGAAACTTACACAATACTGGATACAATATCCTCCTACAAGATTTGTTGCCTATGTCCCCAAGTATGTGTATTTATATGTGAATTCTGTTAGTCCAAAAATAGCCTTTCTTTACAAATGAAGTGGAAAAAGGAAAATATGTCTACCGTTTTTACAAAAATCATCATATGAAACAATTCTTATATCTATGGATAGAAAAGCATGCATGTTCCTTTATTACAAAACTAATGATATGTTCATGAGTAATTAATCCTTCAAATACAAAGTTTCTTTTTACAAAAAAGATATATAATCTCAAGTGACTATAAAATATCAACCCCCTCATGATCCTTGATCTACTCATCAAAACACAAATCACATTAAATTCCTCTATCTACCAAGCATAATGCAGTCATTATCACATGTTTGTGGATCTAACATGTCACTATTATGTGGAAAATAGAATAATTAATATGGAACTATTCTCAAAGGAGGTGCTTTGGTTGTCAAGAGGCTTCAAAATAAATGAGCAAGTCATGAATGAACCAATAAGAATCTTGGCTCAATTGAGTTTTATGTACACACACTGCCTACCCCTCACCAACCCTCCTACACTTATTTTTTTTTTCTCTTTGTTTGATCTATCTTACCATCTACTCTCCGCATAGGTTAAAAACTTGAAAGAAAAAACACACACCCAAGAGACCACCTTCATCCTCCACATGGAACTATCGATTAGGTTCTGCATGTTCCTACTTAAAGGGAGAGCGTTTAGAAAGTATCAGTTCTTCTTCTTCTACGAGTCAATTTCACGACATTACATGCTAGGATGTAAAGGGAAGGAACGATGGACTCCCTGGAAAGAAGGAGATTGTTATCTAGTATTGCTGTCAAAATGGAGCGATGAATGGTGTGGGGGGAGGATGGGATTGCTCACCATGCCTGACGATGGGCGTTGGAGAGAATCCGTTGACATTGGGTAATTCATGGACGAATCGCGAATTACAGGCATTTCGGGCGTGCAGAAATTCTTATGGCAGGTCATTTCTGCCTGCAACATGTATGTCAAAGGATAGGCTTGGACATGATAAAAGAGCTAGACGCATCATGCCTGCGGTCGTTCCTGTGCCCCAAGCATTGCCCAAGGATGCATCAAGCATGCGTGTCTTCGTCATTTCCGATTTGCATACTGATTACACGGAGAACATGGCATGGGTGAAGAAGATTTCTTCCGCTACATTCAAGCAGGATACTCTTATTGTGGCTGGAGACGTAGCTGAAACGCTTAAAACATTCGAGAAAACCATGGCCTTGCTGAAGGACAGGTTTAGACACGTATTTTTCATACCTGGAAACCATGACTTATGGTGCAGAAACGTTGGATCTGAGAAGGTAGACACAATATGATGTTTTGGATGCTATTCCTTGTATTTATCCTCTGTTAGATAACACGTTTATGTGCTTCAGCATATGCACTCACTGGAAAAGTTACGGAGAATTCTCAACATCTGTCGCAATTTGGGAGTAGAAACTGAGCCAAAGTTGATCAAAAGAGTTGGGATTATTCCTCTCTTTTCCTGGTATCATCAGGCAATTGCTTGCATTTTTAATTATCATTCGATAACGTCACCAGGAAGCTACTAGGGGATAGTGTTCAACATTATATTTTCCTTTGGTTTTTTTTCAGAGCTTTGATAAGGAGCCAGATATTCCAGGCTACAAGTTCCCTCCTTTAAAACTTGTAAGTTCGTCTCTATACTTGATGACCCTTGCTGAAATTTTTCTGCTTTACATTATGTGGGTTCAATCTGGGAACACGGACATATGCTTAACCCTTCTGGTTCGATAAATATTCCAGGTATGTCGAGATTTTCAGGCATGTAAATGGCACTCTCCGTGTTCGAATATTGGGGACAAGCTGGCAATTTACTTCGATAACCTAAACTTAGAATTTTGGGCCGCAGTGGAGGAATTAACGAGCAATGCTGACCAAATCATCTCTTTCTCACATTTCCTTCCCAGGTTCCCCTCTGCATGCATTTCCATTGAACACGTTCACATTTTTACTCTCTTTTTCTGCCTGATAAAAGCTCCTCTGCCTCGACACAACACATTCTTATCCACATTACTCTCTCTCTCTCTCTCATTCAATGACTGACTGACTGAGTGACTCACTCATTTGCTTATCACTCACTTATGCACATAGTTGCATTTGTTGTTTCTCGTTTGTTCTTGTTTTGACACAATCACAGGCTAGAATTGTGTCCTGAGAAACGGATGCTATTTTATCCAAATCTTCCAAAAGTTGTTGGCTCTGACTATCTTGAGGTTAGAATTCGAGAAATTCATGGTTTGGCTGGTAGCCCTTCCGCATGCCATGTGTTTGGACATACTCATTTCTGCTGGGATGCTACATTAGATGGGATAAGGTTAGATAACATGATATATCTTTTACTGGACTGTATTTCGTCTCCTGTGAGTCGTTTTATACTTTGAACTTACATCTTTTTGGCTTAAAATAGATACATACAAGCACCCTTGGCTTATCCTGCTGAGAGGTTGAGGAGAATCAATGGAGGTGGAGATTGGCTTCCTTTCTGTATTTACAATTCCGATAGTGGAGGATTAATAAATGGACCTTCGCCATTTTATTGGTCACAATATTATCTTATGAATAAAAGAGATCCAAGCAATATTCAACTTGCACCTTGGGTCAATCAATTCTACAAGGCTGTCCCAGATAAGATATGATAAAATGTACATACAATGTAGTTCTCTCTAAATTTGAAGAGAGCATTACATATTATTCCTTCATCTCAGTATAAATTTGAGGAGTGTTATTGTTAGTTCACTCTTTATGGAGCTCAATTATCCCTCATTAGTTTGATGTATTGTAATTGGTGGTACTGAGTTTGAATAGCTTATACATTGGACACAATTATTGCTGATATGTGGTTTACGTGTTTTCATTGTATTTGTATTTCTTATGAGCTGTGCATATTATGGAAGCTATAGTTGCATGACTGCTGGCTTAAGTGTATTCAGTGTGTACATGTACATGGGTATCTAGAGAGTTTTTGCTCAAAATGTTTCCTCGACACATCGATCTCTCTCTACGAGGTAATACTGTAGATGTGCGAATTTCATTGTACCTTGTTGGTTTCGATTATATTTTCAGTTGATACCACTACATGTGGTCAAAATGTTTTTTGTTGTATTCTGCCAGTTTTGATTATGTCTCATTTGGGTCTAATTGATGTTGGCAGAATGCATGAGATCAATCTCTTTTTCATGGATCAGATGATTGCTATAAGAGTTTCTTCATTGACTCCCTGGCATTTATTGGTTGAACCAGTTTTCAGTGTATCCATTAACACTTGCACTTCGGGCTTGTAAGTATCTCTCTGTGCTTTTGAAGTGTAAATTAAACTAGAAGATCTATTGTGTAAGACATTCAGTGCTTATGAGTCAACTGCGTCGAGAGTTTGTATGGTGACCCTATGATTCATGCACATCCATTTTTGATCTCAATTAATTGTTTTTGATGGTCGTGCATACTTATGTATATACAATCTCAATTCCACACTTTTTACGAGCAAAATATATTTTTTCAAAATGGGAGATCATGTATCTCACCCGCCTTAAGTCTTAAGATTTTTTAATGGTCTTTACTTTGTAGTCTCGAGAAAAGAAATTTTTATAAGCAAGGGATCATCTAGATAAAGTCAAGGTCGATTTCCTTTGATTTATCAAACACTTAACTACACAAGAAACAGCTATGATATATGCACCTCCATGACATTTGGAGTTCTTAGTAATAATTGAGAGATTTTGTTGGGCCTCTTCGGTTGTATATATGTTAGACAAGCTAGGACAATTAAGTGATTGTTATGTCACCTTGTAGGGTCCACCACCAAGAATGCTTGCGGCTGTCCGTTACCAACACAAAGATCATCTTTTGGTTCTCCTCCCAGCCATGCCTGAGTGTCTCCTCTTTGAGGCTATTGTTTTAATTCTTCCACCCTCTATATCATATGGTGAGATATCTATATGAATATCCCCTATGAATATCATGTGACATTTCCTTTCCCTTAAAAACATTTTCATCCTCGAAAATGTGCATGAAGCATCCATCATGGTAGAAGAAAGTGCTCAGACTCCCTTGAACCCCATGAACTCTATGTACATGGTCATCCTTGTGTATCTTGTTTCCTCGTATCCTCCCCCTTAGAAGCCTCATACGAGATCATCTAAAAGGTGGGAAACCGTATGAGTGGTGTCTATTATCTCCCATATATACTCAACTTCTAGACTATTACTTCCATGACACATAACATCATCAAAATGACCTAAGTCCATATGATGTATCCTCTATGGAGTTCAATGATTAGAAATAGTGATGTCATTTTCAATGAGCCTAAGATGCATAAACAACCCATTAAGGAGATTGAAGTGAGAAGAGTGGTTTTTGAGGATACTAGTCCTCTAATTAAATGCATAAGAATAATACACATAGGGATGTTTAGGAGAATGTACAATTAGATCAATCTACAAATATTCTTGTTCAGTAACCATTGAGACATTCTACACGTCTCATATCCACTTTGATAGATATGTTCCAAGTTTGGATTTTGTTATGTTGATAGATGCTAAAGAGTCTTCTTGCTACAAAGAGGCTATGAAGACAAAGGATCATGTCAAGTGGGAGCATGTCATGAAGAGAGAATTGGATTCTATTCACACGAATGGTATTTGGATTTAGTACCTTTGCCAAAGGAAATCTTTATCATGTAAATGGGTATATACGTTCAAATTCACAGTGGATAGTGCTTCTCCATAAGTATAAAGCATGACTTGTTGTTGAAGATACAACACATATTTCTTGGATCCACTCTATCTTCATCATCATTTGTACCTTTTTCTACCTTTCACTCAATTAATAAAGCACTCTTGTATAGGTGTGTGTGAGTGCCACACTAGAGAATAAGTGGGATTCATTCTCCTTTCAGTTTAGAAATCCCACATAGCATGCTTTTTTGCCATTTTGTATATAAAGAGGTCTCCACCTCTTCTTTGAGGGAGAGCTCTTTTAGATGTAATGAGATAATGCTAGTTTGTAGTTAAACTCCTACTCTTGTGTCGTCATGATGTGCGTGCGTGCTTGTTCTCTTCTTGCCTAATGCTTGTGACACGTTGATGTATGATTACGTCGCTATTATGCTTGTGATTACGATTATGTGCATCATTTGTGATGCTTATGATGTGTCTTCTTGTTAATAACGTCGTTAATCATACGTTGACGAAGCGCCATTACGTCTGCTGAGTGCTTCTATGCAAACATTTGGGTCTCATGAGATACTTCCTGGTTTGACAAGTATGAGTTGTGATGCTACAATGTCGATAACTTTTGGCGCCGTTGCCGGGGAGCGTTCTCTTGTCACTTACGTGATGGTTTATGGCGTGAAAGAGATGTGTATTCAAGCTTTTCATGACGATTTTTTGAGTTCTTCATTTTATTACGCTCTTGTGAGCATTTGCGGCTTGCAAGATTTACAATAACTTGTTGAGATGAACCATTTTTGGTGTGATGAAGATCCCCTTTTTGGGTGATTAATCCACCATGTGTGGTGATTCTTCAAGTGATGAGTAGAATAGGAGCCTTTTTGGCTATTTTTATTGATTTATTTTCAATAATTTTGTTTATTTTTCTCTAATCATGTGTAAATAATTTTATTTTGGGGTTCTTCTACAAAAATTAATGGAGTATTTGGCTCGTCATCTTCATCAACAAGCTTGGAAATGGAAGGTATGGTCTAGTAATTTTTATGCATGTACACCATAAGGCTCGAAGTTTGAAAGGATAGGACACACTCTCTTCCCATGGGCAATTCCAAAGATTACTATGCACATAACCACTCTTTTCTCTTCTTAATCGATGTTCTTGAAGGAACTCCCTAGAAGTTTCCCATGGAGGATTAGACAAAGGACAGGAGGAAAAAAATGACTAAATAGGAGAAGAAATGGATATGATTCATAAAATGGGGAATTCTAGCAACAAGCCTAGTTCGATAATGCATAGATAGTATACTAGCCTGAGAAGAAGGAGCTAGATTCACTTGCGAAACTTTTGATAAAAAAGGATTGTTGGTGGATGAAGGTCTATTGGGTCCTTTGGCTATTATCGAAAAGCTGGAGGGGTTAAAGGATAGAGTTATTTTGATGATTGTTTATGCCCATGTATTCTCTGACAAAAACTCTACTAACCCGGACATGTCACTTAGCACAAGATGTTCACCTTTGAGGCAGTCATTATGGGCTCAAAGGAGATTGCTGATGTCAACTGGAGAGGAGCTAAGCAGGATGAGCATGATAACGTTCAGGCTAATGGGAGGATCTTAGGGAGCACAACCGATCTAGAATTTGTGGCTTCAAAGTGGTGGATAATGAGAATGGAGTTAGTTCCATGGGAGCGCCCAAAGCCCTTCAAAGTTCAGCCTACTACGACTGAATGTACATACAGGAATGTTGGTTCTAAATGAGCGGTTAGAAATCCACAGAGATGGTAACATTAGAGAAGTAATGGGTGGAGAAGAATGAACAGAAGAGGAAGCAAAAGAATGATGTCCGATGCTACTCCTAGACGAGAATCCATGAGTGGAGTTGATGACGAGTCAAGGAAAAACTCTCGAAGCCCAAAAGGTTTTCTCGTATGCATCCAATCTAGTGAAACAGGGGTCGTCTAGCAGATGAGTGGAAATAGAGGTCAATGCCATGAAGAGGACGGGACGTGAGGGTCACAGACTGTTTGGTTTTGATGCACATAAGTTACTCTCAGAGGATGAGGATGGAATAGAGATAGCTTGACTCAGTTGAGAAGTTCCCTCTTGCCTCAGAGTATGAAAAAAGAATGATTTCCGATCACACTATGGGATGGTGGCTGGAAGTTTCGATCCTTATACGGATAAGGAAGCATAACCATCAACCTGGAAGTAGAAGGTGGAGTAGAAGCGGGTAAGATAGTTGCGTAGAGTGCACATAAAGGATGGAGGAATACTGTTCAGAGAAGGCACCCTTGTTGTTGCAGTAGACAAAGAAAGAAAACATGTGCATGATGTATGGGAGAGTGTTTCCGGAACGGATAGTGTTGTTTTGCCTTTTTTTCTTTTTTAAGAACTGTGAGACTTCACTAAACTCTCAGCTACTGCAATGGTAACGGAGCAAGTTTTTTCTCTACAGAGAGGTAGAGCTCAATGGGCCTATGAGCTTTTCTGCCAAAGTTATGCGAATGCTTTTGGATTGTCTACTTTTCGTAAATCTGAAAGATGTCAAGATAGGTTGTCATAATCAGATGAGCCATGGCTTTTATTTGCTCTCTATACTGGCACTACTGATAACTGTTAGCGCAGAGCTGGGGGCACTACCCAAGCAGGATTTCAATCAGCTAAGGACATTTAGAGCTTCAACTTTTCAACATTTTTTGCAATTTGGGACTGAATGTCTTTGAGAAGAAAACTTGGATGCTAAGTTTTTCACCCTTGATAAATCTAAAAACGGAAGCCTTTCTAGAGAAGAGCTCATGTCCATTGCCCTCGCTGTCAGTAACACTCTTGGCCTGCCTCCTCGGGGTTCTTCCTCGAAAAGCAAACCACATTTAGGAGGAGGTATTGTCCGAGTTTCTGCAAGGCTAGGGCCCAGAAACAAAGCATCACAAAGCGAGAGTTCACGCCCATCCTGCGTGATATGCTTTCGGGTATAGTAGATGGTTGAGAAAGAGATTCTGTAATGTTCCACACCCTCAATGGTGAGACCCTCAAAAGATATGAAAAAGGAACCCAATTTGAAACAAATGCCGTGCAGTTGTTTAGTGGGTAGCGCGAATGGTTAAGAATTATGATATTTGCCACTTATAGATAGTTCCGGGGTTGTCGCTCAAGCCTCGCACAATCTTTCGTAAATGATCAGATGTGCATCGGAGTGGACAACTAGCTTCATAGTAACATGGAAGGGTTTTTATTATTATTCTCTGGAATTTTTGAGGATACAAAACACAAAGGGAGAGTCTGATAGCATTACTTTGAGGGATATGTTCAGCGTCACAAGACCCGCACTTCATCCCTTTGCATTGTTAGCATGTAAAAGTAAAATAGCATTTACTTATGCGCAAGCTTGACGTATTCGACTCTCTAGGAGGACAAAATTGAAAGGTAATTGAATTTGGAAGGGGAGAAGAGTGTATATTAGAATTGAGCTTTATCCACGTTAGGAAAGAGGGCATCTTGATTTCTTTTGAGGGATGGTATGAGTTTGCAAGATTCTAATGACCCAAACTCCCAAGTAAAGAGTGGGATATCACTAAGGTTCTAATGAGCACGAAAAAACGTTTTTCACTTTTAATTGCGACATCAAAAAGCCATCCACCGTTTTAGTTGCGAAGGTAGAATGATAAGAGCAATCTATCTCATTGGGGAATTGTATTTTATATGAAGGGGATGGCCTGTCTTAAAAAAACAAAGAAGAAGCATGGTCTTTCAAAACTTGATTACTTGTGAAAATTCAATCATCATCAAAATCAATGTATGCATGAATACAAATGCTCTATCTTCATCTTCTTCGTGGGTTCTAACATGAATGGGAATTGTGCTTTTATGCATATTTGAAGCTTGTTAACCCTTCATGTGCATTAATCAGTGAATTGAAACATACGAAATGTGTGGTACTCATATAACTTAAAAAAAAAAAAAAAAAAAACTTTGCTTTAACAATATTTTCCCAAGTTTGTGTAACATATATATTTGGCAAAACCCATTTTTTTCGTAGAAGAACCCCATTATAATTTATTTACACATATCGAAAAACATTAAAAAAACACACATAAAACCTCAAACGAATTCTAAAAGCTCATAAAATACCAAACAAATATTAAAAACACTCAAAAAACCAAAACAAATTGTTTCAACAAGACATGGGAAAGAAAAAGGCAAAAGAAAGAAGGAAGGGGGAAAAGGTTGCACAAAAGAAGGAAGAAAAAACTGAAATGCATGCATTAATCACACATGATCAAGGTGAAACTAATAGAGAAAATTTACGAGGGGTAGAGGAAATTGGTGGGATTTCTAAAGGGGTGGGTTCCATAGTTGCGACTAGGGATTATAGCAACACTTTTGTAAATGTATTCATTGGTCATGACCATAGAAATATGAGTGCTTATATTAACCCTAATTGTGAGTGGAATTTAATTCATATTGATTTAGTGACAATTATTTTGGATAACATTCAACTAATCACTCATTCATCTATCCTCATGAATGGTGAAAATTATGATTGCATGGGTCAAGTTGTGTTGCCTATTGTGGTGAATGGTATGGAATTTTTTGAAACATTTTTTGTCATGGAAGGTATAGATGAAGACTTGGTTATAGGCACTCAAAGGTTTATTACAAGTCATCAAGAGTTTGAAGTGTCGTATCCATCTATTATGTCTACCTCTACATGTGTGTCCATTGAAAATCTTAATGATTATCCTCACTGTAAGGATTGTGGATATGATCACCTATTCAAAGATTGTGCTTTTAATCCACAAAATAGTCTTTCCACTCGTGCTTTTTCATCTAACCTTTCTTTGAGTAAGTCACAAGAAACCTTGATGAAAGATGAAGTGGAGGACTCCAAGTGCTTGGGGGATATGGAAGCGCTCTCTCTTCCTCTAGACTCGGATTCTCCTTATGAATCCATGGGCAAAGATGTGCTACATTTGGCTCATCAAGAAAAGGATAAACAAATACTTTGTAACAACAATCTATCACCTATTTGTATATCTAGAGATTCTATGTACAATAAGGATAAATGCATCGCTGAATCTCTAGATCGATCTCAAACCACACAACCCTATGATCCATTGCATGAGCAAGATATATGTAAAGAAACTCAACCTTTGTTGAACTCCCCATGTAATGATGAGTTTTTTCTAAAGACTCACATAGAAGGCCCAAAAGACCCATTCATTAAGAAGAAGTCACATTTCCCTTGTAATGTAAAGCAAATTTGGGTGGCCAAGAACTTACTTAGAGCCCAACCAAATCGCACTATGATATGGGTACCAAAGAAAGCTCTTATACAAACTCAACCCTCTCATCTACGGTCTAGATTCACCATGCCTTATCATCAAGAACGACCACTTCCGACCAAGGGATCCAAAGAAATCAAGCCAACACTTAGAAAAGATCCAAGGAGAAACCTCAAGGCTAAGACCCACAAAGCGAAGACATATTGGCGGCCTAAGACCTCGTCGTGCAGCATCCATGGGTGTCGGACCCAACCTTGCCCAATGCACAACATATGTTTAAGATGCACACCAAGTATGCACGCGAATAGGGCCTCATCCAACGGCCAAGCATTTGGCACACTTAGTTTAACCCAGGCACAAAGAGGGCACATGTACATAGATTTCAAAAATTTGCTTTTTATTTTTCTTTTTTCAGGTTGGTGGACAAAGGTATCATCCATGTCAAATGGTTGATGAAAAAGTGAAGGATCTTGAAGTTGAAGATTTGGAGAAAGCCTCATCATCACATAACCCTTGAGCACTTTGCTCAAGACCCATTCATTTTTTGCACCATTGTTTTTTGTATGCATTTGTTAGAGTATGCATAAGATAGGGTCACATTACAAGACCGTGCATAGGCACTTTTTTGTTTCCCACCCATGCACCCTTAGTCCCCACTCATGCATATGGACTAAGAAGAGATGAATTAATTTCATCTATTTTGTATATATCATCTATATTTCGTCATTTCATTCTCATCCATCCACTACCAAAAAAAGAAGAAAAAAAAAAATTCTAGCATAGTCTTCCATCTGTATGAGGCAAAAGAACCAAGTTAAAGCACTCGACTCCAAACAAAAAGCAATATGAAGAAAAGCAACAAAGCAAAGCACTCCAATGGTGCACGGATCATGCAAATCAAAAAGAACTCCTACATACTCTTCCACAAAAGCTCCATACTTGCAAAAGCTTTGTCGAGGACGACAAAGTCAAGGAGGGGGGGAGTGTTGAAGATACAACACATATTTCTTGGATCCACTCTATCTTCATCATCATTTGTACCTTTTTCTACCTTTCACTCAATTAATAAAGCACTCTTGTATAGGTGTGTGTGAGTGCCACACTAGAGAATAAGTGGGATTCATTCTCCTTTCAGTTTAGAAATCCCACATAGCATGTTTTTTTGCCATTTTGTATATAAAGAGGTCTCCACCTCTTCTTTGAGGGAGAGCTCTTTTAGATGTAATGAGATAATGCTAGTTTGTAGTTAGACTCTTACTCTTGTGTCGTCATGATGTGCGTGCGTGCTTGTTCTCTTCTTGCCTAATGCTTGTGACACGTTGATGTATGATTACGTCGCTATTATGCTTGTGATTACGATTATGTGCATCATTTGTGATGCTTATGATGTGTCTTCTTGTTAATAACGTCGTTAATCATACGTTGACGAAGCGCCATTACGTCTGCTGAGTGCTTCTATGCAAACATTTGGGTCTCATGAGATACTTCCTGGTTTGACAAGTATGAGTTGTGATGCTACAATGTCGACACTTGTTGCAAAGGGTTTTAAGCAACAATATGGTATCGATTTTAAGGAAATCGTCTCTCCAATAGTCAACATGACTACACTGCGCATGTTGCTTGGATTCGTTGTAATGGAGAACTTAGAGCTAGTCCAAATGGATGTGAAAAATGCTTTCTTGCATGGAGATCTTATAGATGAGATGTATATGGGACAACTAGAGTTTTATGTAGTTCTTGGCAAAGAGAGTCTAGCTTATAAGTTGAGGAAGAGCTTATAGGGAATTAAATAGTCCCCTAGACAATGGTACCAAAAGCTTGATGCTTTTATGAAGTCTCAAGGCTATTCTCAAAGCAATGGGGATCATTGTCTCTACACTAAGAGATGCTTAGATGGCAGATTGATATGCTTGATACTTAACGTTGATGATATGTTGATTGCTGGAAAATCCTCTGATGACTTGTCATTGCTCAAAAGGAAGTTGAGTGAGACATTTGATATGAAGGATTTGGGGGATAACAAACATATTCTTGGCATGCACATTACTCATGATAGGAGTAAAATATGCATATACTTGTCAGAAAGTGAGTACATATCCAAAGTACTTCACATGTTCAATATGCAAGGTGGCAAGGCATTGTGTACACCTTCACCTACATATGTGAAATTGAGCAAGGATGATTGCCCCAAATCATCAAGAAAAGAACTTCATGACCAAAATTCCTTATTAGTGTGCCATTGATATTCTCATGTATGCTATGGTAGCTATGAGACCAAACATTGCATTTGCAATGGGACTTGTAGGCAGATATATGTCTAATCGTGGCAAGATGCATTGGGAAGCGATCAAGATGATTTTGAGATATCTAAGTGGAACTAAGGACAAATGTCTATGTTTGGGTCGAGGAGTGATATCCACTATCAGTTACATAGATTTTAATTATGCTCATTGTGTAGAAAATAGAAAGTCTACATGAAGGTACATTTTTCACTTCGTCAGAGGTGCTATTTCTTGGAGATCTTGTACAACTATTTCGACTATAGAAGCAGAGTATGTTGCAACAAGTGAGGCATGTAAGGAAGCATTGTGGCTTTCTCTTCTTGCTTGTGATATGGGTGTACCTCAACATGTATCTCATTTTCCTAGTGATAGTCAGATTGCCATTGCTTTGGCTAAGAACCCAATTTATCATGCAAAGACCAAGCACATTGAGGTGAGGTATCACTTCATTAAAGACTGCTTAACAATTGAGCACATTATCCTTGAGAACGTTCATATAGGAGATAATATTGTAGATGCTTTGACTAAAGCTCTACTAGAGGATAACTTTCCACACTGTTGTCACTTGATGGGGATTACTTGATTCATGATCTTGCATAGTTACTTGTACACTATGTAACATGCCCATCACGTGAGAGGTATATTTTGTATACTTACAATTAGATATCCTTTATCATTCTTTATTTTTTCTCCCATGGTTCACTCTCGCCGTATGGCCTTTAGTGGGAGATTGTTACCATTAGTGTCCATGTGAAAGGCCAAATGGCCACTAGACACTTTTTTATATGTTCTTTAATAAAACATATAGTGACCTAGTCAGCCATAGACTCAACGTTCGATTGCATTTGTAAAGCCTAGGATATTTGAGTTTGTGTTGTTTGTGTACAACATAGTTTTATAGATCTGTGTGGAGCATCATGATCATCATCTAGAGCTCAATTTCATATTGCAAAGGCATCATCACGGAGCCTCTGAAAGAAGAATCCACCATGGTGGATCACTATTGCACTAATTCAATGAGTGCAGGGAATCCAAGATTACATGCATAAAACAATCGCATGCCAAATTCCATTTTTCACTGACACATAGGTTCATGATAAAAATTGATATCAAAACAATTTGAAGATAATGCACTTTAACAAGCAATTGGATATAACCAGCTAGTGATCACAATCAGAAAACAAACTTTTCAATGGAATCACTTCAAATATAAGATTTCATAAAGTCCTATTTTTAATTCAATAATCAAGAGTGCATGTTACAAACATGGTCCACTTTATGAAACCAATCACTTCAAGAATTCAACCACAACATGTCTCTTATGTTCTTTCCTATGGATAACCCAAACGGATAGAATACTTTTATTTGCACACTGTGTGCCTTCAATTTTTGGTCTCTTTTAGAAATAGAGTTCTCTCCAAAAATCTAATAAATAGGATTTAAATTGTTCAACCCCTTGGTAGTTCAGATGGTTGCTTGCAAAATCTCCCAACAATGTCTCACTTTCTCACTCTCGGTTTCTCTCAGCCCTGCCACAATTCATGTTAGAACCTGTGTTTACAAACGCTCTTTTCAATATAAAAGAATTAAAAGCCAAAGATTTATCCCTAAGTTACTCTTTTCTTTCAATTCGTGGCCATCACTAGAGATAGTGAATGTCTTGATACCAATATGTGATGTGCATGCAATTAATCCCTTATTCTTGTGTCTTCTTTAGTTGAAACCCTTTAAATTGTCTATCCCTCTTTATCCTTGTAAAGTTTAGTGTCTAATTTACAGTCCACAACCTTGCCCCTTTGGCATCCTTAATTTATTGGTGTAGGCACACATTCTGCTTTATCAAATTCATGGATTCTTTTGCTGATGTCTGTGGGCTTCTATTGAAGATGATAAGGGTCTTTTATACAAAGTTCACCACTCAATTAGTGTCTAATTTATAGTCCACAACCTTGCCCCTTTGGCATCCTTAGTTTATTGGTGTAGGCACACATTCCGCTTTATCAAATTCATGTATTCTTTTGTTGATGTATGTGGGCTTCTATTGAAGATGATAAGGGTCCTTTATACAAAGTTCACCACTCAATTCGGATCAAACATACAATGTACCTAATATTCATCACTATTATAGGAAAAACCTTAATATTATAATTAAAAAGCAACTTGTAGTCTTAGAAAATCTTGGGACAAGAAAAGGCAGATAAAGAGTCACCTATTGGAGATTGTGGAGTTGCACCTACTCTTGGAAACACAATAGTTTCTACTTCTACATTTTTTTTCCTTTGAAATATTGCTTATGAATCATTTTTTAATGTTATCCAAGTATTAAATCCATGAAAATTTATCTCTCTTTGATTGGTGACTAAGGTTTGGCAATGTCTAGGTTTATTGTGTATATATTTTTCTTAGCTCATGAAATTCAAATTTATCATATTGTACCCGTTTCCTTATTCCTTCTACCAAAACTTTCTTGGTATTTGATACTTGTAATTACCAAGCCCTCTATAATGACAATAATTCCATCATCTACTAAGGCTTTGAAGTCCTTTGGTGATTGAACAAGAGGAGCAAGGAGGAGATGGATGGATGGAGGGAGAGAGAGAGAGAGAGAGAGAGAGAGAGAGAGAGAGAGAGAGAGAGAGAGAGAGAGAGAGAGAGAGAGAGAGAGAGAGAGAGAGAGAGAGAGAGAGAGAGAGAGAGAGAGAGAGAGAGAGAGGGAGGGAGGGAGGGAGGGAGGGAGGGAGGGAGGGAGGGAGGGAGGGAGGGAGGGAGGGAGGGAGGGAGGGAGGGAGGGAGGGAGGGAGGGAGGGAGGGAGGGAGGGAGGGAGGGAGGGAGGGAGGGAGGGAGGGAGGGAGGGAGGGAGGGAGGGAGGGAGGGAGGGAGGGAGGGAGGGAGGGAGGGAGGGAGGGAGGGAGGGAGGGAGGGAGGGAGGAGGAAGGGAGGGAGGGAGGGAGGGAGGGAGGGAGAGAGAGAGAGCGAGGGAGGGAGGGAGGGAGCGAGGGAGGGAGGGAGGGAGGGAGGGGGGGGAGGGAGGGGGACGGGGAGGGAGGGGGGGCGAGGGGGGGGAGGGGGAGAGAGAGAGAGAGAGAGAGAGAGAGAGAGAGAGAGAGAGAGAGAGAGAGAGAGAGAGAGAGAGAGAGAGAGAGAGAGAGAGAGAGAGAGAGAGAGAGAGAGAGAGAGAGAGAGAGAGAGAGAGAGAGAGAGAGGGAGGGAGGGAGGGAGGGAGGGAGGGAGGGAGGGAGGGAGGGAGGGAGGGAGGGAGGGAGGGAGGGAGGGAGGGAGGGAGGGAGGGAGGGAGGGAGGGAGGGAGGGAGGGAGGGAGGGAGGGAGGGAGGGAGGGAGGGAGGGAGGGAGGGAGGGAGGGAGGGAGGGAGGGAGGGGAGGGAGGGAGAGGGAGAGAGAGAGGAGAGAGAGAGAGAGAGAGAGAGAGAGAGAGAGAGAGAGAGAGAGAGAGAGAGAGAGAGAGAGAGAGAGAGAGAGAGAGAGAGAGAGAGAGAGAGAGAGAGAGAGAGAGAGAGAGAGAGAGAGAGAGAGAGAGAGAGAGAGAGAGAGAGAGAGAGAGAGAGAGAGAGAGAGAGAGAGAGAGAGAGAGAGAGAGAGAGAGAGAGAGAGAGAGAGAGAGAGAGAGAGAGAGAGAGAGAGAGAGAGAGAGAGAGAGAGAGAGAGAGAGAGAGAGAGAGAGATGCACACACTTGCATTGAGCCTTGAAAACCACATAATGATCTTCTAAGGCAACACTCCATAAAAAACATATGTATAACAATATAGGGATAGGGTTATTATATGACCCTTACATCCCCAAAAATATCCCATTTAAGGGTCAATTTGACCATAAATGAAAAAATATAGAAATAATTATTTGGGAGTATACACTAATGTACAAGAAGAGTCTGGATTTCAATCCATACGGCTCAACCTACACCAACTGCTAAAATAAGGTGCATCCATGCACATGAAACTACTCTAGAATCATATCAACAAGAGTTTAGCTCATATTTGATTGATGCATGATCTGATGTTCTTGCAAAGCTTCCACTTGCTCTATGAAATCATTGAATGATTTGTTGGTGCAAGAAGCATGCCTAAGAGCTTTGCTTTAGCTCTTGGACTATTCTCATTATCTATTCACATAGATGTAGTCATGTAAACCTATGTTTGTAAAGTTCAAAGGTTAAAACTTTGGACTTATCTTGGTCAAATGTAAAAGCTAAAAGTAGGAGGAATCTCATGGATAAAGGGAGCCAGAATCCATGACTCTAGTTGAGATTCAAATCCAAATCACTGCTAAGTTTTAAAATCACTTTTAGGTGGATGATTCATCAAGATTTAAATTCAAAATTATGTATAAATAGACCTTCTTCTAGTTGCAAGGAAGAGAGAGGTTTCTTGAGAGCTTTGAGCTACGCTTATGAGTTTATATCATACTCACTTTAAGTGAGGGTAGTCCTCCATAACTTCCTTGTATCATATGTGCAACATCAATATACATTATGATTCATATATCTTGAACATGCATTGTCTATGTGTTGCTACAATACCTTGAGGTGCATAGTCAACTTGTGGGGTTCATTTCTTTGTATGTGATTATATAGTTTCCAAGATTTCACTTGGACCACTTAGATAGGTATCTTCTAAGCTTGTTTATGAAGTTTCATTATCTTTGAATGAGTAAATCTTGAGTTAAGAAGATTTCAATGTGACTATTTATGCACTTCATCTTCTAGAAAAGTTGGGGTGACCCCTCACACTAGTTATACTTATTGCTCTGTGTATAGTGAGGCTAAATTCACAAAATAACCAGCTTTGATTAGCTTGATACTCTAATTGAATGTGTGCAAAATCTCTATGGTCAATTTGTACCAAACTTTGAGCTTTGAGCATTTTCCAAAGAGCTTCACTTCCCAAAATAAAAGGTTTTCTAAGTCTTGTGAAGTGCAAACTCATCTATTTTTATATAATCATTTGAGAGTCATGTTCCAAAGGATTTAGTGGTTCTTTATGCATATCATGAAAGCTAAGGAAGTAGGTTAGACATTCAAAAAGCTATCTTGGTTGGTGTTGAGCAGGTTTTTACCAACAGTCCCTCATCTTTGTCTATATCCCATCACCTCTTCACAATGGTATCCGAGCAAAGCTAAAGTCTAAGCATCATGGGTGATGGACTACCCTAATCTATTGACAAATTGGATTGATGTAATTACTCAGCATGGTCACTCATAATGGAGGCCTATCTACAAGGAAAGAACCTATATGTTTACATATGTGGAGATGACATGATGCCAATACTTAGAAGCAAGTGCCAACCAACACAAGAGGAGTAGGAAAGGTTGAATGCATGGTCCTCAAAGGATGATTTGGAAAGATCTTACATTCTCAAATCTATCTCTAGTTTTTTACTTCCTCACATTAGGAATTGCAAGACATCACAAGAGATATGGAATGATCTAGAAGGATTCTTCTCATCAAGCACCAAGGCCAGGATGAATCAACTATGGATGAAGTTTAAAATACTCTAGAAGATGCCTAAACAAAGTGTGACTGATTTTGTCACTAAGATGGACATTGCAGACCAACTTGAAAGCATTGGAGAAGTCATTGATGAAGAGCAAATAGTGAGGCAAGTCATCAATGAGATCAAAGCTGATGACAAATGGGAAGCCTTCAACACAACTATGGACCTCTACATGGACAATCAAGTTCCTGAGTTCAACACACTCATGAGGAAATCGTTTGCACATGAAGAAAAGCTTATGAAGAATGAAAACAACCAAAACGGTAATCAATCCTGTACCCTCTACATAGATAAGAATAAAAGCAAGGATAACAGAGGCAAAGGTAAGAAGTGTGATGATGAAGGAAGTACCTCTCAAGCCAACTTTGCAGGTAGAGCTAGAGGCTCAAGAGGACAAGGCAAAGGAGGTAGACAAGGCAGGGGAGAGCTCAAAGCTCATCAACCTATGCCATATGTGGTCTAACCAATCACATGATAGAGAATTATTTCAGGAACCCAAGGAACCAAAGAAGAAGAGAATACAATAGAGAAGGAGGCTATGGAAACTCAAGAGGAAGATTCAACAATTCTTATGGATATAATAACAACTCATACAACAACTACCAAGGTGGATACAAAGGAAGGAGAGACTACAACAACTATATAGATGATCAAGCCCAAGAAGATTCACTTATTCTCATGAACATGACTATGAAGGAAGGTGAGCATGAGAGGTTTATATAGAACTAGGATGCTCAAATCATGTGGTAGGTGATGTGGATCTACTCTCAGATATGGAAGACCTAAAGAATAGACATAGATGACACAAGATATCTAGTTGAGAAGATAGGTAATGTTAAGACTCCAAATGGTAATATGAACTTACTAAGCAGAGTACTTTATGTGCCTACTATTACCAAGAGCCTCATTAGTGTAGGTCAAATTTTTGGGAAGGGTTTGTAGGTTAGATTTACCGAGTATGGATCATTTGTTGAAGACCCACATTAAGGATTCAAGAAGATAGCAAGAGGAGAATAGACATGTAGATTGTTCACTTTTAACTCGAAGACACCAAGAACATTGTATTTTTCAATTATGGTACCCAAACTCTATCAAAATTAGAGATTTGGCATAGGAGAGAGATCTCTCAAACAAATCAGTAGGGATTAGAGTTTACTTGGGCTACCAAATATATTAAAACAACATATGATATATAAATGTACTGCTTTTTAATTTAGTAAACACATAGGCAAATCTCATGGAGACCTATTGGCTTTGGTCCTATGTATATGTTGATGATATCATATTTACACGTAATGATGTTGAAGGAATAAGGAAGATCAAGCTTTAGATGAAAGAGCCATTCAAAATCAATGATCTAGGTCTAGTCACATACTTCCTAGGATAAGAAGTGGTACGCACAAAAAGGGTATGTATCTTAATCAGAGAAATTATCAAAGATATGCTTGCAAAATTCAAGATGGAGGATTCAAAGATTGTAGGTACACCTATGGAGATGAACTTGAAGTTAAGTGCTCATGAAGGAGAACAAATAGAGGATATAACTAGCTATTAGAGTCTAGTTGGTATATTGAACCATGCTACATTGACAATGGTTGACATTTGCTACAGAGTAAGTGTCTTAAGTCACTTCATGCATACTCCAAGGAAACCTCACATGGAAGCAACCAAAAGAATACTCACATATATGAAACGAACTATCAATGAAGGTTTGTACTATCCTTACACATGTGATATAGACATCAATTTGTTCTTTGATACAGATTGGGTAGACTCTAAGATGATAGAAGAAGCAGGTCTGGGTACCTCACATTTGTAGGTACAAAGTTATGATTGGGAATCAAGGTGATTTGTCAACAAGAGTAGGTGGAGCACAAGCAAGAATAGCAATGATGTTGGTCATCCCAATGTCAAGGATATGACCATCATCCTCCACACAAGGTAAAATTGATGGTACGAATAACACCTATCAGGAATTGAACTCACAACCTCTCCGTTAGGAGTGCGATGGGCTAACCACTTGCCCCAAAATCCATGGTTGAGTATTACTTCCTAACCCTCTCTATTAAGGCGTGGTTCAACCATCTCCTAGTAGGATTATGTGACATTCCTCCCCCCTTAGACTCAGCATTGCCCTCAATGCTCACTTATGGACCCTCCTATCTAACTTGGGCACTTTTCCACATTTTAGCACCTCCACTAGCCTCAAATTCCAATGCTTGGACCTATTTTAGACCATCCAACCCACCTCTCTTTGGTGCCCAAATGCCAACGTGCCTTCCTTCTTGGCCGATTTCAGACTCACCCGCAGTCGAGCGCTTCCCAAGTGCCCACGGAATGAGGCGCCACCCTCCATCTTGCCCAATTTTGCAATTAGGCTCTGATACCAATGTTGGGAATTGAACTCACTTAGGAGTGTGATGGGCTAACCACTTGCCCCAAAAGCCATGGTTGAGGATTACTTCCTAATCCTCTCTCTTAAGGCGTGGTTCAACCATCTCCTACTAGGATTATGTGACAACACCCTATGAAAGTTTAGAATCACATCTATCCTTGATTCATATGAGCTTTTGGAGACTATTCTTGGGACTGATCATGAGCCCCAAGAAACACTTGATCCAAATAATCCTGGTCAAATGATTCCTCTTTATGCTGGAAACATTGAAACACAAATGCACTATGTGCTCTAGTTACAAGTACTATTGATAGTGTTCTGACTCTTATTCATCATACTACCAAGGCTTGTGAAGCATGGAACATATTGAGAAATCAATATAAAACTCTTCATCGAACACGAATTCAAAACTTGGAGAATCAGTTAGTAGCAGAAAGGTATGTTGATGGGAAGACTGCAGAGTTGTTTATCACTCATAAAGAATCTATGGGATCAAATAATGGTATCGTGTGTACAAAAGTAAAAAAAGGATCTACCTTGATGTTGTCTTTGAATTTTTCCACCAAAATTTGATGGTTTTGTAACTGCTCTTAATACTCAAATCAAAACTCAGCCTTTAAATTTTGAAGAATTCAGTGCCTTACTCATGGAGGAGGAGTTGTGGCTCAAGGCAAGGAGTGGAAGCAGCAAAGGAGATGCTCCATTCACAACAAGTACCAAAGGAGGCAAAGAGGACTCTTCAAAAGATGGATACAAAAATAATAATGATGGAAAGAAGTTCAAGGGAGAGTGTTTCCACTACAAGAAGAGAAGCCATAGAATTCAAGATTGTCCATCAAGAAGGCAAAAGAGAAAAATGGGTCTTCAAAAGGTGGGAAGGGCAAGGAGTCTACCAACACTATAGAAATAGAGCTCGATTTATTTGTTACGATAGAGGAGGTATGCTTTTGAGCTGAAGCTTCAAGAATAGATGACTCATGGGTGTTGGACAATGGTGCCTCTCATCACATGATGAGCAAAAAATACCTTTACAGTTACTTAGAGCTTCTAATGGAACCATCACAGTAAAGGTAGGCTTCAATGGAGATATCAAAAAGCCTTCAAATGTGGTGTATGTTCCACAAATCAAACAAAATGTACTTTCAATAGCTTCTATGATTGATCAAGGTCATGAAGTATCTTACAGTAAGACAAGGGCTAAGATTATGGATAGTAAAAACAATGTTGTTGGGATTGGCATAAGGAGGAACATGTATGAGTTCTTTGCTCTTAGAATCGCTACAAGTGTGGGCACATGTAAGCTATGGCATGAGAGATTTGGCCATACCGGATACCCTATACTAAAGGAGATGCATAGCAGGGATATGGTTGCACACTTACCGTCGATTGCAAAAATGAACAAACCGTGTGAAGCTTGCATGATGGGCAAGCAACAGAGGAAGGTGTTTCCACAAGAAAGGAAGAACAGAGCAAGCTATCCTCTAGAGTTGGTGCATGCTAAATTGTGTAGAAAAATGCCTACACAGGCCTTGGGTGGATCTTCCTACTTCATGTTACTTGTCGATGACTATAGTAGGAAGATGTGGGTTTAGTTCCTTTGCAATAAGGCTCAAGCTTTTGGTAAGTTTAAAGAGTGGTTTCAGCTTGTTGAAACTAAAACAAGGAAGAAGATTAAGAAATTTAGGATAGACAGTGGTGGTAATTTCACATCAACAGAGTTTAAAGATTTTTGCAAGAGTAAAGGAATAAAGCATCAACTCATGGGAGTTGATGGAAAGACTCCTTAAGAGGCCTACACTAGTAAAAATCCATCTGTTTTTGATTTCAAAATATTTGGAAGCAAATGTTGTTGGAATCAATCTCTTATTGGTCAAACAATGATCTATTGGTTTAGTCAATAGTTCATTCTACTCCCTCCTACAAGAATCAACGGGCACTAACAGCATGAGTAGCGCATTCCAGTAATGCCTCTAACAACAAAACGGCTTGGTGTAGTGGCTAAGATATTAGGCTTCCATCCCAGCGACCATGGTTAAATACCTGCGGGCAACAACGTGTAGCACGCAAGGTTTTTTTTATCATGCTTTTGTTTTAATAAAAGGCGGACAACGAAGACGAGCAACGAAGCTTTTCAAAGTTGATTTATTCCAGAATCGCGATCGTTATTCTTCGTAGCTTTATTGCTTTATTGAAAAGCTTTTGGAAGGTAGACAAAAGACTATATAAGAAGTGCTTGGGGTCACTTCTAAGTATCCTTCACCTAGGATCAACAGAGGAGCAGCTATGGAGTTCTTCTTGGTGATTCTTCTTGGAGAAGATGAAGGGTGTGCTCACACTCTAGCTCATGGAGAGGAGGTCATCTCTTGTTCATGGCAAGAAGACTTGATTATTCAGCTTGATGGTGAGGATCGCCCATCTACAAGATGTATTTGAAGATTGTCTTCTACGGGAAGATATTAGGTTGAAGATTATCTTCTACAAGAAGATGTCTGGCTACTTCAAAGACATTGGATGGAGATTAACATAAGATTCACATCTTATGTTAAGTATTCAGGTACATATTCTCTTTATGCACACAGGTACTACTTGAAGTTTATGGAGGCTGTGGCGTTCATATCAGGAGGAGTCCTATTCGGCATAGGTACAAGAGAAACAGTACGTATATGCTTTATGCATATTTTATGAGGTGTTTGAGAAGGTGTGTTCACATGAGTTTGAGGATTTCCGTTCACACTGATCCTTCCTCTTTCAGTCACTCATATTCACTCTTCTATAACCTATAAGGTCACACATCTCATGTATATTCAGATTACTGCCCACACATCTGAATATGTTTGTTACATTGTACATTCACTCATTCATCTATTTCTCATCACATAGAATGGTTGAGAATTTTGCTCCCACATTGTACATTGAACATTGGTATATATGATACTATGAGTAAGCGATGGCTTACGTAACACCTTACACATGTCGTCTATTCTTTCTCTATCTTTATCTCATCATCTGTATGATTAAGTTGTGGAATGTTCATGTTTTGTCAATATGGAAGATTGCTGGAATTAATGTTGTACATGAATGGAACTATGGAACCATGGACCTGTGACATGAGCCTAAGGGCCTACCTCACTTCCAACAAATGTTATCTACATGTTCTAAATAGGGAGAGAAACAAGCTTCAACCAAAAAGCATCAAATCTATCTTCTTAGGGTACAATGAAGATAAGAAGGCTTATAAGCTTTATGAACCTGAGGCTAACAAGATCATGGCAAATCACGATGTGGTGTTTGGGGAGCAACCACATGCAATGGAGAAGGAAAAGAGAGCTTCCACTTCATCATTGGGAAAGGGGAAATCACTATGAACTTGGCCCAAGAGTTATCCCTTCTACACAAGAGAAGGAAGCATCATCTTCAGATGATGAGTCTGAAAGTCACCATCCTATCATCACCCAAGTGGAAAAGCCATTGCCATGTTGGGTAAGGCAGCTCTATGATTTTGCAAACCCCATCCCACAATTGCTAGAATAGGTTGCAAATGGAATGAGGCCATCACAGAGACTAGAGGAATATATGGGCAAGCGCTCATATTGTAAATACAACCTTGATGGCTGAGCTCATTTAGGAACAAGCAAAGGAACCAACCCATGTGGAAGAGGCACTCCATGATTCGAATTTGAGGGCTGCCATGCAAACAAAATACAACAATATCATGAACAATGGAACTTGGGAGCTAGTGGATCGACCCCCTAAGCATAAAGTCATTGGCACCAAGTGGGTCTAGAAGTTGAAGTACAAGGTTGATGGTACTCTAGAAAAGTACAAAGCAATAGTTGTTGCACAGGGCTACTCATAAGTTGAAGAGATTGAGTTTTGTGAATCATTTGCCTCGACTACAAGGATGCCTACTATCCGAGTAGTATTAGTTGTGGTTGTGCATAGATGATGGAAAATCTATCACATGGATGTAAAATTAGCACTTCTAAATGTAGAATTCAACGAGGAGGTATATGTGTCTCATCCACTAGGGTTTGAGGCTCCCCATTCAAAGAACAAGGTACGTAAGTTGAAGAAGGCATTATTTGTCTCACAGAAGGCCAATATTGTTGATGTGAGCTAACAAAAAAAAGGCAAAGAATGTTTGTGTATGAATATATAGTGTATACCTCTCACCTGATCGACATGTTACACAATGTACAAGGAACTATGCAAAAAGATGAATTGGGTGATCCATAAAGTGCCAATAGTGTTTGATAGATCCCAATGCGTTTGTTGATCTTATGTGATTGTGAATTTTCTCAAAAGCAAACGTGAAAAGTGGCCAAGTGATATTACACCTCAACGTGTGTCTTCTTGCATGAAAGGCTAGATCCTTAACGAAGGCAACAAAATTCTAATTGTCAGCAAGTACATGAGGTACATGCTAAGATATCTCCATATCACAAGTCAATATAAAAAGTCAAATGATTCCCTGCATACCCACTAGCTACAACATATTCTACTTCTAAAGTGGAAACTGTTTGCAAATTCTTTAAGACAATACCTCCAAGAAATATTCTCTCTTGTGAAGTGAAAAACATAACTTGAAGTGGGCTTTATGTTTTCTACACATCCAACCTAGTGAGTGTCAGACATTGAGCCATAGGGATCACTGATCCATAGGGTTCAGTTCACAGATCCATAGGGATCAATCCATGTGTGTGAGGGACAAGGGCCAGCTAGCCAAGGTCCCAAGCTCGGGGGATACCCTAAAGTACTTTGGTAGTAATGGGAACTGATTTGGTAGTAATGGGAATAACTGTTGCATGATGGTCACATGTTCGCACTAGACTATTCTAGATCATTACTATTTTTAGAGTATAATATTGCTATTTTTACAGTACAAGAGGGTATATATGGATGGGAGGAGAGTCACACACACATGATTCAAGCGATTTCTTACAATTGGTATCAGAGCGATACTTTCTTGGGAGTTTTTTTTTGTTTTTCTCTAGTGACAACACCAGTTCTTCTAGTGAAGAAGAAAGATGAATCTTATGCGATGTGCGTCGACTACCTAGCACTCAATAAGATTGCAATGAGACACATGTATCCTATATCTAGGATTTTACTCTAGGTGGATTCATTGTATTTAGTAAAATAGATTTTACAAGTGGCTATCATCAGATTAGAGTATGAGATCATGATAAGATTCAGTTAATTGAGAGAAGACTCAATTGTTTCTTTCGAGATTAGAGTATCTATTGATGGGGTTGAGATGAATGCCAAGAAGGTTTCAGTTATGTTATTTTGGCCTACTCCTCAAGATGAGGAGTAGTTACGGTCATTTCTAGGACTTTCCAATTTTTATTGGAAATTCCTCTCTTCTTATTTGTTGATAGCAGCACCTATGACGAAGTTGCTTCAAGCCAACATTCCATTTGCATGGAAGCAAGAGCAGCAAGCTAGTGTTGATATTATGAAACCATTTGAGTTAGAAACAGATGCTAGTGGCATAAGCCATAGGGACAGTTTTGAGCCAAGATGACAGGCCAGTGCATGAGCAAGAGTTGTATACAGTGGTGTATGCACTTAAAGTCTAGAGGCACTACCTATATGGTGCAGACTTTAAGGTATACATAGATCACCATACACTTGAGTATTTTTGTAGTCAGCTAGATCTTTGAGGCAAACAGGCTCATTGGGCTGAGCTCATGTAGGAGTTTCACATGGAAATCCTGTATAGAAGAGGCAAAGAGAATATCGTTGCTAATGCATTATCATGAATAATGTATCAAATGAGCTTTACAATTCTAGAAAGCTCATTGCTTCAAGCGATAAAGGAAGCACAGGTGGAAGATCCACATTTGTTACAGATTATTCGAGCCATCAGTGATGACTCTATTATAGGAGACGGGATAGTTCCAATTGTTTCTTCCCCTAACAGAGCAAACAAGTCCATTTTGTGTTCCAATTTCTCATAGGAGAATGGAATAGTTAAACGGAAAGGAAATGTTTGTGTACCAAATTCCCAGGATTTGAGAATGAAAGTCATGCATGATAATCATGATGTGCCTTGCGTAAGACATCTAGGTGTTGACAAGACAATACAACTTGTAAGAAGAACATTTTGGTGGCCTGGATTAGCCAGAGATCTCCACAAATATGTTCAACGATGCTTTATGTGTCAAGTCAGCAAAGCAAAAAGGAGAAAGACACCAGGTCTTTTGCATCCTTTGCAGGTTCCAGATCATAAATGGGATAGTGTATCCATGGACTTCATAGTCGGGTTACCACGGACCCAAAGGAAGCGGGATATTATCCTAGTTGTGGTAGATCGATTCAGCAAAATGGCTCATTTCATACCTGTTGGTGCAAGTCAACCACCAATTGATGTTTTGAATGAAGGATTGAAGTCAAAGATTGAAGAAAATATTAGCCTATGAAGCTTGAAGATAGTGCACATTCAGAAAATGAAGACTTGTATACATATGCACATTAAACTTATAGTTAGACCACTTATACCTTTGTTGTGGTCATGAGCTTGTACATATATGCCTATATATACAAGTGGAAATTTGGGAAAAGTATGAGAGAGCATGAGTTAAGAAGAACTATATGTTAGAAGAGTGATTAGACACTTTAGAAGTGAAGGAGATCTCTCTCATCATTCAGTTGTAAAGCTTTCAGAGAAGAAGAAAAATTGCGCCCGATCTTTTGCTAAGTACTCCTTCTATGCTTAATCTTTTGTGAAATTATTTTGTACAAGTCTAAGTCTATAGTTGATTGACCTCTATACAAGTTTTCAAATTCTAATTGTGATCAGGCTGAGAGAATTGAGAGTAGGAACATTTACATGTGTAAATGGAAAGAAGTGAAGTTGAAGCAGGCACAAAACTTGATGCTAATGTTTTGGTCATTTCTCCTTCCACAATGTAAAGTTTTGAACAAGAAAGCACTCATTCTTTAAGTTGGAAGGTAAGCTACCTATTTCTAAAAGCATTTGATTAAATGGGTTGTATTTTGGGAGAACTATGCTTTAGAAGTTGCAGGTGTCAAAGTCGACTATACTGAAGAACAGTTTTAGACATAGGTGAACTGTTTGAATCATTTCTCAAGATATACTAAGTCTTTTGAGATGATTTAACTTGAAGAAGGTGTGTAAACATTAGGAGACACGTTGTACAAGGGTTCATTGAAAACTTTACACATTTGGTTAGGCAATGAGTGAGTTAAGTGCAACAAACTTTTCTAAGAAATGACTTTCTTCATAGTTAGTGAAAATTTTGATACTTTGGTATTGTTCTTCCAAAATTGGTCAAGGTTTTGAGTTATAATTGATATAGAAGTGTTCTAACATCAAGGATATATTTTTCTTTTGGAGATTAATACTCTCCATCAGTGGTATCAGAGCAGGAATTATCAAAATATAAGAAAAGAGGACCCTGCCTACTGCAGTCATATAGAAATCAACACTTGAAGGTTCAAAAGGTGAAAGTTTAAAGAGAAAGCTTGAGAAGGAGGTCTAAAGCTATCAAGAAGATCAAAAGGAACTTCATTCTAAGTAAAGGTACACTTACTACTTATAAAGCTTGAAGAATTCAATACACAGGTGAAGAAAGAATGGGAGTTTCTCTTCAAACAGAGAAATAGGATAGATAAAACTATCCAGCTTGGTCAATGAGGATGGAAGCTCATCTCATGAGCAAAGACCTGATAGGTTATATCACATGTGAAGAATAAAAACCACAATTCAGAGATCCTAGTGTTCCAACTAGGGATGAACTCTCAGATTTGAAGACTTGGATGAAGAAGGATGCTCAAGCAAGGAGCATTATCTACATGGGAGTCAATGACTCAAGAGAGACAAGTATTCTAACAACTTTTGACATTCGACATATCCTCAACATGAAGTTTTGAGATTCCATATAAACATCTCTTAGTGTAAAGACAATGATCCTTATTGATTCTACAATGGCCTTTAGAATTCATGAATGCATTGATATCACTATCTAGGTGAATGTTTTCAAAAGCTTTTCTTGAGCTTAAATACAATATTATTTTGCCAAGAATCGCATAACCCTACATTTGTTCCACATAGATCCCATTTGTAAGGTCTGCATGAGAGAAAGAAGTCTCCATGTCCATTTGGGCATGGTATAAGTCCTCTTTTTCAACTAATCCAAGAAACATGTGTAAATTATCCATCTTAACCAATATAAAGAAGATTTCATCATAATAAATTCCTTGTTGTTGTTTAAATCCCTTTGTAAAGAATCATGATTTGTACTTTGAAGAAGCACTATTTGATGTGAAAATCAAGTTCACTCTTCATTGAATGCTCCCACTTGAAATGATCATTTGCCTACATAGCTTCTTTTTAACAAGAAGGTTCATCGATATCTATCATCATCACAAAATTTAAACCATTTTCATTAACAAAATTGTGCTAGATTCTTTTGCATACTAGCAAGAGATAATATCTTCAAATATGGTTCTTCTCACTTCAACCTCCTTTATGGGTTTTGTATGCATCCTAGACTCATTGAAAATGATATCACTACTTTTGAGCACTAATCATGTTTCAAGATCCCATAATTGACACCCAAATTCACCATCTTGTATATATCCAAGATAAATGCACGTTTGGATTTATAGTCTGATGTTAGTCTAAGATGCTTTAGAACACGAACATATGCTTCACAATCAAAAAATTGAAGAAGATTATCATGTGATGCCTTCCTAATCCATAACTCTTGTGGCAATTTAAAATCCTTATTGGTACAACCTAAGAATTTTATCGCATGAACAATACTTAGCATTCCTTTTACAAAAAACCTTGAGTGAGGTTTTCATGATGTAACATAGACACCAACTGATGTTGCATAGTCTTATTCATCCCTTTCATCAATCTATTTTTTGATAGGGTGTAACGAGTTGTAAGCTCTCTAATTCCTTTGGATTGGCCAAAATGGTTGAACTCATGAGGTGCAATCATCCTCATTATTTGAGCATAAGCCTTGACCTTAGTATCCTTTTTAGTCTCTTCTAAGATAAGCCATTTTCTAAACGTAAGGAAAGCTATGATAAACAATATGCATGACACATAGAGAACCATTTGCAAATTAAAACATAACATCTCAAATACAACATCAAATTAATAGGAATCTCAAAGTATCACTATACCAAGAGAATTCTATACATTACTATAAAAACATTGTCTAACTTGTGGAAAAATTGACTTCAATATGTGCAATGGAAGTTAGCAAACCTCTTCTAGAATCTATCCTATCATACACATTCTTACTACAATCTCAACGTCAAATATCCAATGACTTTGAGATTTTGTCCACACAAATTAGACACTAGCAAGTTTCTAAGAAGCTATGGCTAATCATGCTTTGTTTTACAAGTTTGGTGAAGAATTGCACGTCAAAGGCTTTAGCAATGCTGCTTAAAAAAAAACTAGTATTCCACTTTTATCCATGGATTCTGAATATAGAGGATTAGCATTTTCCACATGTGAAGCAATGTGGATTAAAAAGCCTTTGGATGATCTTGAAGTCCAAGTTGGAACCATTCTTATATACGTTGATAACATGTCAAGTATTTACTTGGAAAGCAATCCCATGTTTCATGCAAGATGTAAGAACATAGAGGTCCAATACCATTATGTAAGGGAGAAGAAACTTATCCAAATTAACTGATTTATATATTTTTGAAAAGCTCCTACTTTGAAGGACTAAAGCGAGAGGTCCAACTGAGTTTTGAGTTGAGAGCATCAAGAAATCTAAGGTGTAGCTGTTTGTCCAAGTGTTGGACCTATAAGGGCTCACTACACGCTTCTTCTTGTGGATAGGAGAACTCATTTTCCACACCTACCACTAGTGGACTCTAGTGGAAGGGTTTGATGAAGTGATGAAGATTGCAACATACACATGTGGTCTTTGGTTAATCCATGGTCATTGTTGATTGGAGGAGCTACATATAGATGCATAAGGATAGTTGAGAAAACATTAAACTAGTTAGTTGCAAAGCTCCTAGCTACCATGCAACTCAAGTAACTAGTCCATTCTTTACCAAAAGTGATAGTTAGGTATCACATAATTAATGAAAAGTTTCATTAAGTATATTAGATTTGTTGCTTAGTAAAAGTAGGCATGCCAAAAGTCAAACATTCAAATTTGTTGCCATTGTTATGAGTAAGAAAACATGACTACTTGCAAACTTATCCATTTTATGACAACTCTAAGTCCAAATGATACTTAGCGAATCCTAAAGACAAGCTTAGAAAGATAACTTAAGCAAAATTTCCATAGATCCTTGAGCACTTTCTAATGAACACTCTTACTTGATTCTATCCCAAGATGTGATAGAAATCAAATAAAACTAAATGGAACCTAAACTAAGTTAACTTTTAAAGTTCAAAAGATAGTTTTTATGTTCCAGAAGATGCATCCTTGGTAAGGATGAAAAGTTTCAAGAAAAATTGTGCAATTTTTGTAAGTTCTCACTTGATTCCAACCCAGTGAGTGATGGAAATCAAAAATTGAACTTTACCATCAATTGAACTTTGATGTTCAATAGATAGATGTTAGGTTCCAAGATTGCATCTCTTGTAATGATGCAACTTGCTAAGAAAACATGGAAAACTTGACTAAACTCTTCCTTTTAGAAGGATTATAGAGTTACTTGGTGGTTGCATTTCAACTATTTATGGTTGATGAAGAAATAAGTTCCTAAAAAGAAGACAAAGATATGTTCATAGTAAAATTATTTTCCATTGGTTCAATCATTATAAGATGCATGTACTTTAAAATATGCAATCTCAATGGATTTTCATAATATGTTTAAAGTACACTAGTAACATCTAAAGATACCACAATGATAATAATTTTTGTTTCAGACTCAAGAATAGGAATAAATATCATATACATGAAAGTTCAAGTCAAACTTTCATAGTGGAATGGGAAACCATATCCTAAAGGTGATATTTATCCTCTAGTTTGATACTCAGGAGATGAACTTAACTGAAGCCGTAAAGCTTCTGAATATTGTCTGAAAGTTTAGAATTCCTTTCAAAGATCCTTCTAGCAATGCAAAAGATTCCAAGGTGAATCATTTGTTCATGTTGTTGATTCCTTAGAGGGATCACAAGTATATGGAAGAATAAACTGCTCCCTAGTAGTGAGCATGGAATTATTCAAGTTTGTTCAACATCAAGTAGCTCCCCTAAAGTCCCAAACCACCGGTAGTGTTACTTAAAGTCCAATGATTGATATAACCTAAAGGTCTATGAATATTGATGATATTCTTAGCTTTGGAATCTAAAAAGCACTAGCATATGCTTGGACTTGAATTTTGGGAAAGATCTCTACAAATCCTGTGGGTAAACGAAGAAACTTTTGATAGATCAAGAGTTCTTAATGATAAAGACTAAGACTTTATTCTTGTCACAAGGTCAACAATACTTGATCAAGTTTGGCAAAGTTTTCCCAAGAAATTGTATTTGGAACTACTACAAAGTTTGCCTAAGTATTGGTAATCAAACTCCTTTTGCAAATTCTTCACTCAATTTCCATTTATCCAATGGAAAGTGTGAAATGAGTAAGCTATTCCAAGTTTGAATAGAGTAAAAGTTCCAAGTATGTAGTCTGCAACAATGATAATGGTAATTAAGTATGTGGAAGGTTCAATGTAAAGTTTACCTATCCTTAAAATGATTTTGGTAAAGTCCAAAAAGCATGAGCAGATTCTTAGACTTAAGTAGTAGAGAGATCCTTGAAAAATCCTCGAGGTAGCTATTTAAAGCTTTAATTAGAAAGGAATCTAAAGACAAGAAGTAAAGAGCTCTTGTCACTATAAATTGTTCAAGTATAACCAAATTGGACTTGAATTTGAGAAATTCAAGAACTTGGAATTATAAATGGTTTTTCTTTTGAAGACTCTAGAAGAAAAGGATGGATATTCCATCCAAAGGTTTTCAAGTTTCCAAGGTAAAAGCAAGAGATTATGAAACGATCGTGTGAAAGAATCAAAACCTAGAATGTCAAGTTAGAGGTAATGTCAAAAAAATCAAAATTCTTTTAAAGAATTGAAGTGAGAAGGTACTCTATAAAGATATGTTTAGACTCCAGGATAATTATCACTCACACATCAATGTGAATATAAAATAGGGTCGTATGGGACACCAGATTCTATACTCATATTGATGTAGGAAAGATGGTACGGGACATCAGAACGTGGGATGATAATTATCTTTTAGTCCTAGTATGAATCTTGAAGTTAGATTTCCTCAAGGGAATTAAAACTCCAAAGGAGAAATTTAAATTCAAGGAGGATGAAAGCATAATCTCAAGATACTTCAAGATCAAATAAGTAAGAAGATATGAAGCAAGTAACTTCCAAGATCTTTTTTTTCAAATAGGGAGAATATTTATTCCTATTTTATGGAACACTTAAAGATAAAGTGTTGTTAATTAAAAAATATTTGATAAATTTCTAAAGAAGTAGGACGTTGACATTGAAATTATCTTTCAAATAAGGAATAGACTAACTAGTTAAGCACCAAATTCCTAGTGTAACTCGGTAAATTCAATGCTTTGACTCCAAGCAATGCAGAAAACTTGCATTCCCTTTCAATCCTCAAAATATGTTTAAGTCTAAGTTGATATATTCATTTGATTTTGCTTCAAGTTAGCTAGCATAACTCTAATGACTTTCTAGAGTTTAGTACTATAATAGAGAAGTTAGGAACTGCTCATTAGATTGATAATCCCAAATAACTTTTAGCTATAGTCTTTTGAGAAAAGTGTCTTTAGTTAGAATATTTTCATTTTGGATTTGACTTGGTGAAGTTATAGTACAGTTTACCAAATGTAAATGGAAAATTGTCTCCTACATTTTACATAGGATTTTTAAGCCCATTAGGACAAATTAGTCCTCGGTCAGGTGAAAAATCAAGTAAATGTTGGTTGAGAGTAAACCATTGTACAAACATCCAAGTTAGATGTTTGGGTCAACCGAACTTCTTGTTTTTCCAAATCAGATTCAAGTGAATCAAGATTTCTCAAAAGTCTTGCGAAGGATAAGAATCTCGGATAAATTACTAAGTCCATGCACCCATCATGCCCAAAAATGGACGAGTAATTGGAGTCCACTCAATTCACATGTTTGTGCCTAGATTGCACTTAGTAAAAGAATGAATTGGCCAAGGATGTTTTTAGATCCACCCTTATTATCCATTCACTACTTTGTACTTTGATCAATTTTTCAAAGTGCAAAGCTAGATGGTCTTTTGAATCATTTGGGCAGGGATCCCACCACAGAGATGAGACATGTTCTTCCAGTTTTAGAACATGAGGCGTGGGTGATTCCTACAATATTTATATAGCTCTATTTTCAAGGAAGAAATTATTTTTCCAAGGAGGTAATAATGCAATAAAGTAATTCTATGATCTAAGGGTAGATGAATATTGAGGAGGTGAATTCCATCCCTATGAACTTGAATCAAATTGAAACTCTTTTCTTATAAGAGTTTCTTCCTGAGAATGAGGAAGAGAGGAGGGATGAGTGGGATAGATTACATAGAGAGGTAGGCCTTTATTAGTCTCCATATCCCAATATAGGGAAATCATATTGAAGCTTAAGGGATTAGATGATTTTCAAAAGAGTAGAGGGTTTGTTAGGGGCTTAGACAAAGCCATCAAGAGAGAGGTAAGAAGAAACACACCTAACACTTTTGGTGAGGCGATCTAGTATGCTCAGATCTATGAGGACCATAACTAAATATACTCCTATGGAGATGGACCAACCCCTCAAACCACTTAATACAACCAAGATCAAGAAGAAAGTATCAATGGGGAAAAACAAAATCTTTGTTAAGAAACAAAGATCACAAGTCCCTAAGTTACCTACTGAGCAATATGAGAGGGCCAAGAGGGAAAACTTGTGCTTTAGGTGCCTGTCTCCTAGCCATGCACAATGGAAGTGTCCACTTAGGAAGGGGGGAGAAAAGAAGGGAGGACCAAGGAGTAGTATGGCCCTTGTTAAGGGCAAAAAGGTAGTCCACCTAGTGAAAAAGCTTCCCATTCATGGAAGCTTCAGCTGTAAGGGAGTGGTGATGCATGAGGACATTGAGCACACATGTTTTTTGACATAGTCATTGTGGTTACCTCAGTTTGGACCACATGACCTAGTTAAAATTCATGATAATGTGTACATGACCACGATGCGAGTCATGATAGATGACTCTGCCACTCATAACTTCATAAAATATGCTTTAGTCAAGAAGCTAAAGATTCCCTAACAACCTAGTGCACATAAATACATAGTATCTATGATGCAAGGGGAAGACAAGAGGATATGGGATACTATGGTATCCAATTTGGAAGTCAAGATACGAGATCACACTGACCATGGAGACTTCCAAATCATGAATATGGAGATGAAAGACCTTGAGTTTAGGAAGAGAGTGGCTATGGGGGTTGGGAGACATACTTAAATGTAGTTACCAAAACAACACTCTTGAATTTATAAAGAATGGAAGTAAAGCTTGTATTCAAGGAGAGAGAGATGTACATCATGTATCTCTCACCGCATCTTTGGAGTTGTATTAGCCCTTTGTTATTTTGATCATGTACGAGAGATCCTTTTGTTATATATCTCAAGCATCATATAGCACTTCATCTGATGTATAGTTTTGTAATAAAGTAAGTTTATGATCTAGGGGTCCGACCAGTTCAGACAAATCTGAAATCGGACACCGTTTGGTCACTCGTATGTTTGACCAAAGATCTCGAGTTTAGACTTACTAGAAGGTCATTTACTCTTGTGAACAGTGATCCACTTAGCTTAGTGGTTAAGTCTCAAGGATGTGAAGGAGGAGGTCTTGGGTTCAATCCCCATGGGGGACATGGGGAGAGTATTTTGCCCAAAGAGATCTAGAACCTTCGAGAAGCATCCACTTGAGTTAACTCGAGTTAACTGGGACACTTGGTGCACATGCAGTTACATGGCCGACACATGGATGGTTAGTATCCACCTGCCCAAGAAAGCAGTCCCCTGGAGAGAGCTATATATAGAGGCATTTGGTTGGGAGGAGAGTCATCTCTCTAGCATGTGGTGGTCATAATCTTACAAGTTTCATGCTAGAAATGTAACTATGGACAATAATTTTTAGTATGCTTTTTTACAATAATGTGTTGTGAAAGGTTTAAGAATGTTATGTTTGAGTTCACATATGTTTTTCCCACTGACTTACCTAGAGGGCTACCACCTGAATGAGGGGACATTGAGCATGCTATTGAGGTAATTACTAACACTAAAACTATATGTAAGCTGTTGGTGCATTTCAAGCCTACACACATTGGCTTGGAACCATGGAAGACTAGCTTGGACACCTTTCATCAAGGTTTACTTGAAGCAAGACTCATATGAACATATGCTTATAAGTTCTTACCTCTTTACCCCTTGTAAAAGTCTTTATGACTTGACACCTCATGTAATCACTTACCTACCTGATTAAGTCGTGGAAAAGAGAATGGTATGATAGAGAGATTATCTCCCTACTTTTAGAGGAGAGATTCTAGGGAGCCTACATTTGAATTTCAAATTCAAATGATGACTCAACTCATATCAAAATGGAGAGAAAAAACTCGCGGTTATCCCTGTCACTTCAGCTCACTCCCCGAGGCATTTTGTCATTGTAACTGTGTGTGTGTTAGTGCTACTCCATAGCCTACACCACCACACCTCAATTAGCTATGCTTGGCATGCTAATGAACTTGTAAAATCATATCAATCAATAGATATATACACATTCATCATATCTGGTTCTCTGTGTTTTCTACTTCAAGTCTGTCAACTTCCAAGGAGCATTTCTCAGTGCTCACTGAACCAAATCAAGAGCTTAATAGCTCATTGGAACCAGCTCAAGGTCTTCTACAAGCATACAAAATTTCAGAAGATTTCATTCAGCCATCTTCGAGAAATCGGCTTCGAAGTCACCTCTGGTCTATCTCTGCAACTCTCCTAAAAAGTCGGGGGTAATCATAATTTTGCTAAATCAATTTCTCTGGATGTGGTTTATCATTTCTTCTCATTCCACTTGAAAATGGTAGCTTGTTAAGGTACTTTAATACTCCCAAAAGGAATTGTTTCAATTGTAAGTGTGCTGGACACACTGAGCATAACACTGAGCAGGTATCATTACAAAAATAGCAAGTTTTTGGATTTGTGAAGGAACCAAGTTATCTGTTTTGGTTTGATCACTACACAAATCATTTGCAAAGTACATATATGGTTTCTTTGTGTCATTTGGAAGCTCAAGGTGTGTACTAAGCATTTCTGGAATCAAAGGAGGGCTGGTGTGAAGCAGGTATAGCAGCACCAACTCATTTCTTGAGTGCATCCAACCATCACTCCCAACAGTGGTATCAGAGCAAATAAGGTAAACATGGGTGATGGATTCCCTTCATTCATTGACAAATTGGACAGGAACAACTACCAAGCTTGGTCATTGAGAATGAAGACCTATCTACAAGGCAGAAGTTTATTTGGATACATATCAGGAGATGAGGAATTGCCCTCATTCAAGACTAGAGGACTACCCACAAAGGATGAACATGAAAGACTCAACCAATGGTGTGCAAAAGATGCTTTGGCAAGGTCTTATCTCTTAAACTCTATATCTGATTTTCTTTTACCTCATGTAAGGAATTGTAAGACTTCCCAAGAGACTTGGGAAACCTTGTCAAACTACTTTTCTTCCAACACAAGGGCTAGGAAGAATCAACTGTGGATTGAATTCACAACCCTTAGGAAGCAGCCCAAGCAACCAGTCTCAGAGTATGTGACTAAGATTAAAGATGTGGCAGACCAATTAGCAAGCATTTGAGAGGAGATTGAAGAGGAGCAAATAGTCAGGCAATTAACAAATGGACTCAAGGCAGATGATAAGTGGGAAAGTTTCACCACTGCAATGGACCTCTATATGGACATGCATACCCCAGATCTCACAACACTTATGGGCCAACTATTCACACATGAAGCAAAGTTTACAAAGGCAGGAGATCAATCAAAAGGTAACAACCCCTCTGCTCTCTATACTGATAAGAAAGTTAAAGATAAAGGTAAAGGGAAGAAACAGGATGAAGAAGGCTCTACCTCTCAAGCTAATTATGCAGGGAGAGGTAGGTCATCTAGAGGAAGAGGCAGAGGAGGTAAGTCAGGTAGGGGGAGACCCTACAACTCATCACCATGCAACATTTGTGGATTGTCAAACCATACCACAGATGAATGCTACAAGAACTACAAGAATCAGAGAGGAAGAGGCTACTCAAGAGGTGGATACTCTCAAGGGAGAGGCAGATTCAATCAACACCAAGGCTACAATGGATACAACAACCAATACAACAACAACTACAACAACAACCACAATGGCAACTACCAAGGTGGATTCAGAAATAGAAGAGACTACAACAACTACACAGAGGAGCAAGATGACTCCCTATTGATCATGAATATGACCTCCAAGGCAGGTACAAATGATGATCATTTATTTTATATTGACTCAGGATGTTCTAACCATGTAGCTGGAAATGTGGCACTACTTTCTGATTTGGAAGAACCCAAGGGCAAACATCAGGTACAAACAGGTGATGACACTAAACATTCTGTTGTTAAAATTGGAAATGTGAAGACATGTGATGGTAACCAGAACCTATTGAGCAGGGTACTCTATGTACCAACCATCACCAAGAATCTAATGAGTGTTGGTCAGATTGTGGAGAAAGGTTTGCAGGTCAGATTCACACAACATGGAGCATATGTGGAGGACCCAAGACATGGATTCAGAAGGATAGCCAAAGGGGAGAAATCAGGTAGATTGTTTACTTTTGAGCTAGAAGACACCAAGAACATTGCTTTGTATAATTACAAGGATCAGACACTTTCAGAGTTAGAAATATGGCACAAGAGATTAGGGCACATAGGTGAAAGAACTCTAAAGCAAATGTGCAGGGATCAATGTGTGCTTGGGATACCTAATGTGTCCAAGCAACACATGATTTACAAGTGTGGATCATGTCAATTTGGTAAGTCTCACAGGTTACCCTATTCAAGGAAAGGTTTCATGCATGAAGACTACCTAGACTTGGTACACACAGATGTTTGGGGACCTAGCAAGGACCTTTCCATTTCAGGTTCAAGGTATTATGTGTCCTTCATTGATGACTATAGCAGATGGACCATTTTATACTTTATGAAGCATAAAGATGAAGTGTTTAATTGTTTCAAGAGATATCTTGCACTTGTTGAAAATCAAACAGGAAGAAGCTTGAAGAGGCTAAGGTCAGATGGTGGAGGAGAGTACTTCTCCAATGAGTTTGAAGATTTCTTGCAGGAAAGAGGCATCAAAAGGGAGATTACTACAAGGTACTCACCTGAACAAAATGGGGTAGCTGAAAGAAGGAATAGACTCATTGTAGAAACAGCTAGGTCTATGCTTAATGAGAAAAAGTTACCAAATTATCTTTGGGCAGAGAGTGTATCCACTACCACCTATCTCATAGACAGGTTGCCATCCAAATCACTTGATGGCATGACACCATATGAAGCTTGGCATGGTAAGAGACCCTCTCTGGATCATTGTAAAATCTTTGGTTCTATAGCATATGTGCATATTCCCTCACAGGTAAGGGGAAAGCTAGACCCTAAAGCTGAAAAATGTATCTTCATTGGTTATGATTTGAATCAAAAGGGATACAGATTCTACAACCCAACAAACAAAGGCTTCAAGGTAAGCAGAGATGTCATCTTTGATGAGAATGACTCATGGTATGAGAATGAATGCAGGAAGATTAGTCTACCCTATGACATGGAAGAGGATTTCCCAAAGCTCACCAAGGAGGAATCAATTCAGAAAGAAGATTCAAGCTCAGATGATGATGATACAATAAATCTTGAAGAGTTCAAGGCTTGGAAATCCAAAGGGAAGATGAAGATGAAGCAACTAGAAGATAAACCAGAATCCTCAACTCAAGCAATGAGGAGATCTCAGAGAGAAAAGAAGAAACCTATCAGATTTGGGTATGGCACATCACTTGTAACTAAACATTCTGTATATCTTGCAAAGGACTTGTTGAATGAAGAACCAGGTACCTATGAAGAAGCAATTACCAAACCAGAATGGAAAGAAGCTATGGATGAAGAAATGGAAGCTCTCAAGGAGAGTGATACTTGGGACTTGGTACCCAAGAAGGACTCTATGAAGGTGATAGGATCCAGATGGATCTACAAACTAAAGAAGAATTCAGATGGAACAATAAACAGGTACAAAGCTAGGTTGGTAGCCAAGGGTTTTGCACAAACCCAAGGCATTGATTATGAGGAGACATTTTCTCGTGTGGCTAAGATGCCAACTATCAGAATATTGGTGAGTGTAGCTGCATCCAAGAATTGGAACATGTACCAAGTAGATGTCAAGAATGCTTTCTTGAATGGATGGATATCTGAAGAAGTCTACATGTCACAACCACCTGGCTATGAAGACCCCAAGAAGGTAAACTATGTTTGTAAATTGAAGAAGGCTCTATATGGTTTGAAGCAGGCACCTAGAGCATGGAATTACAGGTTGACAACCTACCTCCAAGACCAAGGATTTGTGATGAGTAAAGCAGACACTTCTCTATTCATAAAGAGAAGTAGTACAGAGGTAATCTACTTGTGTGTTTATGTTGATGACATCATCATTACAGGCAATGATGTCAATGGAATTAGGCACATCAAAAGACAGATGATGAAAGAATTCAAGATTAGTGATCTTGGATTATTGAAGTATTTTTTAGATCTTGAGTTAGTCTACACCAACTCAGGTATATATATCACTCAAAAGAAGTATGTGCAGGATATGGTCAAGAAGTTTGGCTTGCAGGATGCTAAAGTATCTACTACTTCTATGGAGGTCAACCTAAAGCTAAGTGCTCATGAAGGAGAAGAAATCCAAGATATCACAGGATACCAAAGTATGGTAGGTAGTTTGAACTATGCTACCTTGACAAGAATTGACATAGCATATGGAGTTAGTGTGCTTAGTCAATTCATGCACAAACCAAGGGTACCTCACCTAGAGGCAGCGAAGAAGATCTTGAAGTATCTGAAGGGAACTCAAAGTCATGGTTTGTACTTTCCTTATACATCAGATATTGACATTAAAGTTTACTCAGATGCAGATTGGGTAGGATGCAAGGATGATAGGAGAAGCACCTCAGGATACATTTGTTTTGCAGGAGATAAGCCTATTTCTTGGTCAGCCAAGAAGCAACCTACAGTGGCATTGTCATCCACTGAAGCTGAGTATAGAGGGCTTGCCAATGCCACTCAAGAAGCTATTTGGTTGAAGCTTCTATATACAGAATTAGGCCTATATACAAGGCCACCAATCATATTTGGAGATAATACTAGTTCTCTTCACCTTGCAACTAATCCAATATATCATGCTAGAACCAAACACATAGAGGTTCATTGCCACTATGTGAGAGAGAAGTTACTTAGCAAAGAGATTCAATTGTCATATGTGTCTACCAATATGCAATGTACAGATTTACTGACAAAGGCATTGGATGGAAACAAGTTATGCAGATTTAAATCCATGATTGGATTGCAGGATGTGATTGAAGACTAAAGATGAAGAAGATGAAGACTTAAGCCAAAGTGTTTGGCTTGATGGGGAGCTGTTGGTGCATTTCAAGCCTACACACATTGGCTTGGAACCATGGAAGACTAGCTTGGACACCTTTCATCAAGGTTTACTTGAAGCAAGACTCATATGAACATATGCTTATAAGTTCTTACCTCTTTACCCCTTGTAAAAGTCTTTATGACTTGACACCTCATGTAATCACTTACCTACCTGATTAAGTCGTGGAAAAGAGAATGGTATGATAGAGAGATTATCTCCCTACTTTTAGAGGAGAGATTCTAGGGAGCCTACATTTGAATTTCAAATTCAAATGATGACTCAACTCATATAAAAATGGAGAGAAAAAACTCGCGGTTATCCCTGTCACTTCAGCTCACTCCCCGAGGCATTTTGTCATTGTAACTGTGTGTGTGTTAGTGCTACTCCATAGCCTACACCACCACACCTCAATTAGCTATGCTTGGCATGCTAATGAACTTGTAAAATCATATCAATCAATAGATATATACACATTCATCATATCTGGTTCTCTGTGTTTTCTACTTCAAGTCTATCAACTTCCAAGGAGCATAGCTCATTGGAACCAGCTCAAGGTCTTCTACAAGCATACAAATGTTCATAAGATTTCATTCAGCCATCTTCGAGAAATCGGCTTCGAAGTCACCTCTGGTCTATCTCTGCAACTCTCCTAAAAAGTCGGGGGTAATCATAATTTTGCTAAATCAATTTCTCTGGATGTGGTTTATCATTTCTTCTCATTACACTTGCAAATGGTAGCTTGTTAAGGTACTTTAATACTCCCAAAAGGAATTGTTTCAATTGTAAGTGTGTTGGACACATTGAGCATAACACTGAGCAGGTATCATTACAAAAATAGCAAGTTTTTGGATTTGTGAAGGAACCAAGTTATCTGTTTTGGTTTGATCACTACACAAATCATTTGCAAAGTACATATATGGTTTCTTTGTGTCATTTGGAAGCTCAAGGTGTGTACTAAGCATTTCTGGAATCAAAGGAGGGCTGGTGTGAAGCAGGTATAGCAGCACCAACTCATTTCTTGAGTGCATCCAACCATCACTCCCAACATAAGCCACCTTATAGACCTAGTGTTTCTCAGCATGAGGAGGTAGAGGGGCAACTACATGATTATCTAGATAATGGCTTTGTTAGACTTAGTAACTCACCTTGGGCATCACCAATGCTCCTAGTTAAGAAGAAAGATGGTTGTATGAGACTATTCATAGATTATAGGGAACTAAAAAAGGTAACTATCAAAATTAGGTTTCCAATGCCTAGGTTGGAAGACCTATTTGATCAGTTACATCAAGCTAGATATTTAAACAAGCATGATCGTAGACCAAAATCAACTCTTGAGTAACTCTTATTTATATTGTTGTGTTTGTTCCTTCTTAAGATGATCCTGATATGCTTTGAACATCATGTCAATGCTCTCTAGTAGGATCTACTGATAATGATCCTACTTTTGACATGGAGGGAATGGATGTTGGGGTATGAGGGGATGGAATGGGGGATTTGCCTAGTTATGAAAGAGTTTGGGATGAGAATTATAAGATTTTTGACTTGGTTTCCTTGAGACTTCCTTCTAACTATACTCCCTTCTTTGAACACTTTCTTTTCATTTTATCTCTAGTTTCTTTCCACACCCTAGCCTTCTTTTTACTTTCTTTGCTTGACTCACTTGAGTCCAATTCCTTTTCTTCTTCTAAGCTCTTAGGTTAGTGTATAGCTTGTGCTTGGATAACTATTTGAATAGGGGCCACCTTGGTAGAACTTCCATTGGATCCTTGTATTATACCAACCACATTGATTGGTCCCACTTTTGATGCTTTGGTTGGGTTTTTATGAAAATCTCGAATCAAATGATCCTTGCCACAATCTGATGAAGTCCTTGATTTATAATCGATTGAGGTTGCCCTGGGTGGGGGATGTAGACACTTATGCACAAGATGATCCCCTTGGCATCTAAAGCATGGTCCTCCAAGAACCTCTGGCCTAACTTTCTCTATTTGAGGCAAGGGGTTTGGATTAATATACATGACATTCATATAATCTAGTTCCAAATTGAACTCAAGTGGAGGGGCTTCATAATGGTAAGGCTTTGGATGCTCTAGTGACTCTATATAGTAAGTGGGTACATTATCTCCATGTGAAGAGTTGAAGTTATTAGCATTAGTGTTATTATTTGTGATCAAGTGTGATGCAGGCACTAAGGCTCTATCTTGATTTTACTCTATTGTCACATACTTGATTGAGACCATGTCTGTAGGGGGTGGTGATTGCTGATTGAAACCATGTTGAGGTCTAGGTTGGGATTGGTAAGGTTGTTGATAGTTTCTTTTTTGGCTAGTAATGTTGTTAAGATTTACATTGGTTTTGATACCTATAAGGCTGCTTAGAGGTTTGCATAAGTGCTTGTTTGTTGTAGGGGCACTCTTGCGCTAAGTGATTGGTGTACTTTCTCTTTATCATGCATTCATATGAACTTGGGACTTGCACAACCTGTAATTGCATAGGATATGTGTTGATCATGTGATCACCTCCACAAGTGTTGATTGTTTAGAGGATTTCCTCCTAGCTTTTGAGCTATGATTTTTAGAATTTCTTCCATTTAAGAGGAAGTTTTTGAAACAATACTACCTACATAATATGATCCTTTTTTAGGGTTTCAAGAGTTGTAGTTCTTCTCTTCTCTTAATCGGACCTCATGCCGACTCTTTGAATCTTCCAAATCTAAAAGTAATATTACATTCCCTACTACATGATTTGAACATCTAGATTCAATGTAGAATACATGCTCATCTAATTTACCTCCTTTCATTGTCATGTTCATAAGCAAAGTAAATATTTTTGAGATTGATCATTAGTGTAGTTATTGTAGTTTCTTCTTCCTTTGTATACACCTTGCTAATTTTTGTTGTTGTAGTTTTTGTTGTTGTTATAGCCATTTGAGTTGTTGTATCTGCCTCTAGGGACTCCATATCCTCCTGTATTGTACCTTCTTCCTCTCTCATTCCTTGGGTTCTTGAAACAATGCTCAGTGATGTGGTTGGTTAATCCACATATCGCACAAGGTGAGGAGATTTAAGATATCCCCTGCCGTGCCTGCTACCTTTACCCCTTCCTCTTGAACTTCTACCTCTACTTGCAAAGCTAGCCTAGGAGGTACTTGCTTCCTTATCAAATTTCTTGCCTTTTCCTTTGACATATTTACCTTTACTTTTACCTTTGTAAAGCATAGAGGATTGATTAGCTTTTTGTGTCTCACCATTGTTCATAAGTTTGGCTTCATGAATGAAGAGTTTTCCCATGAGTAATTTGAAACGTGGCACCTGCATATCCATGTAAAATTCCATGGTATTGGTGAATGCTTCCCACTTCTCATCTACTTTGATCCCATTTATGACTTGTCTCAAGATTTGTTTGGCATCTATGATCTCCTTAATTCTTTCGAACTAATCAGAAATATCCTTCATCTTTGTGATAAAGTCATTGAGACTTTGATGGGCTGCATCTTAAGAGATGTGAATTCCATCCATGGTTGATTCCTCCTAGCCTTGGTGCTTGAAGAGAAGAATTCCTCTAGAGCATTCCATGTCTCTTTTAATGTCTAAGAGCTCCTAATATGTGGAATTAAGAAATCATAGATAGAGTTTAGAATGTAAGAATTTTCCAAAGCATCCTTTGCACACCATGTGTTCAACCTTTCCTATTCTTCTTGTGTTGGTTGTTCTTTATTCATGAACATAGGCATGAGCTCATCTCCAGAGATGAATCCATTAATATTTATTCCTTGAAAATATGATTCCATCCTTAGAGACCATGTTGAGTTGTTTCTTTGATCCAATTTTTCAATTGAAGAAGAGAATCCATCACCCATAATGTATAAATTATGATGATGCTTTGTTACCACTTTGAGGCGTATTGCAGTTTGCACAGATGAGAGGGTCTTGGCAAGTGGAAAACAACTATATTTGATCTTGCTTTCGACTACTAACAATGATAAGAAGGGCTCCTATTTATTAGGGCATTGTTGTATTAACGTATACATGGTGAAAAAGTCGGCCTCATTCGATGACCTAAAACACATGATGAAGGAGGTTGCACACAGTTTTGGATGATCTATCTTATTCTATGACCTAAAACACATGAAGTCCTCTTGAAGTTCAAGCAAAAGATGATTTTCATCACCACTTTAACCATTGCAACACATGGTTGTCCTTGTAAAAGACTTTTGTATCACATGATATGTATTGTATTTACCTGGTACATGAGACTAAAGTTTCTTTGCCCTTTGAATTTGCTCCTCTAAATGTCAGAGTCACAAGCTAACATTCTGTCCCTAAAAGAAACAAATCCTCATAATACATATGCCAATCCAGATTAATGTCAACGAAATTAATGCAATATCTTTTGTCCGGATTCCATAAATCCTTCCACTAGTGAAGCCCTTTATTCCATAATTTGTTTGATATTTGAATATTGTTAGAGTCCACAACTTTGACACCCTTCATTGGGAACCAAATTGAATCGTTTTTTCTGATACTGCTAGCACATTTCCAATCTTCATTGATCTTGAAATAAGGTTTCATTTTGTTTCAAATTTTCCAAAAGTGAACAGTCCTAGTGATCCTTTTGGGAAAACAAGAAAAGGGGAGAATAGAAAAGTAATTATGTCAAGCCTAAGGTGTCCAAATTGTTCCATGCCCTTATCAGCATGTTGTGCATGTTTTGTTAAAGTACCTGATTCTTGCATTAATTAGTGTTGCTAACTATTTGTGCATTGACCTTTAAAAATTATTTTGATGTTTAGCTCGAACTTCTTTCACTTCTTTAGATGGTTAGCTCAAATTTCTTCTAGACAAGAGGTGCAAAGTTTGGGAGAACAAGCCTTTTCTCTTTTAGATCCCTTCTTCTTCCTTGATATTTATCCATGGGATTTTCTTAAGATCTTGAACTCATACTTCATGAGTTTACATATTGCTTAAGTCTTTAACATTTAGAACCTTTTTTGTCCTTCAATGCACCAATAGCTTTATGTTATCCCTTTTGACTTAAGCATTTATGTCATATCATCTAATCAAATATTTTCTTGATTAACCTTATCCATTTTCAAGTACCTTACTATGGATATTTCTAGTTTATCTTTTTCTTGATACTAGGCTAGAAAGCCATCTGATTAACCTGCAACATCCATAGTTTCCTCTGGCTTAAATTGTGTCATCTATGCGTATCTAGTAGCTTGGAGAGGATTACCACTTACATATTCTAATTTGGAATTAGAAACTCTGGCTCACAATTACTTTCCCTCATTGATCATTGATGACAATGATCTTTATAAGGGTGAGAGAGTGTTAGACATTGGTCTATAGAGGCCACTATAAGTGTGTGTGGGACAAGGCCTAAGTATATCCAAGGTCCCTATCTCAAGGGATATCCTAAGGTACTTTCTCTATAGCCGACCACTCTAGATATATTAGGGTGTGTTTTCTCAAATCAAAAGTGGATACCTTCTCCAAATTTAGAGAGTGGAACTACCAATTTGGGAATGAGGCATCCACATCAGTCAAAAATATCAAATCAGATGGAGATGGTGAGTTTATAGATCATGAATTTGATAAATTTCTTCATGTTAAAAATTTAAAAATCAAGTTACACAACCTCTCTATCACAAAATGAGGTAGCTCAAAGGAAGATGAGGTAGCTCAAAGGAAGATGCATGGCATCATGGAGATGATACGAACCATGCTTCATAAAAAGGCTTTACCTTTCAAATTTTGGGTTGAAGTTGTACACACTACTATACACATTGTCAATAGAGGATTCACAAGTGACAAGTGCACTACATAATTGCGCACCATTTAAATCCTATTCTTTGGAATAAAGCTAGATGTCAATCACTTTAGAGTACTTGGGAGTGATGTTTTTGTCCATGTTTCTAAGGAAGAATAGTGCAAGTTATCATCCAAATCCAAGAAGCATATCTTGATTGGGTGCAATGAAAAATCTAAAGCATAGATATTGTATGATATGGAAAAATACTCCATCAATATCTCTAAAGATTGTAGTTTTTTATGAGTATTCTAAGAACTCAACCAAATATCTAGGCTTAACTTTAGAGGGGGAGAAATTTTTGAGGTGGACACAATCATTCCAAGCACAACTCAGAAGCAAGTACTTGCCAAGAACCTAGAAGGTCTCAAAGACTTGTTGAGAAGCAACAAAGAGAACAAATCCATTATGTAAAATACGTAGTTATGCATTAGATCCAACAAATTTCAAATCCTTCTAACTTCAAAGAAGCTCAAGGCTAACTAGAATGGAAAGAAGCAATGAAGATTGAGATAGATGAAATTTGCAAGAACTATACTTGGGCACTTGTATCTAAGCCATCCAATCATCAAGTGATAGGAGCCAAGTGGCTTAAAAAAATCACGTAGAAGTCAATCAAAATTTGGAAAAATACAAAGCACAACTAGTTCCAAAAGATATAAGCAAAATTAGGGCATCAACTATGAAGAAAACTTTGCCCCTACTAAAAGGTTCACAACCATTCAAGTAATCCTTGCCATAAGTGATCATTTTAGATGGACAATCTACCAACTTGATGTAAAAAGTGCTTTCTTCAATGACAATCTTCAAGAAGAAATATATGGAACAACCTAAATGTTTCCAAGGAAAGGAAGATCATTTCTACAAATTACAAAAAGCACTTTATGGCATCAAGCAAGCTCCATGGGCTTGATATGAGAAAATACATAAGTTAATTGAAGACAAAGGATTCCATCGAAGCACTACCAATGCAAACCTCTACATGTATAAAAAACGATTCCTTAGTAGCCATCATCATTCTTTATGTTGATGAATTGATCTTGACTGGTTCAAATGATAATCGCATCTAGTTCATCATTAAGCACCTTCAACTTGAGTATTGAATGATAGATCTTGGCTTGCATCACTACTTCTTTGGTATGAAAGTTTCACAATTCAAAGAAGGCATATTCCTATCTCAAAAGAAGTAATGCTCTAATCTACTTTCTACATCTAACATGGATCAATGCCACTTAGTATCTACACCTCTTGATCCCAACATCAAGCTCACACTAGAGGAAACATCACCACGTGTGGATGTGCATGTCTATTGAAAACTAATTGGATATTTTCTATTCCTAGCCAACACTAGAATTGGCATTGCATATGTAGTTGGTATTCTTAACTAGCTTGCTCATTACCCTCATGAACACACTACCAAGTTTCATAGAGGTTAATTTGCTAATTTTCCCTCACCTCAAATCATTGTCTTTGGTACAAAGGGGGCATTGATCTCACACGATATGTTGATTCAGATTAGATTGGTGATCCTGATTCTGGATGGTCTGTTTTTAGGTATATATTCTTGTTTAGCTGAGGACCCATATCTTGGGCAAGTAAGAAGCCACCTATTGTTGCTCTTTCATATATAGAGGCCGAGTACTAGGCATCATGTTTTGCAACATGTGAGGCCATATGGCTTTGTCATTTATTATCTACCATTGGTATTTTGTAGAATACTCCTGCATGCATCTTCACTAATAATCAGTTAGACTTCGCCATTGCCAAGAATCTAATCTTCCATGCTTAGATGAAGCACATCAAGATCAAGGACCACTTCATCCATGAGAAGATCTTATCTTAGGAGATTACTCTCGAGCAATGTGCCTCTCAAGAGAACCCGATAGATATGTTCATGAAGGCTCTACCTCCAGTTCTACTTAAATGCTTAGTTGACCTCTACACATTCAATCTCCCCAAAATGGACCTGCAAAGGGGGTGTTGATGACATGATTTCATCTATTCCATTAACTTTTGTATCTATTTGTTTGTACCTAGGAGACACTCCATTTCATATTAATTTAATTGCACACACACACATAAATAGGTATAAAGCTAGACTTGTGGCTAAGGGTTTTGGACAAACCCAAGGAGTTGATTATGAAGAGACTTTCTCACCTGTGGCCAAAATGCCAACCATCAGAGTATTGGTAAGTGTGGCTACATCAAAGAATTGGAATATGTACCAATTGGATGTGAAAAATGATTTTCTTAATGGCTGGATTTTAGAGGAGGTGTACATGTCTCAACCTCCTAGCTATGAGGACACAAGCAAAGTAAATTATGTGTGCAAACTAAACAAGGCTCTTTATGGATTGAAGCAGGCACCTAGGGCATTGAATCATAGGTTGATTACATACCTTCAAGATCAAGGATTCATCATAAGCAAAGAAGATACTTCTCTATTTTTCAAGAGAAGTAATTCAGAGGTGATATACCTATGTGTGTATGTTGATGATATCATACTTACAGGTAATGATGCCAATGCCATCAAGCAGATCAAGAACCATGCAGGAGTTCAAAATCAGTGACTTAGGGTTACTAAAGTCTTTTCTTGGACTTGAATTAGTCTATACAAATTCTAGAGTTTACATCACTCAAAGAGAGTATGTGCAGGATATGTTGAAGAAGTTTCACTTGGAAAATGCAAAGATAGTAAGCACTCTTATGGATGTAAATAAAAAATTAAGTGCTCATGAAGGCGATGTGCTTGAAAATGTTGTAGGATACCAAAGCATAGTTGGAAGCCTAAACTATGCTACATTAATAAGGATTGATATTGCTTATGGAGTGAGTGTCTTAAATCAATTTATGCACAAACCTAGAGCACCTCACTTGGAAGCTGCCAATATAATTTTGAAGTAGCTTAAGGGTCCTCAAAATCAAGGTTTATACTTTCCTTATACTTCAGATTTGAACATCAAAATATACTCAGATGTAGATTGGGTAGGTTCTAAGGATGACAAGAGGAGTACCTCAGGTTATCTCTCTTTTGCAGGTGATAAGCCCATTTCATGGTCTTCCAAGAAGCAACCTACTGTTGCTCTATCTTCAATAGAGGCTGAATACAGGGGCTTAGCAAATGCTACTCAAGAAGCCATATGGATCATATTGCTATATGCAGATTTAAGACTACATGTTAACTCACCAATAATCTTTGGTGACAATAAAAGTTCTCTACATCTTGCAACAAATCCTATCTGTCATGTTAGGACCAAGCATATAGAAGTCCACTATCACTATGTGATAGATAAGCTATTGAGAAAGGAAATTCAGTTGGCATATGTATCCACTAATATGCAATGTGTAGACTTATTGACCAAAGCACCTGATGGTACTAAACTTTGCAGGTTTAAAGCTATGATTGGATTGCAAGACATTCAAGAGGAATGATGAAGAAGACCAAGCCAAGATGTTTGGCTTGAGGGGGAGCTGTTGGTGCAAGTGCCAAGCCTTCATACTTGGCTAGGCATTAGAAGCATTATGTGCAAATGCTTGAAGACCCATATGAACTATGGCTTATGGTTTTTACCATTAATCTTTGTAAAAGTCATTTAAAATTTGAAGAATCTTGTAAAGCCTACAAACTCATGGAATTCGGAAGAGATAAAGCTACGAATCATTTTGGTGGAATATCTCCTAACTAGAAGGAGCACTTTTGGGTAAAACCAAGTTTGAATTTGAATTCAAACTTGGAGGCAAGGCATCTATAAAAGATGATTGTAAAATCTTGCATGGTAACCACTCCATTCTAGAGCTTTTAGTTGATCAAATTGTAGAGATTGTGTGACTCACACTATAGCCTACACTTCTCACTATCATTGGGCATTATTATTCATGCCAATGATCATGTACAACATTGTTATATAATACATCTTATCATTGATCATTTCTGTTCTTTATCTCTGCCATTGTCACTCAGAATAGTGTGCTTGTCTTGCTCATATCTCAATCATTACTCCATCATTTTCAATGTTCTATGGCTCGTTGGAATTAGGTCTAAGTCTACTACAGGCTAACAGATTTCAAGACATTTCATTCAACCAATTGGGAGAAAAGCGTCTTGAAGCAGTCACTGGTCTTTCTCTGCACATCTCCTAAAAAGTCAGGGGTAATGCTTTACTTGCTAAATTGATTGCTCTGTGTATAGTCAGTCATTTTAAGTGATTCCACTTGGAATCATTAGCTCTTTAAGCTACTTAGATACCCTCAAAAGGAATTTTTCTAATTGCTACTGTGTTGGGAGTACTAAGCTTAAGAACTACCAGGTGTGTGAACCAAAATAACAACTTTTTGATGACTTGTGACTTGTGAAGTTATCTGTTTTGGATTAATCATTACATGCATCATCTCCAAAGTACATAGGCACTTATTTAGTGTCATTGGAAAGCTAAAAGGGCCTACAACCCAACTCTGAAGTAATATAGGGCTGGTATAGAGCAGGGATTAGGAGTTCCAACTCATTTCTTGAGGTGCCCATCCATCTTTCCCAGCAGATTGAACAACTGTACAAGTGAAGGGCATAGAACCCATGGGACTTTTGGTAATATATTGAAAGAACAATTGTACAAGTGAAGGGCATATTACCCATGGGACCTTTGGTATTTTACAAAGCAAAGGTTAGACTACCAAAGCATGACAAGGAAAGATCTAACCGAAGGGATCTAGTTTCAATGACCTGAAGATATTACGAAGGTAGACTGGCCACACTAGCATATGCATGTCCAACAACCTATAGAGATTGAACACACAACCTCCACCTCAAGAGGTGAGTGCTCAAACAACTCGTCTAACTGCACAAGAACAATTCATAAAAAAGTTATTGAGCAAGTATCATTCAATTTCAATCTTCTTGAAAAATGTGTGTCAACAACATTGCATATTAAAAGGTTTCTAGGTTATACAAACATTTCCAACATAATAATTTGGCCTTTGTTTTTAAAGTGACCTAAACTCATGGTCCTAAGCCCATAACCTTGAAGGATTGCATTTCATAATCAATGTGGATCCCATGTACACGTTTCATGAAGGGACATGATTCCTTGAAAGATGTGGAAATCCAAAGGATGGTTAGGGGTCAGCATTTCATTGTCATCCTACCAACTATTCTCGTGTTGCTTATGGCAAAACATGAGCATGTGCACGAGGTGCGAATTTATGGACAAAAAATAAACACACACACACACATCTTTTCCCGTCTTCATGTCATGTTTTGTGATTATACATCAAGACAAAACAATTGGTTAATTATGCCATGTCTCATTATCGTTCACTATAACAGCATGTTGCTAATTTGGAAGAGCCTTGTAATGAACAAGATGGCCACTTCTAAGGGCCCTCAATGCCGTACCCAGTTGCTCGTGTTTCTAATGAGTTCTCTTTCTCTATCTCTCTCTCTCTCTATATCTATATATATATATATATATATATATATATATATATATATATATATATATATATATATATATATATATATCAAAAATGTTTTAAATAGATTAAAAAACATGAGATATAAGAAAATTAAAGAGAACTACAAAAAAAAAGGTTGATGATCTTTTTGTTCATTTGTGAGGGATCCGCTTACTTTTTACTTTCTTGTTTTCTACAAGGGGAACATTCTATGGATTCTATGGTGTTTAAATGTAGCGAGCTTTTACCATTTTTGACTTTTCTATGTGAGTTAACTAAGGATTTTTCTAAAGAGGTTTGTTGTACATTTTTCCTTTCAAAATTTTCAGAGAATCTCACTTCAAATCTCATTCCAAAGGGCTACATATCAACATATGGTTTCACCAAGCAAAACTTGTTTCCACAAAAGAAACTTGATGGTACTTTGCCACATGTGGCGCTCTTTTGTTTTATTAAAATAATAAAGGTTGGGTAAGCAGCTACTCCCCCGAGTTTTATCTTTGAAAGAACAACTATATATATGAATGGACATAATACCTACCGAACCCCCATATTCCACAAAGCAAGGGTCTCGAGTTTTATCCTCAAAAGAACAACTATATATATGAATGGACATAATACCTATGGGACCCCCATATTCCACAAAGTAGGGGTTAAACAACGTCACAACTGGTTACAACTAATTTAGATAAGCCAAAGTCATTACATGTGCAATCCAAAGATTGAACGCAAGACCTTCACCTCAAGAGTCTAATGCTTAATCAACCCACCTAGGAGACGTGGACCACAGTGGCACTCTTCTTTTTTATAAAGGAAGTTCGGCCTTGGCTTATTCTCCCGGACTTTAATTACAATAAAGAAAAAAAGTTACAAGTGAATGGGACTAGTGCCCATGGGACCTCCCGAATCCCACAATGCAGAGGACAAGTTTGGTAAGTTAGAGGGCATTACAAATGAGGCGGACAAATCTATCATCTCCCTCATGCGAAACCCATTTGGGTTTCAGCTTGTTTTCTTCGAGGAGATAAATACAGTCGCGCTCTTAAGAGAGGTCCTCCCTATCGTTTAAACTCATGCACTTTGAAGACATTAGGCTACACTCCAAATTTTGAACCTAGTAAGCCTCATAGTCCAAGACGACTCCGAGGCTGCGACATCCATGAGAGTTTTCAACGTAAACGAAGGCACAACATATCATGCGAGTAAATGCATGTCTCAACTGCCTCCTTCAGAACTATGGAACTTGGAAGGACCACTCTGCACGTAGCTTTCACTCAGCCATGACTAGTTCTGGAGGCTTGTCAGCATCTCCAATGAGTAGACGACCGACATGGCCTACTCATTACGTTACATGCACAGACTTACAGTGTACAGCACAAAGTACACGAATACAGATAGATTACGCCTCATTCTTGAGGAGAGAAGGTTGAGGAAGGGATTCCAAGCCTGAAGGAGGAATGAGGTTACTTTAAATATATTGAGCTTCATATTCCATGGCTCCATCATCCAAGCTACTTGATTTATCTGTTGTAAAATTCTAAGAGTAAATTATATTAATGCAGCTGTAGTCATTAAAGCTATACTTAGTCACGTGCAGTTTTAAACAGAGGAACAAGCAATCCTTAACAAATTTGTACAGTTATATGATGTATCATTAGGTAGGGCAGATGAATTCTGTGTAAAAGGGCTCAGCAGGTTGAAATATTCCTAAGAGTTCAAACAGAAAGTTGTAGGTTGTTGATACCGACTCAGCCTTGTGAAATGGAAAGGACGAGACAGCTTAGAACATGCGTTAAGCTCAAGCTAGTTTCTCCAGGTACAATGTTATGCAGGGTTTAAACTTTAGGCAACCATGTTGTCTGTACGCCGTAGGCAGATGGTATAACATGCTTATTACCATGATGATGGACATGTTCTTCAGTGAGAGAAAGAGAGAGAATAGAGGGGAGAGTACGCCCATGTACTTCAAAGTGGCTATGAGAATGTGGTCAAGTCCATGTCCACACATAAATGTGGATTTCATAATCTACAGTAAGAAGTGTACGGGAGGTTCTGTCTAGATGCAGGCCTCCTGCAATGCAAGCTGTTAAGAAAAGAGCCACTTTCACTGTTGCTGCTTGGACAAGATGTTGCTTTCAGCCTTGTTAGTTAAGAATATGAGAGATCATTACTTAGCCTCATGGGTGTGTGTTAGAGGAAGACACTAGCTCTGCAGTTCAAGTCCTCCATAGCGTCTATTGATCAGAGATAGCTTTCTGTGCATTATGGTGCTTTAGTAGGAAGGTTTTGCAGGTTTAATGTCTTTCATCTGTAAGTGTAGAAACTACTGCATGCCACATTACAAGACCTGGCTCTCATATTGTCTCCAAAGCAGTCTGCATTGAGCTGTGACCATAGCTAGAACTTTTGATATTGACTTCATTCTCCACTTGTGATCCCGAGCAGTATTTAAAACAGAACCTCATTGTTCGACGACAAGAATCTGATGCTCTACCCCTGTGTGGATTCTTGTCCTCTAACTTCAACGAGGAAGGCAAGCTTGAGTACCTCTTTCATGGTAGCATCAGCAATAACATTTATATTTGCGTAGGATCAGCAAACAATTGAGGGGAATTGACCTTCTAATCAAGCTCAGACGTTTCGCATATCATCTACAATTTGGTCTGCGTGGAGTGCTCTACTGGTCATCCGTTACAGCATTATTCAGAAAGATAGAAGCTCGCTTTGCTATTTCTGTCTTCTATATATGAAAGAATGCTAGCTCTGTTTAACTCCATAAATTGACTCGTCCGTAGCTGTTCCCTACATTCCTACATTTCAATTCTGAGGTCGTCAGCATTGCTGTAGCCATGGAAAGCCTTTCTGCCGCAACAAGAGTTCAGAGAAATAGTATGGATGAACACAGCATTAAATTCAAGTCCATGTTCATCGAGATGGACCTTGCGATGCATGATAGCGCAAATAGCCCACGGACACTCAGGTTTCCGAAGCTGGAATCTCATGAAGAATTTGAATTTAATATGTTCCAATCGACCATGAAAGGACATGAATTTTCTGAGCAGCCGATGGAGGTTGCCTGCGCAGACAAGCTATTTGTCAATGGCCAAATAGTTCCTCTGAAGAAAGACCCAACTTTGAAAACAGGGCAATCAGCAATGGTCCACCGAAAACGGGATGCAGTTTTCAGTGGCAAGGTGAGCTCTTCATTCAGCCATGCAGGAGATTCTTCTGTGGGATTGCAGGCTGTTAATGCCGGTAGCTCACTTAACCTGTCAAAGCATGAACATGTTCAGCACGCATCAGAAAGGGGCCTATATGCAGTACATGGTGATGAAGGGGGAACCGGTAGCTTCACTCTGCAAAACTCCACGTCGAGCGATGGATTTTTTCATTCAAATATCACCAAATACATGAACGAAGAACCCCGCGGTTCCTCCGAGTTTTCATTGCAAGATGGTTCCGACATTCTGCGACCTTGTAGACTTGATGGAAGGTTCGACATCTTCTGCACTGACTCTTTTTCTTCAAGCTTTCGGTCCCATCAAAGCCATGGAACCTACTCAAGTTCTACAGAAAAGGAGTCGAAGGATAGCAGCACTACTTCTTCGAGGTGCTCCACGGGAAGCTACCAGGAATCTATTCACTTGCAAGGACTTGAGAAGAGAGTATCGCAGAGCTCCTCCGCACAGACGAAGACGAAAACAGGCCGATGTACCTTGAACGGTACAGGTCCCAACGAAGTGCACATGCGCCAGACAATGAGCAATTTACAATCGAGGGAAAATGTTCATCAATTCACAGAAAATCCGAAGCAGGGACCTGCGTCCAGTCCAAGCTCAAGCTCGAGGACATGGAGCTGGAAGAGCCTCTTCGGGGGTCTGAGGAAGGTGCCCAGGCCATGGTGCGACGAGAGCGATGAAACCCCATCGAAAGCGGCGACGCGAGGCCTTCAGAAGAAGTCATTAGTGACAGTTAGAGAGCTACCTGATCTTCTGAATAGGGAATCGATGATAGGTCATCGCCGCAGCATGGGCGAGGACACGGAGCTGCTGGACAACAGTTTTCGATCGATGAAAAGGGACGGATCCCTAAAACGAGATCAAGGCGTACCAGCAGCTATCTACTGCGTGAAAAGTGGAGGAAAGCAAGAGGGACCTGGATCGAGCGTGTCTTATGGAGCTCCAGGGAACGCAGCGGACACACGATCCAAGGACCAACAAGGGAGGATGATGCAGGACTGTTGGGCATGCAGCGGCAAGAACAGCTGGAGTAGTCGCTGCATAAACAAGGTCAAGAAGGGCACGAGGCTCTCTGCAAGAGCATGCAAGCTTGTTGTCACTGCTAAGCAACTAGATCAAAGCAGATCTCTCGAGAGGAACGCAGTTACATCGATGAGGCCGATGATGGTGGGGATGAGGAACGAGGAGGAGAGGAGAGACGCCGGCATCGCCTACACAGCGTCAAGGCCCAGGAGCCTTAGCTCTACGCCTTTGGCCAAGTCGCCCCTCAGAAAAGCAGACCGAGGCAGCGCGCAGAACAGTCTCGTTGCCGGTGTTGTGGGGGGTTCCATGGTGGCACGACTGCTTCTGGTCGGAGACCCTTCTTGCAGCTGCGCTAGGAAGAGCAGCGTCAGTTCCAAGAGGGCGGTCGGCTTTTCGAGCTGCCCAGCCTCTATGCGCTCCTCCCCTCACCACAGTGGCGTCCTTGCCGTTGTCAACAAGGCTACTCCCGACCTTCATACGGCCATCCAAAGCGCCATCGCCCACTGCAAACAATCTCAACTTGCTACTTCCACTGCCGAAAGCAACTCCAATCATCCTTAAGCAGCTACTAACTTCTTCCATCAACTTCTGCGTTGTGAATTGCGGAAGAAATGTTACCTTCTCCTTCATCTTCATCGTAAGATTATCATCCATAGAAACATTCGAGTTTTGGACAGTCTACCTCAGACTTCGACATCCTCCTAAGATTCATCAGCTTTCTGAACTGCCGTAAGAACACGTATAGTAGGCACACCATAGCAACAAGGCATTGAGCGTATGATCCATGTATGCGTCTTCTCTAGTTAATGTGAAATATCTTTATTTTCAACCGACTTTGGATTGTATTGAAAGAAAAGGCAAAAATCAAGTGATTAAAGGGCTTGATGACCATTGGGTTGCTCATCTCCTGGTTGAGATTTTTTATTTACCTGCAATTTCTTTTTTAATGGCAGGATCATCTCATCTAGTCCTAGATGGTTTACATAGCCTCCAATGGTCTCTTGTCTAGCATGAGGAAGCTATATTGCCAATTACCATATTCACTCTATTCTCCTATAAAACGTAGCTAATTCTGCAAATTTCAATATATTCTATTTTCCCTCAAAAGAAATTCTGAAAGCTATATCGATTCCCCAAGATTGGATAAACTTCCCTAAGTTTCCTACACAATAGTATTCATCTTTAGGGAGTCGCTAAATCATTCGGAAATTAGATAAAAATTCTTTATGTTTCCACTTGTTCCTTAAGGAGATCTAATTTTTGTATTGCTGACTAAGAGTGAGGCCTACCTCTACTAATGGAATCCATGCAATTTTTTTCTATGTTTGCATACTTTGAACCCCAAGTGTAGAAGCCATCTCGCATGGTGAAATCCATGTGGGCAATATTAGGTATGGTAACTCAAGTTAGGGACTGCATTGAGTCCTTTGTCTTTATCATATCCTAGTTGAGCATCCCAAGTTTGGGTTGGGTTCATAATTCGTGGTTCTTTCTCCTATTCAAAGTTTTCCTTATGTACAAGCATTTACACTACAACATAGGAGGGGCATATCGACGTTGCCTGTATCGACGGTCACCCCCGGTGTTAGTATAAACATTGGAAAAATGCACTTAAGCATACCGATGGTCACTTGACCGTCGGTATGACCGCTTAAAATAGATCGTCGAGATGTTTCGCGAGCGCCGATATAGACGTTGGTATGGGCATCAGTATAAGCATTGGTAATTTACTAAAAATTACCGACGCTTATACCAACGCCTATACCGAGGCCGTGTTTTAAACATACGGGGAACCTGAGAGCAAAGCTCAATATTTTGCACGTGTTTTACACTGAGTACTGCTTGCTTCTGTTGAACTTGCGCGTGCGAACCAAATTGTGGCCTACATTGTCTTCACACATAGATCTCTCTCTCTCTACACACACACACACTCTCTCTCTATACACACACACTCTCTCTCTAGATCTCGCATCTTGGTAAGTGGTGCACGTACTCTTACCCTTTGTCTTTCTCTATGCTTTATGTTTTATAATTTTTCTTGTCTTTGATTTTGCAGAAGTTTTTTGGCATTGATTCTTTGGAATTTGACGATAGATGACATACATTATGCTTTGACGACAATGTTCCAAAAGAGGGACATACCTATACATGATTGTTTTATTCTCTATTGATAGAGAGAGAGATAGAGATAGATAGATAGATAGAGAGAGAGAGAGAGAGAGAGAGAGAGAGAGAGAGAGAGAGAGAGAGAGAGAGAGAGAGAGAGAGAGAGAGAGAGAGAGAGAGAGAGAGAGATAAAGAGAGATGAAAGAGAGGAGGATAGAGAAAGAAATAATGAGAGGTGGAAGAGAGAAAAATAGAGAGAGAGATAAAGAGAGTGAAAAAGAGAAAGATAGAGAGAGATAAAGAGAGAGAGATATAGAAATACATACACACACATACATACATGCATATACACACACACATATACACACACACATATACACACATGCATACACATACATATGCATACACATACATATGCATACATACATACACACATATACACACATGCATGCATACATACACACACATGTACACACATGCATACATACATACACACACATGTACACACATGCATACATACACACACATGCATACATACACACACATGCATACATACACACACACATGTACACACATGCATACATACACACACACATATATGTTGGGAAAGATGGATATGGATACTTCAAGAAATGAAGTAGTACTTGCTAAACCTGCTTGGTACTAGCCTTGATACACTTCAAAGTTGAGTAGTAGGCCCTCTTAGCTTCCAAATGACACCAATAAATCACTAATGTACTTTGGAGTGATGAATGTAATGATTGATCCAAAATAGATAACTTCAGAAATCCCAAGTTGTCAAAAACTTATTAGGGGAAAAAATGAACCCTGCATGGGCCTTGTAAGGATCCCTAATTTTTAGGGATTAAGTTTAATTTTGTTCTTGTTTAAGGGGACAAAGTGCATTTAATAGGGCACTTATTAGTAGGTTGGAGTAGGCTTTTTTTAGGCTTTACTACGCCTCTCTCTTTCTTCTTCTAGAGAGAGAACAAGAGAATCTACTTTCCACATCATCAAACTCGTGCATGTATTTGAATAAAAAAATGAGTTTTTTTTTAAAGTCTCATTTTCAGTGTATATTAACTCAAAAGGGCCTATTTTTTAATATATATATCAGAAGTCAGATTGGTTTAGATAGAACTTAAATCAAACATTGTTTGGGCATTCTTGAGTATGGTCAAAGATCTTCAAGTTAGACTTAAGCATATGTTCATGTGCAATCTCCACCATTTCTTTTGCACCTTCCAATAGAGTCCACTATTGGTAGGTGTACTCATCACTTTAGTTAAGTCTCTCTAGACTCAATTTAAATCTTGTTAGTCTGAGTGGATGCTTTTAAATGGCCTGATATCTCTTTGGACAAAACTCTCTCCCTGTGCTCCCCATGGTGGTTGAATCCAAGACCTCTTCTTTCCCATCATTGAGACCTAACCACTAGGCTAAGCGGATTACTTGCTTTGATAGCACATGAAGATATGATTAAGTATAATCTTCCGATCATTGGCATTACTCAACATGATCAAATGATGTTCTATTTCAGATTTGTCTAAACCAATGGGACATTCCTTTCATAAGCTTAGTTCATAACAACTGGTATGTGCATGGTTTTAGTGTTAAGTATATACATCAATAAATCCATCAGTAAGCACCTTGGTATTGAAAAAGTAGTTAAAAAAAATAAAGACTATGTCATGCCTGTGTAGGCTTATGGAGGCCTATGCATGCACAAGTCTACACAACATGAACCTACATAATTGTAATAGCATAGGCATAACTTGTATGAAATATGATAACATCTGAATTCATGCAAGAGAAAATACCATGTACTACCTCTTGCTTCATCATGTATATTCTACTAGTGCACTACTAGTGTATGTATGTATATATACATATGTATGTACATATGTATGCATGTATGTATACTTGGATGTATGGAAGTATGGATGTATGTAAAGTCTATATGTATGTATCTATATATGTATACCTAGATACATACATATATGAATATATGTATTTATGTAAAGTATGTATATATGTATACATGTATGTATGTATACATGTATGCATGTACATATGTAAAGTAGGCATGTGCATATGTATGTATGTATGTATGTGAGTATGTATGTATATTCTAATAGTTCGTTTAGTATGTATGTGAGTATGTATGTATAGTTCGTTTAGAATATGAGGTACATATATATGTGTGTGTGTGGTGTGTGTGTATATATGTAACTATGTGTGCCATATGTAACACCATAGGGCACGAACAGATGGCAACATTTCCCTTAGACAAGAAAACTTAGACAAAAAAAATGATCATGCATCCACACCATAGAAAAAAAGGGCACAAATGCCCAAAGCAAAAAGGCACAGAAGCCATAAATCAAAAGGGCATGGGGGGCATACAACAACCTGTGAAAAATCACTCCTCCTATAAAAGAAACATTCCACCTACTAAAAAAACATTCACTTGCAAAAAAAATTCCACTTGAAAAGTCGATCCACTTATATGTATTTATGTTTGTATGTATTTATGTATGTATGTATGTATGAATGTATGTATGTATGCATGTACGCATGTATGTATGCATTTATGTATGCATTTATGTATTTATGTATGTCTATAATTTATATATGTATGTAAGTTTGCATGTATGTAACATATGTAAGCTTTTATACATATATGACGTATGAATGTATGTATGTATGTATGTATGTATGTATGTATGTATTTATGTATTATGTACTCATATATGTATGTACATATGTATGTATGTATGTATTTATATATGTATGTATGTATGTATGTATGCATGTATGTATATGTTTGTTCGTATGTATGTATGTATTTATGTATCTAGAACATATATATGTATGCATCTATATATGCATGTACATATGTTTTATGTATGTATGCATGCATGTATCTATGTGTGTATTCGAGTATGTATGTATGTATGTATGTATGTATGCATGTGTGTACCTAAGTCACAAAGCCTTAGGGACTTGTGCCAAAGAGACTAAATCTCGTTTGCCACACAAGTGCATATAGTGGTGGATTGACACACGCTTAATTATCAATCCAAAGGACCGACCTAACCAAACGTATGAGGATGTGTGCACACATGATGGAAAGTGAAGTGGTTCAGCTCACATGCATGAGAAAAGACGAATGAATCTACCTCTCTGTAGCTCAGTGATGAGTAGCACCTCCTTTAATGTCAATCCGGGAAGACGTGAGGATGGTATGAAGACCTCGAGCAAGTGGCGGCACAAGTGCGTGGGTGAGAAGCACACAAACATGCACACACTTACACACACACGCGCACACACGGCAAGACAAAGAGTGAGAAGCAATGGAGTTCTTAGATTCCTTTCAAAAAAGCTCTTACAAGTTCATTTCAATTACAATCTAACCTGAAAAATGAGCTCTTTAGCTCTTTTTATAGTTTTTGACTAAGTTTTGGCCCTGTCCAGACCTAGTGTCCGGCCTAGTTAAAAATTAGGTTCCAGGGCCAATTTGAGGGCTTAAACGGAGTCTAAAAAATACGAAAATTGATATGTAGGTACTTCTAAGGCTCCTCAAGCTCAAGGACTCCTTGGCTTGCACAAAATGGAGCTACAAAAATATGAAATGGTATTTACAATGATTGTTAGTGATAAGAATCACTGTTATAAAGATGTTGATTTGGAAAAATTTGTAGGCCTATCTGCTAGATTTGCATCGACTGCTTTGTCTACTTACTCCTTCACCTCGCTCTGATTCTCTCTGCTGGCTTCCTTGTCTAGTCAGTCCTTGGGTGCCCATACTGCTCTCAACACCCCCCCCTCTCTCGCGTCTGTCGTCCCTGACAGACCCTTGTTGTTGGGAGTGTTGGATGTAATATTCCACAACCTGAGTGGCAAGCTGATGTGCTTGTATGCGTAGTCCTCTGGCCAGATCTGTCATCATACGATCCCAATCAATTGGTCCTGGAATGTCCGGATGTGGCAGACGTAACTGATATGCATGGATCGCTTGTTCTACTGCGAATAGATGTAGCAAATGTGTGGGTCTGGGAATGAAAATTTCTGAATGATATTCCCAGAATCCCGTAGAGAACATTTCCTCAAATGTCTGCTTGAAGCATGCGGGTAAGTACTTTATTCGTGCATGCCAAGCAAAGATTATAGTGACCGAGGGGGTCTGGCTCATGTCGTAGACTAAATCCTTGTTACCTTGAGAGAATCCAGGGGCAGAGATGTATGGAGCTTGTACATTCCGAAAGGTTTTGAAGACAATGGTCATGAGCTCGAATATCTTCATACACATTTTCGCTGCTATGTCGGGTACATTATTTAGACGTGTAGACCAGTGCCGAATTGTTGATATCATGTAGGCTACGGTTGGGGTCCCTCGAGGTGGAGCAAAATATGGATCGTTAACCCAAGCCGAGCATTCTTTATTGTTGCATACCTTGATTGCAAATGCTTGCCAGGATCTGCGACGTACCACTGGGCAATAGCATGGATTATACTTTATATATAGTGGCATGGTTGCCCAGGTGCTCATCATCTCTGGGTAATCGGTTAGTAGACGTGCACGCCAATTAGGTTGGAAGATCGAGCCAGCACGTGCATCTGTCGGTAAATCCCCTAGCTCAAATTGAGTGGCGAATGTGGGCTCCTTCCCTGTATGTCTCTTGACTTCTGCATTATAATCATGTAGCAAGACAAAATAAGGCATGTATTGCGACTCTGATGTTGTGATTAACCGTTGATGGGATAGGTTTTGAAAGTAAGAAGACCGAAGAATAGTTTCTTCCAGATTTGTGAGAGATTGCATTTGCACGGCCACACGATCATCATGTGTCTTACCCACTTTCTCGACCCTTTTGACCCAATCTGGAACTTGAATTTCTAAAGTGTCTTGTCCTTCCTCTGTACTTCGACCACCGGGTGTCAGCATCGGCTCATATGGCTCTTCATAGCTGTCATCGACGGGGATTTCCACTACTGTTTCAGGTTCTGGTTCTTCAATGGGCGAGGGTGGCCTTTCATATGGTAAGAGGCGTGCTTGGAGTTCTGCCACCTGTTTCCGAAGGGTCTCTACTTCTTCTGTAGAGTGTTGCAAGATTACCGGCTCCTGTTGAGCTGTGGGGGCACTGGCTATCTGTTTCTTTAGGTCTGCACATTCAGTCTCTAACTTTTCATATGACTCCAAGAAATTTGCATGCTCCTCAAGTAAGATGCGAATGTCTTCCGATGGGACTGCTCTACATCTGGTAGGGCTAATGGCTGCTCCTACAGCTCCTTCCATAGCCGCTTCAAAGTTGTCTTGGTTTTGTTGTTGAAGTCTCTTGTTCTCTTCTAGTGTTGCTGCCATATGCTTCCTTAATAGCCCAATGTTGCGTCTGAGTGTAGCATTAGATATCATTTGCGCTTGGAGCACTGTTTCTAGTTCCTTGACTGCTTGATAATCTACTATTGGTGACTTTGATTCCAATTCGGAGTGAGCCTGCTGTAAGGTGGTATGCTCGGTTAGGAGCGTTTGGTAATCAGCTTCAAGAGTGGTGACTCTAGCTTGCAGACGTTGAGATTCTGCTTGGAGGGCAGCAATGCGTTCTTCCAATTGATGGTATTCTTGTTGTAGTTGATGTATACACTGAAGTAATGTGTTGAACGTGCTATTTACATTATGAGATGCAAGGGGAAAAGTTTGAATTGCAGGGGAGGTGGGATTGGGTAGGGGGGTAGTGAATGCTGTGTGTGCCAATGATGTGAGTGGTGAGGTGGGGGGTAAGGGAGGGGAAGATGGTGGAATCGTGGGGAGAGGTGCTGTGGTTGGTGAAATGTCCATTGGGTCAGACAAGGTGGTGTGTACAGGGGCTACCATGTAGGTGGGTATGGTAGGTGAAGTGAGTGTGGTGTTCGTGTAAATTGATGTCGTTGCGAACATCGGAGAAATGTGCCTCTGAAACATTGGAGAGCGGATGAACTGATCCACAAAGGACGGGTATTGGGGTGGTGCGGTCAGGTTGAAAGAGGTGTAGGGGCCAGATGGGAAGTGAGGGTCATGGAATGGAGGTACCCGTATTGGGGGATAGGATGGGAAACACAGGGTGCCTTCGGTGGGTGCCGGGTTTCCAACCACACTTGGAATTATGGGATGGCCAGTTATGGGTTCGGAGGATAGAAGGGTTGAAGTGTACAAGGGATTGGTGACGAATGAGAAGAGGGTTTCTTGTGAGGTGGGTTCTCGAAATGAGAATGATGTGAATGAGGATGGGTTATAAGTGGAGGTAGAGGTGATGACTGTCGTTTCTTCCATGGTGGGGGGTGGTGGTGGGGGTGGAGAAGGTGGTGATGGAGGATGCTGGGGTGAGATGGGTGATGTCTGAACGAAGGTTTCAGCAGAGAGGTCAGTGGTGGTTGTGGGGGTAGCTGTTGTTTCAATGGGTACTTCTTGTTCTGTGACGGGTATCGTGATAGTCTTACCTGCTCGTGGTAATGTGTCAACTCTGCGTTTGTCATACCTCACGGACTGGCGGACCGCAGTGTGGACAGCCTCCGGAACTCCTAAAGATTCTGATACTAATTTGAGGGTGTCAATGAAATGTTGGTCCACCCCGTCATCTGATAGCATTTCTTGCATCAAAGCTTGACCTGATACAAGAGAGAGTTGATGCCTTTCTTGTACTGCTTTGATTGTGTCGTATAACCTTTGTAGTTGAGCTGTATATGCTGGTGCACCTACAAGTTCTGGCACTTCTTGTTGCTCCTCTTGATGCTCTTGATCATAATCCTCCTCATCTTCCTCTTGTTCTTCATCTCCATCATCCTCTTCATCCACTTCAACTGTGGTGACAGGTGCTTGGGAGGTTGTGGCCTGCGTTTGCACATTCTCTACTTGTTGTGCCTCTTCTGCCTCCAGCTCTACATCTTGTAATAATTGTTCGAAATTTTCATTAGTGAGTTCTTCCAAAGGTGCACCACTGGGAAATTCAAGATCGGTTGGGATAGGAGGGAATATCAAGGTGGAACCATCGATGCTGCGTCTTGGAAGTCGGAGTGTGAATGGTCGGACTCTTCGGGGTGGAGGGGTGACGTCTGGTGTTAGGGTGGCTCCACGTGGTTGAGCACATGGGACTTGGACAGTGCCTCTCATCTTCTTAGAAGGGGGTCCAGTGGATGTCCTGCCTCTAAACTGCTCTACCCGATTCCACATTAGGGCCCGTTGAATAGGGATGTCATAGGCCAAACACCTATAAATGATTCTCGTCAGAGCACATCAACCATATAAAACCTGTTTCCGCGGCCATCGTTTGTGAGCTAGGTGTATCTGATCAATTATACAGTGGGGTAAGTTGATGGTGAGGCTCTGTGTCTCTGCCAGATACAAACTAAACCAAATCTTTTTGGGCGGCATGGTGAATCTATCTTGTGCAGGAAAAGCAAAGTGTTGCATGCACATGCGAAGGTGTATTGCAATATTAGGCGTCATGGACACCATGTCCTTGAGTTTGGTGAGACTTCGATTCTTCATGTAATCCGGTACTAGTGTTTCCTTCTCTGTAGGAATATGCATTCCGCGCATATCTAGAGCCTCTCTCACCAAGTTGTTTGATAGCCTAAATCTCTTGAGCTCATTCCCCTTTGTCAGAGATGGAATCACAAATGAGCTTGCACCTTTTGGGTTCTGATTTGGAGTCAAGGTGTTGATGAGATAGTAGCATCGCATGAAGTCAGGCTTTGGGAGCCGTGCGCTGAAATATGCATCCAATCCTGCCTTTGCCCATATCGAACGTAAACCTTTTGCATTTTGTAACTTCTCGAATTCTCTTGTAAAGAAATGATATCTGCCTTGCTTCCCATTGAAGTCCAACTCTGATTCCCATAGGTACGTTCCCTCACCCAAGGGTCCTGCCACTTCAGTAAACCAGTGGGAAGTCTTTCCTACGGGCATGGTGTGGCCACGCGGAGGGTCCGCAATAGGTATGATTTTGATTGCCCGCAATTCTTCTGGTCTTTCATTTGTCTTAGGCAAAACGGGTAAACTGTCTAAGTCCACCACTTGCGGGCTTGTTTCTGTGTGAGAGCTAGTTCCTGCTGCCTCAGCCATGTTGAAAACTTCGCAGCTGGTTATGTGAGAATATATGAATAAATGTTAACATTGCAATGGACACAAAAATGACACGGTGTCCCCTGTTACAACATTAACCTAAAGTTCGGGAGAGGTTAGGGGTTAATAAGTGCTCGGTGCTAGTGTGTGTAGTTAGAAATTGGGTAGACCTACGAGCTAAGCGGAATGATGTGATGTGAGAGTGAAGTAGTTAGTAGGTGGACATGGATTTACAATTGGGGTCCGGGGGTTTATTACAAGTTTTAGGTTGCCAAATGCAACGGATAGGTTTTGAGTTTGACTTTGTGGAGGCTCTGGAGAGTGTGATAGGGTATTTACTTGAAAAAGGGGGCTGTTTAGGGACCCATCTACGAGTGAGTCTGTGCGTGCTTCTAGGTGGCCGTGTGTTCGAGTGTATCACACAAGAGTGGGTGGCGGCTGCTTGAGCGAGTGAACCCTGTCGTGTATGATGTGAATTGTGTGGGGTTATTTGAGCCCGCAAGCAAGCCTTAGGCACCCAAATTTGTCTTGATTGTGGGTTGGCCTTCATCGACTTCTTGGGCACCCAAATAGACTTCACGTTAGCTGAAGAACTTCTGAAAGACGTCTTATTAGTGTCGTGTTGTTGGTTACTAATAAGAGGCTTTGCCCGTGTGGTTGGCTTGAGTGCAACCGGGTGTTTGCCTTTCCGCACCCACACTTGTTTCAATAGCTGAGACGTTTTGCTGCGCAGGTACTTTTGATCTCCGATATAGGTAGTACTCTGCTTCTTCTGCTTTTGATCCACCTTTGGTTGCTGCCTCCCTCTGGCCTTTGGAAAAGAAGGGAGTTCCGTTGCATCCGTGACTCCTTTTTTGCGAACATCATTCCTCTGCAACACATAGTTTTGGACAAGAACAGCATGGTCATCTTCATGTGTACTCCTGGAAGGACCAGGAGTGTGTGCCTTTCCTAGTTCCTTGAGTGCTCCATTATCTAACTCTACTGTAATTCGACTACGATTGACCCATACTTGAAGAAGTCCACTTCTTAGGTTCAAGTTGACTGCTTGGTCATAGATCCAGTCTTGACCCAAGACAAGGGGTTCAATGAGGTCCTCATCTTGACACACTAGTACTTTAACTGTCATTACCTCATCATGAATATAGAGCGGAAGTTCCACCTCGCCCATGCAAGGGGTTTCCACGCCTCCCAATCCTATGAGATATGCTTCCACAGGATTGACAGTTAATTGCAACTCTTGACAGTGAGACAATTTAACAGCACTAGTGGCTGCACCTGAGTCAATCAAGGCTCTTACAGTCCTTGCACTCTCTCCTTGTCCTATATCTAAGGTTATGAAAGGACGTCGATCAGTTATCCTATGTGAGCTAACACCGGAAACTTCACACATAGCCACCTCGTATCCTTGATATGCATAAGCATCTTGCCTAGGGTGCTCTCTACCTTGTCTTCTTAATTTCATTCTCCGTATGCGCTCTAGGGCTTCTGCTTGAGCTTCTTCTCGAATTCGTTTTTCCTCCTCTTTACGTTGCTTAGTAGTATTGAGTCGACTTAGCATTTCCTCCGTGAGGGGTTCCTGATACAACTTGATTCTGCATCCGCTAATATAGTTTGGGAGAACATCACCCTCTAAAGTGGCTAGTTGTACTGCTCCACTCGTGGAGATCCTATTGATGATCATAGGTCCGTAGCCTCTCTTTTCTAGCTTCCTTGCGTGTTGTTTCAATGTGTAGACTAAAACTAGATCTCCTGCTTTCAAGCCCTTATCCTTCACATGGGCATCAAAGTATGCTTTCTATCTCTTCTTAGCTACATATATCCCTGCAGCTGCTCTCAGTCTTGTTTCTCCTAATCGTTCAAGGTCAAAAAGTCTAGAGGAGAGTTCATGACCCGTCCATTCGTGCTCTTGTGCTACTTTCAATGTAGGTATCAAGAAGTCCAAGGGTAGCACGGCGTTTTGGCCAAACACCATCTGAAAGGGGGTGGCTTGGAGTACCGTCTTGTAGGCGACTCGGTATGCCCAAACAGCATGGTGTAGCTGTTTGTCCCAATCAGAGCGTTTAGTGTTCACTAATTTTGTCAGTACATTGCATAAGATCTTGTTGGTGCTTTCGGCTTGTCCATTAGCTTGAGGGTGATAGGGGGCAGACTTCTTATGCACTACCAAGAATTCTTGGAGCAGATTTTCAATCACTTCATTCAAGAAGTGAGTGCCTCTATCACTAACTAGCTCTATAGGTAGCCCGTATCTAGTGAATACATTCTCAAATAGAAACTTAGCTGTTGTTTGAGCATCGTTCTTCGTTGTGGCTTTTACCTCTACCCACTTAGTTAGATAGTATGTTGCAACAATGATATATTCTGCATGAGAACCCTTAGCTGGGGGATTAATAGGACCTACAAAGTCTATTCCCCACTTAGAGAATGCACGTCCACCCATCATAGGTTTCAGTGGCATCTCATCTTTACGTATAGGATATTGAGTTCTCTGACAGACATCACACCGTTTCACATAGGTATGTGCATCCATGTGAAGGGTCGGCCACCAGAAGCCCGCAAATAGTATTGCCTTGATCACCCGATCTGGTCCAAAGTGTCCTCCTGCTACACCTTGGTGAGCAGTTTCCAAGATCTTAAGATATTCACTTTCATGGACACATAGTCTCAAGTAACCATCTTTACCACGTTTGTATAGATTGTCGCCAATGAGAGAGTAATCCTGGGCTTCTTGTTCTAAACTCCTTTTCCTAGCCAGAGTCATGTCTGGAGAGAATGTTTTCGTCCTCAGGAAGGATACTAGTGGTTCACTCCAATCTGGCACTATGGACACTTGATAAAGAGTGGCATGTTCCACAGGTGGTTTAGTGCGACAGATTGGGCATTCTTTGCACAACTTTTGGACATCAGCTTCCATAGTTGGCCAATGCACTCCGAGTCTCCTTAGTGTCTGTAGGGTTCGTTGTTTTGAGTAGTGTTGCTCTAATGCACCTACATGTGCTAATTGCAACCACTTTGCATACTCGTCCTCTTCTACACAATAAGCCAAGATTCCTTGATCTGTGTGCTTGTACATACTTCCAGCCATGATGTGATACTTTTGGGCTTTTACTACCTCTCTATCCTGCGTGTTTATTACTGGATGGTTAGGTCCGTATTTCAATACTGGCACTAATGGCTTAGCCCACTGCGGTACCACTTCGAAGTTAAACAAGTAAGCATCAGGAAGGTCATCTGACACTCCTTGTGGGGCTTCTCCAGATGTGAGCCTAGAGAGATGATCTGCTCTCAAATGAGTCCTCCCTTTCCTTACCACAACCTCAAAATCATATTCCATTAGCAAGAGAAACCATCTTACTAATCTTCCTGCATTGCATGGCTTGTTCACGAGATATAACAATGCTTGGTGGTCAGTAAAAAATTTAAACTTATTTGCAAGCAAATAATGCCTAAACTTTTTAACCGCATACACCATGCCTAAGCCTTCTCTCTCAGTAGTGGTGTAATTTTGTTCAGCTGCATTCAATTGTCTACTGGCATAGGAAATTGGAAGATCCATATTACCTTCACCAGTAGGTTGAGCAAGCACACACCCAATAGCAAAATTGGATGCATCCACATGAACATGGAATGGCTTGTTCCAATCTGGTGTGGTCAAGATTGGTGCTGAACATAATCTTCGTTTAAGCTCATTGAAGGAATTCTCACATTCCTCAGTCCACCCAAAGTTTGTCAGAAGTCCGTACATGGGCTTTGCAATGATAGCATACATGTGAATGAACCGGCGGTAGTAACCACAATGTCCCATGAAAGCTTGTACTTCCTTGACATTCCTTGGCCTAGGTAGCTCTGCTATGGCTCTCACCTTCTCTTCGTCAGTAGATATGCCATTCTTTGACACTATGTGCCCTAGAATCTAGCCTTGCGTGACCATGAAAATGCACTTTTCTGGGTTTAGGCACACTTGATATGCTCTACATTTGTCAAAGATTTGTCTGAGTTCAGGAATATGGGTTTGTCTAATGTTGGAATGAGCACAAAGATCATCAACATAGACTTCTAAATTCTTCCTCAAGAACTCCTTCAATACATGGCACATTAGTCTCTGGAAGGTGGCTGGTGCATTGGTAAGCCCAAATGGCATTACACGAAAGGCAAATATACCCCACTCTGTGGCAAAAGCTATCTTATGCTGATCTTTTGGAGCTATGGCTACTTGATTGTAACCCGAAAATCCATCGAGGAAGCTGTACACTTCCTTGCCTGCTACTCTTTCTAAGAGATGCTCTGTGATAGGAAGCGGATAGTTATCTAGAATCGTGGCTGCATTAACCTTCTTCAAGTTAATGCATACATGCAGCTTCCCATTCTTCTTGGGCACCACTACGATGGGGGATACCCACTCAGTGTGCTCAATTTCATAGATAAATCCAGCTTCAACCAGTCTGTCTATCTCCTCTTTAATCTTGGCAGCGTAATTATCGTTATATGTATAGGGCTTTTGCTTAGAGGGTTTGGCATCTGAAGTCATGGGGATGGTGTGTGAGCATATGTCTGGGTCAACACCCTTCAAATCCTTGTAACTCCAAGCGAATACATCTCTGTATTCTCTTAGCAAGGCTATTAATGCATGCTCTTCTTCCTCTGTTAGGTCATGGCCTATGTATGTGCATCTCTCCTCTCCTTCTTCTAGGGCCACTACTATTTTCTTGGTGGTTTCTTTGTTATCATAGGCCTCTCCTGATTGTGCCTCTCGTTTCGGCATTCTGATCATGACTCTCCTGTCATCTATCTCATATTTCTTAAAGTTTTCCGGGACCTCAAACAAAGATTCTTCCTCCTCTGGTGAGACTTCTCTTTTCTTTCGTTTCTTTCCTTCTTCCTTCGGGGTCACATGTGTGGCTAATCTTACATCATTTGTAAGCTCTCCATGCCTTTGGGGTTGAAATTCGACTCCATGGAAGTATTCTTCATCTGATGCAAAAGGTGGGTCCATAATGATTGACTCTAGATCGGAGTCACTTGCATCCTCAAGTGCATCAGGGCTAGGTTCGCATTCTTCTAGAACTGCCTCTCCCATGATTGGCTCTATGGAGAAGACTGAAATGTCATAGCCATCCTCATCACAGTGAGGTGTCCATTGTTCCTCATTGATGGCTACATCCATGGTTGCTAGGATTTCTGCCCAGCCATGGGGTTCAAATTCCTCATCAGGAAAGACTACAGGTGCATAGGCTGGGTCTTGGATTGATCTATGGGTTTCTTTTGCACCTATTTCTCTGGCCTCTTCTCTCTTCTCTTCTTCTACTGCTACCTTACACATCCATAAGTGGGTGTCTTCATGCATCCATGAGGATCCTGACCTTATGGAATGCACCGATTCTGTATCATCTTTGGCTCTATGAATGGGATTCCATTGGATGGGAAGTACATCTCTATGAGAGTAATCTTTGAGATTTACTTTGGTTGTAACACCTAAGTGTTGCAAATACAAGGAGTTGGTTCCCCAGTCCTGTACCACTTGCAACTGTCGCATAAATGGTCTTCCCAAAATCATCTCATAGGCATGATTTTTGCTGAAGTCACATATAGCAAATGTATGCTCAAACTCGACACCACAGGTGGTGAGGGTTATTCCTTCTAGCAAACCTGAGGGTCTCTCAATATGACCATCGGCCATCTGCAATTTCATTCTCGTTGGCCTGAGTGCTGGCTTGCCCCAACGCTTCCATAGGGAAGTGGTGGCAATTGCAACTCCTGCACCTGAGTCCAAAATTGCCTTGGTGGTGTACTCTTGGTAGGTAATGGGAAGATAGGTGTTCCCTTCTTCACCTTCACACATATCTCCTATCTTATCCAAGGGTATCTCTGGCACAGTCCTATGTGATCCTACCTGGGAATGAGGTTTCACTATCGCTGGTACTTGTTTGGCGACATGTTTCCATAATTCAGGTCTAACCTTGAGTAGCTCTTCCAAAGTGAGATTGCACTGCACTTTAGTGTTTTTCACTACCTCTGTGTTCCTAGGTAAGACTGAGTCCTCATTTCGTACCATGACCGTGGGTGCTCTCATACAAGTAGACTTAGCTTCCCATGGGCCTGTGAAGTGGGGTAATTCTTGTAGAGAGTTAGACTCAAAGTCTAGTCTGTCCTGAGAGTGGGTGCTCTCCTGCTCCTCATAAATGGATGGGATGTCTTGTGGGAATTGGTCGCGTGCATCATCCACAAGCTCAATAGGAGGAGGGACTTCACTCTCTTTAGCCCATTTGTCTTCTTGAATCTCGCGTAGGAATTCTGGTGTGAACTGATTCATAGAAGATGATGTGTCTGGCTCCGTAGAGTTAGGCACATAGGCTTCAGGCACATAGGCTTCCTGAGCAGGAATGCTTACTCTTTCACTTGCCTTGTCCTTGTGTTGAGAGGCAGTTTCCTTTTCTGATTGTGCAATCAGCTTCTCTATTCTTTCTAACAGTCCATCAAAGTGCAACTGTGTCTTCGCTGAACTAGAGATGTTAAATAGGCGACTGGCCTCAAACATGGTCTGAGCCAATTCCACCATCTTAGCACAAATCTTGGTTCGTTCTAACTCTAGTTCTGCTCTTGGGTAACACTTTTCATGATCGGTTACATTTGGCCCTTCTTGGATTCTAGCCTGATATGCTTTAAGCATCATATTAAGGTCTTCAGGAGTGGGATCTGCTAGGACTGATCCTACTCTAGGGGGTGGTGGAATTAGTTGAGGCGGGTCGGAAGGTGGCGGGTCGGATGGAGTTGGGAATGGTGGAGGTGGGGTAGTATGAGAGGGAGTTTGAGATGTGAGTTCAGTTATCTTGGCCTTTGTTTCTCTGAGGCTTTCCTCGAGTTCACTTATCTTTTTTGCCCATTGCCGTTTCATTCTTTCACGGCTATCTCTCCAGGCTCTAGTCCTCTTCTTTGTCATGCTCTCTGTTTCACTAACATCTGGGCTCTTTTCCTGGTCTACCCCTTGGTTTTGCTGCAATGCTTGAGCTCTAGTGATCACTTGCACAGGTGTAGTGGAAGTGACACTTCCTGTGGAATCTACCACTAACCCAATAACGTTAATAGGAGTAATTTTTGGCATATTACTAGGATTCCTAGGGAGTCTCGTAAGAGATGTTCCTTTCCACAGTCTTGGCAAAAACCCTGGATCGTTACTGACTGGGGTTGTGTCGGTGGATGCACAGGAAAATCACGAATGAGATGATCTCCTTGACATCTGTAGCATGGTCCTCTAGGGAATGGGGGTCTTACCTGCCTAGATTGAGGCCTAGGATTGGGGTTTGTATACATGAGGTTTGTGTGGTCTGACTCCCAACTAGGTTCATTCGGTTCTTCACTATAGTAGGACTCACCATGTTCAGGAGATTGCATGTAGTAAGCATGGGGACTATCGACATGTGTAGAATCAAAGCTATGGTCACTGGGGTCACTTTCAGAAAGCGCTGGTGTTACAGGGACTATAGCTCTATTCAGGTTTTCTTCTGCTGGTGCAATTTTACTGGGATTACATTAGCTGGGGCAGGGGGTTGTTGTGCTAACACAGGCTGAGGTCTTTGTTGGTTTTGGTATGGTTGCTGATAAGGTTGCTGTGGCCTGCCATATGGCTGTGGAGGGTACTGGTTCTGGTATCTTCCCTGCGGTGGGTAGGGTTGAGGGTAAGTTTGCCTAACTGTTTGCTTATTGTAGGGGCAATCTTGTGCGGTGTGATTGGTGTACCTCCGTTCTATGGTGCAGTACAGGCTACTAGGATTTACTTGGGGCTGAGCCATAACGGGACATACATTCGCCATGTGGTCGCCACCACAAGTATAGCACCTTTTCACAGGGGCAAACCTTGGGATTTGTTTGCAAGTGACACCTAATTTCTGAGCTACTTTCTATGCAAGTTCCTCGATTGATGTGGATTGCGTGGAAGAGAGGTTAGAAGCACTATCCGAGTCTTTGTATATCTTGGAAAGCTCTAACTCCTCCCCTAGGTTATCCTCAATGTCAATGCACATGCGTACACAATCTTCTATGGTCCTAGGGTCCTTCAAGTACACATAAGATCTCAATTTAGTACTTAGCAATCCATCCAAGAATAAAGCCACTTGCTTAGCTGGTGTGGGTAGCTCCGAAACAGGGCATCTTTCTAAGTATTGCCTAAATCTTCTTCCTACAAGTCTCACGGTTTCTTGAGGGGTTTGCTTGAAGCTGTGAATCAGCGAGGAGGTATTATGCCTTATGCCACTCTTAGAGAATTCAATAATGAAAGCCTCTAGGAGGTGGTCTATGCTCCTGAACTGCCTCTCATTTAGTGGCTGAAACCATGTCAGGGCAGTGTTCCTAAGGGTCAGACCAAAGGCATTGTACTGCATGAATAGATCCTCCACTTGTTCAGCTCTCAGGACTTGCCTAAACTCAGCCACATGATTGTATGGATCTCCAGTGCCATCGAAGTAGTTCTTCATGGACTTAACTAGCTGAGTCGGTCTCAAAGTCCTTGTGTGCTCTCTAGGTCGTGGTAGAGGGAACTCATCCGCATTTCTTTGATTCCTGTGAGCTCTAAGTATCTCAGGTTCTACTCTATTTGTTTTCGTCCTCGTTCTTTCTCTGCCCACTGGGTTGGCAAAGCTTACTTCTGGTCTATCTCTGCTTCTGTCTCTTTGCATTCCATGAGCTTGGGATGTTCCAGCTCTAGGGTGACCATAGGATACATTCGATCTTGGTTGGGGAAAAACGAATTCACCCTTCCAAGTGTAAGCATGCCTATCATTTTCTGTCACCACAAAGATCCTCTGCGAAGCGTGATCTAAGTAGGTCACTCTACCTGGGCTATCAGGATCCTTAAACTCATAAATCATGATTGTTCCTATATCAATTGGCCAATCAGGTTTGTACCTCCAAAAGGCTTCGTCAATCTCTCGATTGAGGAGCAAATCTATGCTCTTATTATCCTGGGGAATCCACTCCGGTGTGATAATCCTAGTGAGAACCGATTTACCTCGGGGGGTTCTAGGTTCTGCACTCATGTTTCCTTGCTCTAGGTCCCCTAAGTCCGCTTCTGAAATCACATTTCCAAATTCGTCCGTCCTATCTGGGTGACTGGTGACTACGTATATGGTTCCTTCTTTGTCCAAGTATGCTCCATTTTCGAACTTGACAGCTGGGCGCTCTAGTCCAATGGATTGATCAGGATTCTTAATCTGTACCACCGATCTTCCTAGGCCGTCCTCATAGATGCTGGCACCTAATCGGTTGGTCCTAAGGTATTCCAACTGCGTTTTGTAAGGGCCTTCTACCCTGTGCAAGTATGGCACTCCTGAACTTCCCGTAGGTCTGTCCATGCCTTGAGACATCTCTGATTCATTGGTATCAGAGCTAGGGTAATGCGAGTGGTGACTCAACTGCTGGGCCCAAGACCTCGCAGTATGATTGACACTAGCCTCTGAAGACCTAAGGCTTTGTCTATCCCTTACTAGATGTCGCCCTGATCTAAGGTTCATAAGCCTAAATGAATAGCCCAAATTTGCCCAAGTACAACCTCGTTGCTGAGTTCTTTTGTATCAATCACTTGATTCTTTTTTAATCGATTATTGTGTTTATGCTTTAGTCAGAATTCACGTCATCAGGAATGTTTGAGTTAATTTTTTGCACTGTAAGTTGATCGTTCCACGTTAGATTCTTTCCTTTAAGGTTATCGCATCACGAAGAGATTATGTTTAATCTTGAACTTGAGTGCATAGGTAGTCTTCAACTTGATTGATGCCTATCGTTGCCCTGACTCACTCCTATCACTAGTCGTTCTTAGCCTAGGCTAGGAATTGACAGAGGGGGTTGAAAGTTTCCAACCTTTTGTTTCCTGCTTGGTTGCCCTTGAATGCCCAGGAAGTGTGTTCCCAAGCTTGCACTTACACTTGCTTAGAACGCCTTTCGATGCTCTCAATAGATCGGTAGAGTTCCAAAGTTAGCTTTAAGATTTAAATTCCAAAGACAAAACCAATGATTCTCATTCCTGTAGCACAAATACTAATTTGCAGAGTGATTTTTAGGAAAACAATTCTTAAGACCCCTGACTTTGATCCCCCTGGGTATGGTCAACTTCAAAATACCCTAGCTGAAAATCAACGCATTATCTTTATAAAAAACAATTGAGGGCGTGTAGTATATGCCACGAGCTTTCCAACAAGCCCTAGAGCTCAAAAAATGGATCTCGTATGAAAAAGTTATGACCGCTCAGGGTTCTAGGGTTAAGACAGGGTTCAAACAGGATCACTGTGCAACAGGTTTTCCCCCAGTTGTTTTCCTAAGGCCTCCTTATGTGCTCTAGAGTAAAATGTTTATGCCCAAAATTAGCCCAACTCTTCAATTTAAAAACCCTAAAAAATTTGGCTAAGATTGGCTGTCAATCGCGATCGACAGGGCTGTCAATCACGATGGACAGGGCTATCAATCGCGATGGACAGAGTATCAATCGCGATGGACAGGCGGTCAGTCAATCGCGATGGACAGGCAATCAATCGTGATGGACAGGCGGTCAGTCAATCGCGATGGACAGGAGTCGGTCGCGACGGACAGGCAATCAATCGCGATGCATAGGGGTCACTCAATCGCGATGGACAGGAGCCGGTCGCGACGGACAGGCAATCAATCGCGATGCACAGGGGTCAATCAATCGCGATGGACAGGAGTCGGTCGCGACGGACAGGCAATCAATCGCGATGCACAGGGGTCAGTCAATCGCGATGGACAGGGGTCAGTCAATCGCGATGGACAGGGGTCAGTCAATTGCGATGGACAGGCAATCAATCGCGATGGACAGGCAGTCAGTCGCGATGGACAGAGCTGTCAATCGTGATGGACAGAGCTGTCAATCGCGATGGACTGAAATTTTGCAAAATTTTCAAAAATTTTTGTGGAAATGTGGTGTGCAGGGTCTCTAGTCCACTGTGGTGCACTCAGATTTACCAAAAGGTGAAAATTTCTGTCAATCGCGATCGACAGGAGTCGGCGACTGCGAGACAGTTCTGCACATTTCCGTACCTGCGCGACGTGCTGGAGGGGATGATGATGCTGAAACCTGCAAGAAACTCCAAAAGCATGCAGAAGATAGCACACAACAGTTCGCTCTCTCGCTCCCTCTCACAAGTGAAATGAGGGAAATGAGGTGGAGAAGGTGATATAATCAAAACACTGAAATTTTCGCGATGATGGAAGTGGAGGTGGAAGATTGTGATGATGATGATGGTGATGATGGTGGTAAGGTAAGAAAGAGAAAAATAGGAAGAGTAGAGAAATTACCTACAACGCCAACGTCTCCAATCTACGTCTTACCATCACACGCTCGTCCTCAAAGCTCGATCCCCGGCAACGGCGCCAAAATTTGGTGTAGCTCAGTGATGAGTAGCACCTCCTTTAATGTCAATCCGGGAAGACGTGAGGATGGTATGAAGACCTCGAGCAAGTGGCGGCACAAGTGCGTGGGTGCGAAGCACACAAACATGCACACACTTACACACACACGCGCACACACGGCAAGACAAAGAGTGAGATGCAATGGAGTTCTTAGATTCCTTTCAAAAAAGCTCTTACAAGTTCATTTCAATTACAATCTAACCTGAAAAATGAGCTCTCTAGCTCTTTTTATAGTTTTTGACTAAGTTTTGGCCCTGTCCAGACCTAGTGTCCGGCCTAGTTAAAAATTAGGCTCCAGGGCCAATTTGAGGGCTTAAACGGAGTCTAAAAAATACGAAAATTGATATGTAGGTACTTCTAAGGCTCCTCAAGCTCAAGGACTCCTTGGCTTGCACAAAATGGAGCTACAAAAATATGAAATGGTATTTACAATGATTGTTAGTGATAAGAATCACTGTTATAAAGATGTTGATTTGGAAAAATTTGCAGGCCTATCTGCTAGATTTGCGTCGACTGCTTTGTCTACTTACTCCTTCACCTTGCTCTGATTCTCTCCGCTGGCTTCCTTGTCTAGTCAGTCGTAGATGGGTCCCCGGCAACGGCGCCAAAATTTGGTGTAGCTCAGTGATGAGTAGCACCTCCTTTAATGTCAATCCAGGAAGACGTGAGGATGGTATGAAGACCTCGAGCAAGTGGAGGCACAAGTGCGTGAGTGAGAAGCACACAAACATGCACACACATACACACACACGCGCACACACGGCAAGACAAAGAGTGAGAAGCAATGGAGTTCTTAGATTACTTTCGAAAATCTCTTACAAGTTCATTCCAATTACAATCTAACCCCAAAAATGAGCTCTCTAGCTCTTTTTATAGTTTTTGACTAAGTTTTGGCCCTGTCGAGACCTAGTGTCCGGCCTAGTTAATAATTAGGTTCCAGGGCCAATTTGAGGGCTTAAACGGAGTCTAAAAAATACGAAAATTGATATGTAGGTACTTCTAAGGCTCCTCAAACTCAAGGACTCCTTGGCTTGCACAAAATGGAGCTACAAAAATATGAAATGGTATTTACAATGATTGTTAGTGATAAGAATCACTGTTATAAAGATGTTGATTTGGAAAAATTTGCAGGCCTATCTGCTAGATTTGCGTCGACTGCTTTGTCTACTTACTTCTTCACCTCGCTCTGATTCTCTCCGCTGGCTTCCTTGTCTAGTCAGTCCTTGGGTGCCCATACTGCTCTCAACACTCTCTAACTCACTTAACTCTTGAAAGTGTCTGCCGCGATACCACTTACAATAGTTTTCACTAAATCGAGGATATCTCCCAGCTCCAAACTTGGAATATGGCCAGTAGCGGGTTCATTTCAAAGCTCTCGATGAGATGCATCTATTGGAGGTGGTCTCACTTGGTTGTGACAACTGTATTTCAAGTTATGACCAAAACAGTGAATGGTGGGAAACACACACACACACACACACTCACTCCACAACTCGTACTAGCTCACACACACACTACAGTAGCTCAAAAACAGTGGGGAGGGATAGACAACAGTCTTACACACACATTCCAAGCATTACACACACATAGAAGATCATGGAGAAGATGAAAATCTGCAAGCAAGAAGCAAATTCGAAATTTTGGAGGTCTCCTTCTTCACAATGGCAAAAAAGTCTTTACAAAGAGTCACAAAATGACTTATATACATGTGCCCTAAAAATGGTCCTTTCACACAAGTGACCGGCACTTTATTGGCTAATCTCTATTCTCGTACTATTCTATAAAAAAAATATATTACAATGATTTGGGGTTATGCATCTAGAGGACTCCTCTAGTGCATTTACATGGCTTGAGGGAATTTCCTAAGACCTTGAAGAAGAAAATTATGCCCATTAAATTGAAAATTTTGGGGCTCCCCTTTCGTGCCTCATTGCTCTGCAACAGTCTCCCCCTCTTTGTCTCTGTCGTCCCTTGACAGGCTTTTGCTTCTCATTTGTAGCTTGTCTAAAACTTCTGAATACACGCACCCAATGGTCGAAGAAGCGACAAGGACTATCATGCAATTTGCTATTTTATCTGAGGTATGTCCTTTGCTTCTGTTGCCCCTTGGTATTCCTTATATCACATATCTCGATTGCTCTATTAAGTCGGGCTGCCACGCACGCTCTCAGTGGAAGGATTAATACCTTCCAATTATCTTCTTGCATTTCTTCATGGATACTTCTTGGCCTTGATCCGCCCTTATTACCCACATACCTTCCCCTGTCGTGTTGCTTTTGAGCCTGTTTGCCTTCTGCCACCGCACGCCTCAATTTGCTGATCTCTAATCTCTTTTAAGACAACATTATGTTTTAAAGGTCCTATTTCTGAATCTTCTTTGTCATTCTTCAGGACCTATTCCATTTCTTCTCACCGCACGCATCCAGTGGACGAGGAGACACCTAGGACCTGCAGATAATTGGTTATCTTATCCGATGAAGCATCCTTTGTGTTCTGTCTCTCTCCTCGACTTGTTTTGCTTCACCGCCAACTCCTAGTGGATGAGGAAGCTGTGTGCAACCTCCCATGAAATGTCCTGGTTGTATCTTTCTTTAATTCCACTCCTCAGGACCTGGGCCTTTGGCGTTGTTGCCTGATGCGTGCCCCTGCGGGGCTTTGGGCAGAGAGTTGTTCTTTGTCTTGATGATCTTCATTCCTCATTGAGCAACTTTATTCTTTGATTTTCTTCTTCTTCTCTTTTTGCTTGATTCCCCTTCCACACGTCCCTCCTCCTAAACTCTGTCGTCCCCGACACGCTTTTTGTGGCAACATGAGTACGTTTGTATTGCTGCCTGCTCTCGTTGATTAAGCAGATTGGCGTGACACATCATGGACTCTTTCCATTGGCCAGATTTCACTCCATCTTCTGGTGCCTGTCTGTGATTTGCAAAGAAGCTTGTTTCATAGGCCACCATTCTTCCATTAAGGTTGGAAGTCATTTTTACAAAAATTTCTGAATCAATTTCAAAAAAGCCAATGAAAAAGGCTTCTTCAAAAGTCTGCATGTATGTGCTTGGCAAGAACATAAGCCGTGAGTATATAGCCATAAGTGTTAATCGGCTCGGGATCGTCGAGAGATAAAAAACAAGTGCTTTGGATCCCTAAGTAATGCCGATAAAGTTCAAAAAAGTGTCTTTGGCATGTTGGAAAACTTTGATAACTGTAAGTAGCATGCTGAGAATCTTATTAGTCATTTTGACTGCCAAATTTGGTACAATGGCATATTGAGAAATCCAAAATTCCGTGGTTTGATTGGTAGATAATTATCCACCATGTATTCTTCCATTGGTAGATAAAAATGTGGTGGACTTGGTAAGAGTGGATAATTGAGCCATTGATTATTTATGCTACCCTGGCACTATCCTTCCCAAAAATGCGACCAGGAGCGTCTCTGTGGTACTGGACAAAAAGATGGGTTTACCTGAAGGGCATAAGGCGATGATTCCCATTGTACCTGCAATGAAGGATTTTTTTCTAGAATTTTTCTCCTCCATACAGGGTCAGCTCTTTTAAATTCTTCTTGAGTATAGTTGAATGTATTATTGCTGAACTGGAGGTTGTTGTCAGGCTCCTTATTTGTCGTGGTCTTTATGTATTGCCGTGTTTGCTCTTTAAGGAGTCCATATGGTACATTAAATGGTTTAAATATCTGTTCTAAATTTTTGCTTTCGATCTGAGCTTCCTTCATGACCTTTATTATTTGATCTTCAAATTCTGCAGTGAGCTGGGACACGAGTAGTGCCCTCTCATTTTAGGTTAGGAGCTAGTTTCTGCCTCCTCAATCATTTTGACACCTTTTTTCTTTCTCAAGATTGTAGCGACCTTTGCATATTTGGCCATGGCTTCCGATGATGGCATTTCTTGCAAGTGCTCTCTAATGCCCAAGGCATGATATATCAATATGGTCAGAGCTACACTGCCGTTCATGAATTTCTTATGGTTCCACTACTTTTTTGCTTTGAATAGCCTCTCTTGAATATAAGGAGTCATATTAATTTGATTCTCAATTTTTTTAATAGCATGAGACAACATCTGTACTATGATTTTCTGAGGGGCAGTGTATCTATGCATGTTAGGGAAACAAAAGTGTTGATGAATGAGTCTTACTTCTTCTTCAATATCAGTGCGATTAATGTTAGTAAATGTCCTACTCTTTTCCCCTCGACTTTCCTCTTTTAATACTGTATTGCCATCCTTCTCCCATCCAAAAGCTTCTTTGATTAAATCATGTGTAAATTGGATTATGACACATTCACCTACTGCATCCATGACTCTTGCCTCTGGCACCAATGGAGCGTGTAGCGCTGGGTGTAACGTATTCATAACGTGCGTGCACCTTTGAAAGTCAGGTTTGTAGATTGGCAATTCAAAATATTTGTGGATGCCCGCTTTCTTCATGATGTCAATGGTAGATGGAAGCTCATGTACTACTTTAAAATCTTTGGACATCACTAGGAACTGATGATCCGTGTCCATGATCTTGATGGTCACTAGGAATAGATAATCCCCAGCTGGTTGATCCTCTCTAAACCAATGTCCCTTTGCTTTGGTCATGCTTTGTAGAGGAAATTCCATCACTTCCTCCTGAATGGTTGCTTCAGAATCTTCGGAGGCCATCTGCACTTGTAATGAACAGAGCATTAGCTTCAGTAGAAGATATAGGATTAGTGCTGTGTATTGTAGTGACATGTCGGTCGTTTTGTCACTCTGTTCTCCTTGCTTGCATAAGTAAGATCTCTTACCGCATATTTTTCATTTTCTTTTCTGAAAGAAAACAAGGATTAGTATAGCCAAATCATTTATTTATTTACATAGTCGGTCCATTCCTAGGAAGTACAAGCTATGACCTATTCCCCATTGGAGAATGTGCACCACTAATTCTCTTAAGTACATCATGTGCCGAATGCCTGGCCTTGTATTGTGGCCCTATCATGCATACTTTAGGTGCATTGGAAGCTTCATGTGTGCAACAAAAATCTTCTTGGTTCTGGTGTTCCATTCCTTGCTGTTGCTTGGGTTTCCAGATCCCTTTCGTAGTAGAGGTAGTAAACCTTGTTTTTTGCTCATTGCGCAGTGCTGCATGTGTATCTCTTCCCTTTTTGGTCATTGGAGGTGTGGGGTTTCTTCTCTTGAGGTATCTCTAACAAAGCTCGCTAGTCCTTATGGTATTGTTGTGTTGATATAAATTTTCCTCGTGCTTGTCTATCTCTTTAATGGCCGCTTGTCTGACCTTCTTGGGAATCCACATTTGTTGCCGTGTTTTTTGAGCTTCAATCAGGAAGCCATACTTGCAAGAGTCGTTTTGGTTCAGATTGCGGTGAAGAAGAATTCTTGCCCACCTTTTCCTCCTTATGAGCTGCTGTTGCGATCTCTGATTCCTTCACTCAATCCTTGCGCGCCCATTTGAAGTTGACTTTTCCTGAATGCGAGTAGTTGGTGGTGGTTTTCCAAGTTGGTGATCGTTCTTTTGTGTGAGAAACTCTAAGAGTATTAATCTCCTTGGTTTCTTTCTGTTCATCAATCGAGTATAATGAATCCACTTCTCCCTTGGATATATTAGGGTTTGAAATTTCTTCTCCTTTCGGACCTGCTTCTGAGTGATTGGTGCTGGAATCATTTTCTACGTGCTGTTCTGTGATTTGTTCCGCACTTTCGATGACTTCCGGTTTGTGTGAGGGTTTCTCCTCTAATAGACTAAAGATTTCCTTGTGCCCTATCTTGGCTAAAATGTATCCTTGCGCTAGGTGGATGCTTACCTCATTCTCAAGTATCCAATCTTGTCCTAGTATCAAGTTTTCTATTAAGTCTTCATCTCTGCACACTAGAACTCGTTGTTCCATAGTTGAATTTCCTAGGTGGAGGGACTATGGCTTCTCCAATGCATGTTATGGCTTGACCTCCAACCCCTATCATATGTGCTTTTGTGGGTGTCATAATCGTTTGAAGATCTCGGGTGACCGTATTTCGTATGCAACTGAGTCCTGCTATTTAGTCTATCAAGGCATCTATCAGCCAGTACTCCGTTGTTCCAATTCCTAGGTTTAAATAAGGCTGGGACATGTTGATATTAGTCGTGTCAGACTTATGAACATGGTAATTAGCCATGGGAATAGGCTCTTCTCCTTGGAGATACCGCTCATCTCTTTGCTTTAACCACTCCTTCCATTTTTTAATACGCTCCAAGGCTTCTCATCTTGCCTCCTCTCTAATCCGTTCTTCCTCTTTCTTCCTATTTTGTGCACCTACGAGGCGTGCTAGCATTTCATCTATCAATGGCTCCATATATCGTTTGACTCGGCATCCACTTATGTAGTTAGGAAGGACATCTTCATCTAGAGTAGCTAGATTAACTGCTCCACTCGTGGAAATTCTATTGATGATTAGAGGTCCATATCCACATTTTTGTAATTTCTTGGCATGTTGCTTCAATGTGTAGACCAGGACCAAGTCTCCTTCTTTTAGTCCCTTGTCTTTTATGTGTGCGTCATAATATGCCTTTTGTCTTTGCTTAGCCGCATAAATACCTGCTACTGCTTGTATTCTAGTCTCATGTAGCTTCTCAATTTGGTCTAGTTGCTTGGATAATTCATGTCCTGTCCATTCATACTATTGGGCGACTCTCAAAGTGGGTACTAAAAAATCAATTGGCAGGATTGTGTTCTGGCCGTATACTAGATTGAATGGGGTAGTTCCAATGGCAGTCTTGTAAGCGACTCGGAAGGCCCAAATTGCATGATGCAATTGTTTGTCCGAGTCAGACCTCCCATTATTGACGATCTTTGTCAATACTATGCATAACACCTTATTGGAACTTTCCGCTTGACCATTGGCTTTGGGGTGGTATGGGGCTGATTTTTTATGGATCACTAAGAACTCATTCATTAAAGACTCTATTACTTCATTAATGAAGTGCGTTCCTTGATCACTCACAATCTCATTTGGTAATCCAAAATGAGTGAATATATGCTCAAAAAGAAACTTAGCAGTGGTTTGAGCATCGTTTCTTCTAGTAGCGCCTCTACCCATTTTGTCAAATAATCTGTGGCTACTATGATATATTCGACATGAGACCCTTTGGCTGGTGGATTAATGGGTCCTATGAAATCTATACCCCATTTGGAAAATGCACTAGCACAAACCATAGGTCTCAATGGCATGTCATCTCTCTGAATCGGGTATTTAGCCCTTCGGCATGTCTCACAACTTCGTACATAGGTTTCCGCATCCATATGTAGAGTTGGCCACCACAAGCCCACAAAGAGGATCATTTTTATAGTTCTCTCCACGGAAAAATGACCTCCTACAGCACCTGCATGTGCCATCTCTAATATGGGTAAATATTCTCCTTCATGTACACATAGCCGTAATTGATTGTCTTTCCCTCTCTTAAACAAGTGTCTTCCCATGAGTACGTAGTCCTTGCTCATTTCCTCGAGGGATCGGTTCCTTGCCAAGCTAATTCCCTCCTCATGCTCTCTGGTCTTTAGGAATTTCACTAGTGCGTCACTCCATTTGGGTGCTATGGTAGAGAAAGGTAAGGATGTATGATCCTCAGGAATTGTCTCCTGGCATTCTGTGCAGTTACTAACATATTCATGGACATCTTTAGGCATATCGGGCCAGTATACTCCCAATCATTTTAATTCTCTTAGAGTTCCATGAATTCCTTTGTGTGTCCTCCATTTGTTCACCTGGGCTTGTTCAATCAGCATCCTTTGTTTTTCTTCCTCAACACATCTCAGTAGAACACCATTGGGTTCCTCATAGTACACACTTCTAGCAATAATGTGCAAATTCCTTGACTGCATAATTTCCTTTTTACTCTCTTTATTGATTGAGTGTTGTGGGCCATGAGTGAGTATAGGAATGTTTCTCAGCCCACTTGGGACACACTTCGAGATTAAATAGGTAAGTGTCTTGGAGATCGTCGGGTACTCCACTTGGTGGTTCTCCATGTGTTAATCTCAATAGCAGAAACCATCTCACAAGTCTTCCCGTGTTACAAGGCTTATTTACTAGGTACAATAAGGCTTGATGATCTATGAAGAACTTGAACTTGTTGGCTAAGAGATAGTGTCTAAAATTTTTCACTGCATAGAACATTCCCAATCCCACTCGCTATGTAGTTGTATAGTTCCTTTCAGCTTGATTCAGTTGTCTACTCGCATAGGCAATCGGGTGATCTAACTTTCCTTCGTTTGCCGGCTGAGCTAAGATGCATCCTATTGCGTAATTTGAAGTGTCCACATGAATATGGAAAGGCTTGTTCCAATTTGGTGTTTTCACAATTGGAGCCGTGCTAAGTCGCCTTTTTAACTCGTTAAATGCCTTTTCGCATTCATCAATCCAAGTGAATTGAGTCAACAGTCCATACAAGGGTTTGGCAATTATGGCGTACATGTGGATAAATCGACGATAGTACCCACAATGTCCCATAAATGCTTGCACCTCCTTTGCATTCTTAAGTCTAGGAAGTTCTAAAATGACCTTGATTTTATCTTCATCTGTAGATATTCCGTTCCTAGAGACTATGTGTCCTAAGATCTTCCCTTGTCTTACCATGAAGACACACTTTTTGAGATTCAAGCAAACTCTATATTGTCGGCATTTATCAAATATCTTTCGCAATTCAGGAATGTGGTCTTGCCTTTGATTCGAATATGTACATAGATCATCTACATACACTTCCATACTCTTCTTCAAGAATTCTTTGAGAACATGACACATCAATCTTTGGAAAGCAGCAGGCGCGTTTGTGAGTCCAAAAGGCATCACTCGGAAAGCATAGACTCCCCATTCATTCGCAAATGCAGTCTTATGTTGATCCTCAATAGCAATAACTACTTGGTTGTATCCAGAGAATCCATCTAAGAAGCTATAGACTTCTTTTCCTGCAACTCTTTCCAATAGGTGATCAGTGATGGGCAATGGGTAGCTATCACGTATAGTAGCTGCATTCACTTTTTTCAGGTTAATGCATACTCTGAGTTTTCCATTCTTCTTAGGCACCACCACTAGTGGTGATACCCATTCAGTGTGTTCTATTTCATAAATGAATCCAGCCGCTAATAGCTTGTCTATTTCTTCTTTTATTTTAGTAGCATAGGCCTCATTGTATGTATAAGGGCGTTGTTTAGATGGTTTTGCCTCCGCCGTCATTGGTATTCTATGAGAGCAAATAGAGGGTTCCACACCCTTGAGATCCTTATATGTCCACACAAATACATCTCCATATTCTCGGATCAATTGTATTAATTCTTCTTCCTCCTCAGTTGACACATCTTTACCTATGTGTGTACATCTTTCTTCTCCATCTTCCATTGTTACTATGAACTTTTTTGTTTGTTCTTTGTTGTTGTATGCTCCTTCTTCTCTAGCCTCTCACTTAGGCATTTGAATGGCTATCTTTCTCTCTTCTACTTTGTATCTTTTAAAATGCTCCGAAACCTCAAAAAGGTCAGGATTTGGTTCGATCTTACTCATTCTTTCCTCCTGCTTTGGCACTATGGGGGCTGCTTCTATCGCTAAGACCTTGTTCCTTTCCTGATTATCTTTGGTTCGAATGGTTTCTAGGTATCTTTCCTCTAAATCAAATTCTGGTTCCATTTCTATACTCTTATATTCCTCTTTCCACTCCTTTTCTAAGAGTTCCCCTGCTTCTTCCTCTTGAAGGACAACCATGTACAAATTTACGTCATAGCCTTCTTCGTTCACACATTCATTCATCATCAGAACTTCTTCATTCACACATACATCCAAGGTTGCTAAGATTTCCATCCATCCATGCAGTTCAAATGTTTCATCAGGAAAGATTTGAGGCATATACATTGGGTCCTCTACAGGTCAGTAGATAGGATGTCCTATTGGCCACAGCGGCCTTTTATTATCCTCTTTCTTGGCTTCTTTACACATCCATAATTGGGCATCCTTATGCATCCATGATTGATCTCTTGATCCAGCTCTATGAATAGATATATCATCTTCCTCCTTGTGTATAGGATTCGATTGCAGTGGGGGTACATCTCGATATGCAAACGTATGCAAGTCTATTTTGGTGGTGTTTCCTTGATGTTGAAGGTATAAAGAGTCTTGTCCCCAATCTTGCACTACCCTAAGTTGTCTCATAAAGGGTCATCCTAATATCATCTCGTAATTATTTGCTTTTCCGAATTGACAGATGGCCAAAGTATGTTCAAATTCAACTCCACAAGTGGTCAATTTGATCTTTTCTAATATTCCTAATGGTTTCTCAACATGGCCATTTGCTAATTGAAGCTTCATGCGAGTGGGTCGTAAGGCAGGCTTTCCCCATTTCTCCCAAATCTCCTTGGTGGCAATTCCTTCCTCCTCCTGTGTCTAGTATAGCTTTGGTCATATAGCCATTGTAAGTGATAGGTAAACATCTGTTACCTTCGTCTCCTTCGCTAAATTCTCCAACCTTATCCACTAGGATTTGTACCTTAGATGGGTTTTCTTTTCCCTTTTTTTCGTCCTTCTCCTGCCCTAGTTCCAGTTGACCTGCTAATTGTTTCCATATTTGCACTTCAACCTGGAGTAGTTCTTCCACAGTCAGTTGGCATTGTACTTTTGTCTTTTTAAGTTCTCTTAGATTGTGTGAATTCTTATTTGAGTTTCCCTTTCCTTTTCCTCGTACTGTGGGTGCTCGGAATATCATGGATTCCTTTTCGTACTCTCCCATGTAATTGGGTAGGGTAAAAATGCTCTGAGCTTCTTGTCTATTTTGGTCTCGTCTCGATACTTCTTCATATACTTCTTCCATGTTGGGACTTGGCTGATAAACTTCCACACCTAATTCCTCAAAGGGAGGTTTAGTCACTCCATTCCTCTTCTAGTGTTCTTCTCAAATTCTATTCCATAATTCTTTTGGTCAGTCAGCCTCTAAGTCAGGTATTGTTGACATAGGTTCGTCCTGGGTTTTCACTAGCTCACATTTATCATTCTTTTCTTTAGGTTTGTTGTCCTTGGCTTTAACACAATCCTTGTATTGATCCTCCGCTATCCTTGTCTCGGGGAGGTCTGGGATGGTCTTTTCTAGGGTTGCTTGTGCTACCTCTATGAGTTTTCTGCATATGGCAAGCCTCTCTTTTTCTAACTCTCCTTGAGGGTAAAGCTTTTCGTGTTGCTCCACATTCGGTCCAGTCTTAATTCTAGCTTGGTACACTTTCAACCACATGTCTAAATCATCCAGTTTTGGGTCAGCTAAAATTGATCCTCGTTTCTTTGATTCTCGGATGGGCAATGGAATGCAAACTTCCTCCCGAATCTCTGGTTCTTTATGCTTCCTAGTGTTTTTTGTGTGTTTCTTATTTTCTTGACTTTTGTTTTTCATCCATTTTTCTTTGAGCTTCTCTCTTCTTTCCTTCCATTTTGGGTACTCTAACGTGGGTCCTCTCAATCTTCCACTATTTGAATTTTGGGGTTTAAGGTTCTATGGTTTGTTTGATCTAGATCCGGTTGTTTTCCTTCTCGTTCCTTCGTTTGTGCTCGTGTAATAGCCTTTAAAGGTACGGTGTATTTCTTATCACTTCCAAGTGCTTCTATCACTTCGATTACATTAATTGGTGCAGTGTCTTGGGCCTTACTAGGGTTTTTTGGGCAATCACGAAAGAGATGTTCCTTTCTGCAATCACTGCAATATCCTTCCCAAGTCCTAGGAGGTGGTGGATTGTAAGGCCGAGTGCATTCTCTGATAAAATGGTCTCCTCCGCATCTATAACAAGGTCCTCTTGGCATAAGTGTTCTGAGGGGTGGTCTTACGGGTGGCTGCGCTTTAGGTGCGGTGTACATTAATGTTGCCACTTCTGGCCCATAGGCATATACGTATCCTTCGTACCCATAGTAGTGTGGATCATAAGTTTGTTCATACTCCGGCATGTTTGTGTCATAGGGATAGTACTCTCCCTGAGATGGCTCGTATCCTGGGTTTGTCAACTCCACGCTGGTCATAGGTGATGCTGGTATAATGGCTCTTTCTAGGTTTTCCTCTCGTTGAGAGTACTTAACTGGTACCACATGTTGGGGCTGTGACAGTTGTAGTCCTAACACTGGTTGGGGTTGTGGATATTGTGCTTGCTCGTAGGGCCTTGGTGCTCCTGGTGGTGTTGGGTAGGGATTGTACCTGGGCATATCTCTACCTGGCTCTCTAGGTGGATATCCATATGGCTGATACTGAGGTGGTTGTAGAGGCCATGTCTGCCTATTGAATGGACAATTTTCTGTGTTGTGATTGGTGTATTTTTGTTCTATGTGACAATACAGGGCTGTTCCTTGATGGGGCTGTCTATTGTAAGGATGTGTCTGCGGTACACCTGTTCCTCCTCGTACACACATGTGTGTGGGGTGATCTCCTCCACATAGACTACACCTTCACAACATGGGTACTCTTAGGGGTTGTTGACAGTTTCTCTGTCCTTGGACTCCTAATTTCTTTGCCACTAGCTCAACTAATTCTTCCACATTACTGGAGTTGGATGTAACGGTACTTCGAGAGTCTTCTGATTTAGTGGGGCTAGGTGCACTCTTCAGATCATCCGCTAGGTTGTCCTCTAAGTCAATACATTTCTGCAGGCATTCGATCAATGTCTGTAGCCTCTTTACGTATACTAGTGTTCTTAAGGTTCCGTTTGTAATCCATACAAGAACAATGAAATCATTTTTTTGCTGAGTGGGTCTCTCTGCTGCTGGACATCTATCAACATACTGATTGAATCTTTGGGCAGCTGTTTTCACGGTTTCATTAGGATTCTGTTTAAAACTATGGATTAAAGACGCAGAATTGTCTTTAATCCCTCTCTTAGTGAATTCCCCTATGAATTCTTGAAAGAATTGCTCCATATTTCCAAATTGGTTGGGGTCCAATGGCTAGAACCAAGTCAGAGCCGTTCCTGTGAGGGTGAGTCCAAAAGACTCATACTGCACAAAAAAGTCGTCTACTTGTTCAGCTCTTAAAACTTGTTTAAATTCAGCAATGTGTTTGTAAGGTTCTCCCAATCCATCATAGTGGTTCCTTACACATTTGGCCACTTGGATCGGTCTCAATCTTCTCATTGGTTCTGGCTGTCTAGGCATTACAGGGAAGGTGGGGATTGCTGGTCTAATTGGGGGCATCCCAGGCTGTACTCCTATTGGTGATCGTTGCCTTACTGGGGGTCGGTATTGATTACCTACTCCAGGGTGGGTCTGATTGTGTGTTTGCACTCTGAGAGTCACGAATTGTACGTGAGCACGGTTTGGAACGCTCTGTTGGCTTGTTTGTCCAGACATTGTGTGCTCTGCCTCTTGTGTTTCGAAGGGGTTTTGAGAGGTGGTTGCCTGCTCTCTCTGCGGGAATACAGGCAAACCCATATACTTTAGTCAAGATTTGTCTATGGCATCCACCAACCAATACCTTCTTTGGTTCTTGTCTAGGTATGTTACTCTAGACTCGTCTTCCGGATCCATTAGCTCGTAAAATGTCATCGTACTTTCTTCTCTTCCTTGAGTCGGTGAGTCAGTTTGAAGTAACAAGTTTGATCCATGGATCAAATAGACTTCCAATAAGTATTCATCTTGAGGTATTAAGTCCCCTCTCAAGACTCGAGATACTATTGACTTGCCTCTAGGGGTAGTCACTAACTCCTCAGGGTTCGGTCTCCCTGAGTTTTCTTGTCCCACTAACTCTCCCCTCTCATTGATCAAATCAGGATATTCAGTCACTATGTAGATGTGACCCAATTTTTCCATGTATGCTCCACCTTCATACTTGATAGCAGGTCTGGGCACAATTGCTGCATCTAGGGAAGTCACCATCCTAGCCACAGATCTGTTTAAACGTCTAGGTAGATAGGGATCTCCTGGGCATTAGTGGAAACATACTGCAAGGAGGTGCGGTATTCTCCTTCTACAGTGGTCATGAAGTTTCTCTTGGGAGCAGGACCTTGCATGTCTTTTGAGGCCATGGGTATCTCCTCCTCTGAGTCACTAGAGGTATCCATCCGAATAGATAGATCGGTGACTGACCTGAGCGGTACTTCCAATGGATGATATGACACTTCTCCGGCTATTTAGAAACCTTCCTGATCTCAAGTTCATTCACCCTCTTGGGGCTCTCTAGACCTCTAAAACTCTCCCTAAGTGGTTCCTCAAATGCCTCAAATTTACCCTTGAAAATGCTCCAAATGTTCTGGGTGATACCACCCTTGGTGATACTGCACCAGACGATACTGCACCAGGCGATACTGCTCGTCAGACGATACGATACCACTTCTCTAGGCGATACAATACTATGGCAACAGACGATATGATACCACTCGAACTGACGATACGATACTGCTATTGAGCACGATACGATACTTGGAAAATCCACGATACGATACCAGAGGACTAGATGATACGATACCACTTCTCTAAGCGATTCGATACTATGGCAACAGGCAATACGATACCACCCAGCCAGACAATACGATACCACTTCTCTAAGCGATACGATACTAAGATTGGGATGATACGATACTAGAAACTGGCCGATACGATACCACGTAGGCAGATGATACGATACCAAAAGTGGACTATGATACGATACCACTTGGCGATTGCAATACCAACCCGGCGATACAATAGCAAAAGTGGACCGCGATATGATACCACTTAGTAAAGTGTGATCGCGATACCAACCAAGCAATACGATGCCAAAAGTGGTATCGCGATACCAAGGCTGGTAATCGACGATACGATACTTCGACGAGTATCGCGATACAAGGGAATTTTTGGTATCGCGATACCAGGAACTCAATCGATCGTGATACTCAAGCCAAAACACATCCAAATTCAAAAATTTTGTCACCCCCTTGCTCCTCTCTCACCCCTCTTCACTCCTAGTCTACTGTCTCACTCAAAGGACTTCTAGAAACACTCTGTCCCACCCCGCGATACCAAATGCGCTTTCAATCACGTGGACATGCAGATTTTCAGAATTTTTGAGATTAATGTTTGATTGTAGCTTACCTCTAGGTTGCTATGCTCAAGCCTTGAGGTCACTAGTTAGCTTTGAAGGCCTGGAGCACACGATACTATGTGGACGATACCGATCGCTGCCTGGAGACGATACCACTCTCTGAGCAAATGAGAAAT
>CM035435.1:128023516-128086016 GCA_020310875.1 Ceratopteris richardii
TCCAAGTTGAATCTCATCAAAAGATTAAGTGTAGCTTGAGAAATCAACTTCTCAAGTTACCTATGTCAGAAACTGTTACTCAGAACAGTCGACTTTATACCTGTAACTTTTAAGACTTGGTTCTCCTTGAATAGAACCCGTTTTACAAAATGCTTCTAGACATAAGTAGCTTATCTTCCAACTTAAAGATTAAGCCCTCACTCATGCAAAACTTTAAACTGTGCTAGGAGAAATGACCAAAACATTAACTTCGAAATATGCGCCTGTTTTAGGAACCTGTGAATACACTTCACATATGAATGTTCCTACACTTAATTCACTCAGCCTGATTACAATTGGAAGCTGAAACTTTGCACAGAGGTCAAGCAACTCTCAACTTAGACTTGTACAAAAGCATTCCACAATTGATCTACTGTAGAAGGAGAACACGCAGAAACATCGGGCGCAAAATTTTTCATTTACTCAGAGAAAATACAACTGAGTGATGAGAGCTAACTCAAATTCACTTTCCTCTATCTTATGACTTCTATCTCCCTCATTCTTGACATCTGACTATTGTCACATATGCTCTCATACATGCCCCGACTTTTCTCAAGGTATTTATAGATAATTTGTACATAATTCTTACTGAACAAAAGATCTAAGTCATCTATGAGTATGCTAATGTACATATGTGTACACTTCTCTTGTCCTCTGATTGTAATCTTCTTCCACACTTTAGGAATTGATTCTTCCTTCATCATTTGATCTTCCAAGCCTTCAATTGGTGATTGGTCTGCACCAACAGCTCCCCCTCAATCATCAATTGAGGTCTTCTCTGTCTTCTTGATACTTGCCATGTCTTTGAACCTTTGTAACTTAGGTCCATCCAGACTCTTTGTCATCATATCTGCCACTTGTTCTTTTGTTGGAGTGTACATCACTTCAATCTCTTTATCAAGTACCTTTTCCCTCAAAAAATGATACTGAATCTCTATATGCTTAGTCCTGGCATGAAAAACAGGGTTAGCTGCCAAATACAAAGAACTCATGTTGTCTCCAAAAATTATTGGAGTACTATGATCAAACTCAAAACTCTTCATCAATGTCTTCAACCATATCACTTCCTTTGCAGCTTCTACCATTCCCTTATACTCAGCTTCTGTGGATGATAAAGCAACTGTATGTTGCTTCTTTGAACACCAAGACACTAACTTGTCTCCAACATAACATAGATATCCATGAGTAGACCTTCTATCATCTGAGTCACCTGCCCAATCTGCATCACTAAACACTTTGATTCTTGTGTTAGAAGTGAAACCATAATACAAACCTTCACTTAGGGTTCCCTTGATATATCTGAGTACCCTTTGGGCTGCAATCCAATGAGTCTTCTTTGGACAATGCATGAATTGTGACAACACACCTACTGCATATGATAGATCTGGCCTTGTCAAGGTAGCATAGATTAAACTACCTACCAAACTCTGATATTTCTTCATGTCATTGAACTCTTCACCTCCATACCTGCTTAATTTATGATTTACCTCCAATGGAGTGGTTGAGGTCTTGCAATCTTCCATGTTAAACTTGATCAAAAGATTCTTCAAGTATCTCTCTTGTGAAACATATACTCCATGTTGAGTATACACAATCTGCATTCCTAGAAAATAAGATAAGTTTCCCAAGTCACTTATCTTAAACTCCTTCTCTATTTGTTTCTTGAGTTCATTGATTCCTTGAGCATCTGTTCCTGTAACAATAATATCATCAACATAAATGCACATGTAAATATATCCATTTTCACTTGTCTTCACTAGCAAGCTATATCTGCCTTTGATGCTTGAAACCCACATTCATTCAAGAACTTGACCAATCTGTAATTCCAAGCTCTTGGGGCTTGCTTCAACCCATATAAAGCTCTCTTGAGCTTACACACATAATCTGATCCAATTGATTCCATAAAGCCTTCTGGTTGCTCCATATATACTTCATCTGCAATGTAACCATTAAGAAATGCATTCTTCACATCCAATTGTGATAATTTCCATCCCTTGCAAGTAGCAATAGCAATCAATGTCCTAATTGTAGACATCTTAGCAACAGGACTAAAGGTTTCATCATAATCTACCCCATAAGTTTGGGCATAACCTTTAACCACAAGTCTAGCCTTATATCTAGACACCTTACCATCTGCAAACCTCTTTGTTTTATATACCCACTTGCATCCAATGACTTTCTGATTCTTTGGTCTTGGTACTAATTCCCAAGTTTCATTTTCAAGTAGAGCATCATACTCTTCTTGCATTGCCTTCTCCCAATTCTGTTTACCTTTGGCTTCTTCATAAGTGGTTGGATCTTCTTCTGTTTTCACAATGTAGGCATAATCTTTTGTTGTTAGGAAAGATGTATCATAACTATACCTTATAGGCTCTTTCCTTTCTCTTGTAGATCTCCTGATTTCTGCACTTCTTGAAGTTTCAGCCTCATTTGATTCTGGATCAAATCTTGGCCCTTCTTCTACATGATCCTGCACTCTACATCTAGAGTCAACTTCATCAACAATTTCTTCACATACTTTTACCTTTGCCTTTCCTTTCCTTTGTATTTCTTCAACACCTGCATACTCATTTGGTGATCCTGTATACCACATGTTTTGCTCATCAAATGTCACATCTTTAGTAACAAGAAATTGCTTTGTGGATGGACTCCACAACCTGTAACCCATTTGTCTATCATCATATCCAATAAACACATACTTCTCTGCTTTTGGTTCTAGCTTATGTCTTAATTGTGAAGGAACATAAGCATATGCAATACATCCAAATACTTTACAATGATCAAGACTAGGCTTCTTACCCCACCATGCTTCATAAGGGGTTCCTCCATCCAAAGCTTTGCAAGGCAACCTATTCACAAGGTATGTTGCAGTGTTAATGGCCTCTGCCCATAAGTAATTTGGACAATTCTTTTCCTTCATCATGGCTCTTGCAAACTCTACAAGAGTCCTATTCCTCCTTTCTGCTACTCCATTTTGTTGAGGGGAGTACCTGCAAGTCACTTCTCTTTTGATACCTGCATTCCACAAATAATCATCAAACTCTTTTGAGAAATACTCTCCCCCTCCATCTGATCTTAACCTCTTGAGCTTTTGTCCTGTGATCCTTTCTGCATAAGCATGGAAATGTTTGAATGTCTTGAAGACTTCTGATTTGTCCTTGATTACATACAAAGTAATCCACCTGGTTGCATCATCAACAAACAACACATAATATCTGGATCCATTTATGCTATAGTCCCTTGAGGGACCCCATACATCTGTATGAACCAAATCAAGCATGTTTGAATACTTGTACCCTGATTTGTTATAAGAACTCTTATGTGCTTTACCTAATTGACAAGCTTCACACTTGTACACCATATGTTGCCCTTCAATGTTTGGCAATCCAAGCACCACCTGATTCTTTGACATCTCCTTTATAGCTCTCTCATTGAAATGACCTAGCCTCTTATGCCATAGGTCTAATTCAGACACCTTTTGACCTCCATAGGTAAACAATGCATGTCCCACATTACCTTGGACTTTGAGAGTAAACAATCTTCCTTCCTTTTTACCTGCAATTATGGTTCTATATCCCTGATTTGGATCTTGTACATAAACACCATCATTTGTGAATCTTACCTCATATCCTTTCTCCACAATTTGCCCTACACTTATCAAATTTTTAGGAATAGTAGGAACATAAAGTACCTTGCTCAGAAGTGTACTTCCATTCTTTGTCTTCACTTATCCAATGCTCTCCACTTTATGTTTGGTATTGTCACCTGTTTGAACTGTATGTCCATTCACCCTTGCTTCCATATCAGTCATCAAGGATAGATTCCCACTCAGATGGTTGCTGCACCCTGAGTCAATATAAAACACTCTTTGATCTTCTCCCATTGATTCATGAGTTGCATTCAGGATAAGAGTCATGTCATCCTTCTGATCTGATGCATAATTGTAATAATTATTGTTGTAGGACTGAGATTGGAAGTTTCTTCCACCTCCTCTACCATATGATGTCCTACCACCTCTTCCTCTGAAATTGCCTCTTTGGTTTCTGCCTCCTCTACCTCTTTGACTATAATTCTGATTGTTGTATCCTCCATTTTGATTATTATACCAACAATCATTTGCCAAATGATTTGTTCTGCCACAAATCCAACAAGCTTTAGCATTATCTTTGTTCTTACCTCCTCTTCCTTTACCTCTGAAATTTGTCTTCCCTTTTGTGAAGTTAGCTTGATTTGAATTCCCTTCATCATCATTTGATTGCTTTCCTTTGCCATTCTTTTTCTTGTCTTTGGAGTACATAGCTTGACTTGTACTTCTATCATTGTCTCCTTTAAGATCCTGCTCAAAGGTTAGCATGTGTCCTAGCAATTGATTAAGGTCAGGAGTAAAGTGATCAAGTGACAACTCTATGGACAAGATAAAAGGCTTCCACTTCTCATCACCTCTTAGACCTGTAAGTATTTGTCTTACCAACTTTTCTTCTTCAATATCTTCATCCACTGCTCCCAAGCTATCTGCAATATCTTTCATCCTTGCCACATAATCTGAAATTGATTGTGAGCTCTTCTTCTTGAAGGTTGTGAACTCAGCCCATAGTGAGGACTTCCTTGACTTAGTTGTATTTTGGAAATGCTCTTCCAAGGCATTCCAAACATCTGTAGCACTTTCCAAACCTCTGATGTGAGGTAAAAGGTAATCATTTACAGCCATGTAGATGATACTCCTAGCTTGAGCATCCTTTCTCATCCAAGTCTTCAACATTGCAAGTTCTTCCCTAGTAGGAATACTTGGATCTGCAAATTCTGGTTTTTCTTCATCTCCTGTAATAAATGATATAAGATCTTTGCTCATGAGGTGTGCTTCCATCCTCATGGACCATGCTGGATAGTTCTCCCTATCTAGCTTATCAATCTGCAAGCTTTCTCCCATCTTGTATCCACCTGTGTATTGAAACTTCAAGCTTTACAAACAATGTATATACCTTTACTTCGAATTGAACTCCTTTTGCCTTTCTTGATGTCAATTTGTCTTCTCCCCAAGCTTTGACTCCAAGCTTTCACTTCTTGATCCTTCAAGTGTTGAATTTCTTGAATCTGCAGCAGTCGAGATCTTTCTTTCTTCAAATTCCTTCAAATTGATGTCTCCTGCTCTGATACAACTGATGGAGAATGTTAATCTCCAAAAGAACAACTTATTCTTGTGATTAGAACACCTCTATACCAAGAATAAGTCAAACACTCCACTAATTTAGAGGATCAATTGCTAATTACCAAAAGATTAACAAATCTGTGAAGAAGATGAAACACAGAAAAGTCTGCTGCACTATTTTTCCACATTGACCTATCAAACGTGTAAAGTTTTTGATGAAACTTTGTACGAAGTATCTCCTAGAGATTGCGCATCTACTCCAAGTTGAATCTCATCAAAAGATTAAGTGTAGCTTGAGAAATCAACTTCTCAAGTTACCTATGTCAGAAACTGTTACTCAGAACAGTCGACTTTATACCTGTAACTTTTAAGACTTGGTTCTCCTTGAATAGAACCCGTTTTACAAAATGCTTCTAGACATAAGTAGCTTATCTTCCAACTTAAAGATTAAGCCCTCACTCATGCAAAACTTTAAACTGTGCTAGGAGAAATGACCAAAACATTAACTTCGAAATATGCGCCTGTTTTAGGAACCTGTGAATACACTTCACATATGAATGTTCCTACACTTAATTCACTCAGCCTGATTACAATTGGAAGCTGAAACTTTGCACAGAGGTCAAGCAACTCTCAACTTAGACTTGTACAAAAGCATTCCACAATTGATCTACTGTAGAAGGAGAACACGCAGAAACATCGGGCGCAAAATTTTTCATTTACTCAGAGAAAATACAACTGAGTGATGATAGCTAACTCAAATTCACTTTCCTCTATCTTATGACTTCTATCTCCCTCATTCTTGACATCTGACTATTGTCACATATGCTCTCATACATGCCCCGACTTTTCTCAAGGTATTTATAGATAATTTGTACATAATTCTTACTGAACAAAAGATCTAAGTCATCTATGACTATGCTAATGTACATATGTGTACACTTCTCTTGTCCTCTGATTGTAATCTTCTTCCACACTTTAGGAATTGATTCTTCCTTCATCATTTGATCTTCCAAGCCTTCAATTGGTGATTGGTCTGCACCAACACGTATCACTACGGAGGGGATTGTTTGCCAAGGGGATTGTTTCAGTTTCAGTTTCAGTTTCAGTTTTAGTTTCAGTTTCAGTTTCTATTTCAATTCCAGAGCTAGCACCAGAACCTATGTTTACACCTATGTTTACTCCTTCGGCTTACTCCAAGGCGTTGACTAAGGCATCGACTAAGGCAAAGAACTTAGGCAATACATTGGCACCCAAGGCTCCCTTGGCGACTGTTGGCTATGCACGAGACAATTTTAATTTTGAGTGGCAATAGAGAGTTTTAGATTCCCTAAGGTAGGAGGATTTGAACGCACAACCTCCTACTTACAAGGGAAGTACTTTAACCACTACTCCATCTCTTTGAGTTATCACTCTATCTCCCTTTTGTCATATTTACATCAACTTTCACCTCCCTCTTCCTTTTACAATTCCCAAGTTGAGCTCACACATGTGGAAGTGCCCGTCGATTTTCCTAGGGGAGTGCATCATAAAAAGGGCATAACTTTCACTATATAACTCAGATTTTAGAATATAATATATTGTTGGAAAGCTCTCGGAACAAGCTTTTTAATTAGTCTATTAGATTGAGGATTCAAAATAGTTTGAAAGAGGGATTTTATTCTCTAGATATGGACCTTACAACAATGGAGCATTTTGGCAATTCACCTTTACCTGGGGTCTCACTCGAGCAACAATTAGAGATTATGCGACAAGAACTTCAAGCAACTCAACAAGCTATACAAGAACACGATGCTATGCTCCAGCAAGTACAAAGTGATGATCGTAGCTTAATCACTGCACAAGAAGAAGGTGCAAGTTCCAAGATAGGTGCTAAGAACTTCCAATTCTCTAGATGCGATGGACGAAAGGATGACCGATTTGTCCTGTCATGGCTCTCTCAATTCGACGATTTCTACTCCGATGAGTCATATTCAAAAAATGAGAAAGTTAAATTTGCTACCAATTATTTGGTAGGAAGAGCTCAACTTTGGTGGAATGATCTTTGTCATAGTGCAGATTGTCCAAGCACATGGAAGGCCTTTCAAGAAGAGTTTAAGGATTCTTTTCTACCATTACAATTCAACCTACATATTCAACAATTGTGGGCTAAATTTACATGGATGGAAGGTGATACATTGACAACTTATACATACCAGTTCTACCAATACTTAGTAACTCTTCGCTTGCTTGAAGATGTTTCCAATGATACTATGAAGAATACGTATGATGATGGGATAGATAAGGAGGTTCAAGCAAAGCTTCGATTATGCCAACCTACATCGCGTCATGAAGCTATTGCCTTTGCTCATGATGCGGAGAATGAGTACCAATTGATTATCAAGAGGATCCATTTGCACCAGCCACATCAACAATAACAACCTTTTTGCTAGTCTAATTTTCTTTGATTATATGTAATGCATTTACACATAGAATTTAGTATGTAGGATCATACTTTAGATATACTTTAGATATACTTTTGATAATTTTTGCATATCATTCCCAATTCATTAAACTTTCAGGTTTTTGATTCCATGCATGTGTTTTACATGGTTCATGCTCAATATTGTTCAGTGATGGGACACGTGACTTATCATCCATGTCTATTTTTATATTTATCAACAGAGTTCAGTTGCTTGTCAACTGGGAGGCATATTGTATATTATGGAATCATGGAAGTTTAAATGGATTTTTAATGTTTTTAATGTCTAGAAGGTTTTAATGTGGTTGTGTTTGATCTAGCAGGTGAAGAAGCATGAGGGCATGGATACAAGTGGATGCGCGTAAATAAATAAATTCGAAGACTAAATCAAAGACTTCTAGAATATTTGTATTTAGGTTTATCTTGTTGAAAAAGTAGTGGTTCGCTTTAGAAAGCGACATCTTTTGTAAATAAAGTAGATTTTCCTAAAAGACGCTTCTAAAAGCGAAGGCCCTCATGTAACTTCTATTTTTAGGATGTAATAGAAATAAATCTATAAATACGTGTACTTCGAGAGACTCGTCCATCAGAGTACACGGGAGGAGATTGCACCCAATATCGCATCGATTGTTTCTCTATTTTTTATTCCTGTTTCGTCTTCTTTCTGCCTCTGTGTGTGCGTGTGCTAAAGGACCTGATAACAAAAGCTAGAACCTTGGAACCATGATGTCGAAGCATCAAACACTAGAGCACGACATAAGACTCTGGAATCCATAGGCCACCGGGGTTGTCGACGCACACCAAAATTGTAGGACACTGAGCCTTCCAAACACCTAAACTTGATAGCCACTCAGAACCCTTTGCTTCAAGATCTAGATGCCTTCTACTCATGGGACAATGTGGAAAGATACATCAATGTTTGTAGAGATGCCCACCATCAAAGGTCCCTCCAACTTGGAGCAGACAAAAGTAAGGTTGGAGATCAAATAAGGGGAAAAGGTCATACTTACACCCGAGGATCTAAAGAAGCGAGATTGATGGGGACTTATTCACTGAATCATTCAAAAATGTGCCTTCATTATTCAAAAATGATAAATTAGGTCAAAATATGATTATACAAGAATTGTTATCAACAACAGTCTAGGTGTGACAAGGCTTGAGCCTAGAGGCATTTACAATCGGAAGAGGCTCATCCTCTAGAGTGGGAATTTGAGATGCTCCTTTGCTAAGGAGCCTAACTAATTTGTATGGTCCTTCCCAAATCAGAGTGAATTTTTCTCTCTTTTGTGTCTTCTTGAAAGGGTTACACTTCAATGCTTTAAGGATGAAAATCACCTTCTTTTAGATCCATATGAGAATATCTTTGAAATCCTAGAACAAAGTGATTATCTTCCACAAGAGAATGAATTCCCCTTGTAGCTTGGTCACTGGTGGAACTTGTGTCGTCACCTTTTCAAAATTTTCTACCGGGTCTGATGGCTCAAGCTCAACACTTTTCCTAGATTTATAATCTCTATCTTTGATTAGTTATCTGGAACTATCATAGATCTCTCTTTTCTTGCTCTTTGAAGTCTTTTTTTGTAGCCAACCTAGAGATTTCTTTTTTGTGAGCAGCTACACCATCTCTATACCCTTTAGCAGTTGTGGCTTCTCTATGGTTTCCTTGTACTTCTCTAGACCCAGGCTCTTGTTTATGCTTGGCCTATCATGTGTGGGATCTCTTAGCCTTAGGACTTCTACTCTTGAGTCTTCCCCTTGTTTGATGAGAGTTTACTAAAATTACAGTATAACATAGAGGAGATTCTACAGCCATCCATCTCAACAAGTGCATCTTTGAATATGACATTCAACCTTGGAGAATCTGGATCTTCTTCTACTGATTCTACTAATGAAATAGTAGTGCCCATTCTAGCATGACATGGAACTATTTCCATTTGGAGTTACTTCAGTACATCTCGATCGTGCACCCAAATATAGCTGCATCCCTAATCATGGATCACCTTAGCATACCTCACCCAAGGTCATCCCAAGAGCAAAATTAAACCGCTTGGTTAGAGAGGAAGCTTTAGAACCACAAATCCCAAGTTAAACTCATGACCACTCATTCCATGATCTCACAAGCTTCACATTGCTCTGATTTGACATGGTCAAGTTGAATTGTGCATCTATAGATGGTCGGAGGCCTAACCTCTGCATTGTTGCTTCAGGCATAAGATTAATACCTAACCCATGTTTTATTATGTCTGCCTTAATCTCTTGATTGACTATTTTTATTGCTTCTCATGGGCTGAAATAATCGATTAGCAAGGCTTGTGTCACAAAATAGGTGCCATGACCATTTTTTATTGACGTTGCTACACCTAGAGATGCCATAGGGTTCAACATTTCACTCGAGAATCAAGCATCCATTTTCAATAAATCATAGAGACTTACCTATTGGTAGGTCTTCTTCAATATGTTACTAATAGAGAGAGGAGTCATGGGTACTATTCTCTAGGTCCAATTAGGCCATCCAAAAGGTATAATCAATACTCTTCTCTCAGCCTTGCCCTTTTTTCCTTATCCTTGCACAAGTTAACATCCTGGTCAGGTGTTAGAGTTTCTTTTTGTCTTGTTTTAGATATTTGACTTTCTTTCTCTATGCAAGATCCATAACTCTGATCTTGATTCTTCCATACATTTTGAATCATTTCAACTCTTAGATTTTTATTGCTCTATGCTAGATTCCTCACTACCACATAGCCTCTTTTATACGCTGGCTTCTCTAGTATTTCTACCTTCCTCCTCTTGCACTCGTTAGGCTCTAAGGTGCACCCCGATTGGTAATATTTTACTCACTCACTTAACATTGGTAGTAGGTGACCAAAGTGGTGTGCATTGTGTGAAGGGGGATGATGTTCCAACGTACCTAGTGGTTGTAAATGCATTATTGTGAAGCCAAGGAGTTCTACTAAGCATCCCTTGAGTCAACATGGTAGGTGTAAAGCAGCTTTTGTGCAGCACCAACTCATCTCTAGAGCATACCCAACCATCTCCTAGAAATAAGAAATCAACATGGGAGATGTTCCTTCATCAATAGAAAAATTGGATTGAGTTAATTACTCAACTTGGTCACTTAGAATGGAAGCTTACCTTAGCGAGAACACTCTATGGTTACATCTTTGGAGATGAGATGATGCCAATCCTTAGAAGCAAACGATAACCAACTCAAGAAGAACAAGAGAGGTTAACGACATGGTGCTCAAAGGATGCTCTAGCCACATCATACATTCTTAACTCCGTCTCTGATTTTTTACTTCCACACATCAGGAACTCCAAGACTTCACAAGAGACTTGGAATGATCTTGAAGCATTCTTCTCATCAAGTACCAAGGCAAGAAAAAACCAACTATGGATGGAGTTCACTACACCCAAGAAGATGTCGAAGCAAATTGTGATTGATTTTGTCACCAAAATGGACATAGCATATCAACTTGGGAGCATTGGAGAAGTCATTGATGAAGAGCAAATAGTGAGGCAAGTGATCAATGGAATAAAGAGAGATGACAAATGGGAAGATTTCACCACAACCATGGACCTCTACATGGATATGCAAGTTCTTGATTTCAACACTCGCATGGAACAATTGTTCACACATGAGGAAAAGCTTACAAAGAATGGAGAAAACTTAAAAGGTAATCAATCCTCTACCCTATATATAGATAAGAAAAGGAATAAAGATGGTCAAGGCAAGACTAAAAAGTCTATTGCTCTCAAGCAAACTTTGCAGGTAGAGGTAGAGGTTCAAGAGGAAGAGGTAGAGGAGGAAGACAAGGCAATGGGATATCTTAAAGCTCCTCTCCATGTGCCATATGTGGCTTAACTAATCACATTACTGAGAATTGTTTCAACAATCCTAGAAATGAAAGAGGAAGAGGCTACAAGAGAGGAGGCTATGGAAGCTCACGAGGAAGATTCAACAACAACTATGCAGATGATCATACTCAAGAGGAATCATTGCTTCTAATGAATATGACCATGAAGCAAGGTAATGCAGATGAACATGTATTCTATATAGACTCAAGGTGCTCAAATCATGTAGCAGGGAATGTAGCTTTACTCTCAAACTTAAAGGATCCAAGAAATAGACATGAAGTCCAAACAAGGGATGGCACAAGGCATCTAGTGGAGAAGATAGGCAATATAAAGACTTGAGATGGTAATATGAACCTATTGAGCAAGCTATTGTATGTGCCAACCATAACCAAAAATCTCATAAGTGTTTGTCAGATTGTTGACAAAGGATTGTAGGTTAGATTTACAAAGAATGAAGCATTTTTGAGGATCCACATCAAAGATTCAAGAGGATAGCAAGAGGATAAAAATGATGTAGACTATTTACATTTGAGCTCCAAGATACTAAGAGCATTGCTTTGTTCAATTATGGTAATAAAAAATTATCAGAATTGGAAATTGGGCACAAGACGTTAGCTCATATAAGCAAATGGGCTCTAAAGAAAATTAATAGGGATCAGAGTGTGCTTGGTTTACCAAATATCTTCAAGCAACACATGATTTAAAGATGCAGTGCTTGTCAATTTGGCAAGTCTCATAGGCAACCATTTATAGAGAAGGGATACATTCATGGAGACCTATTGGAGCTAGTCTATAAAGATGTATGGGGGCCAAGCAAGGAGCCGTCTATCTTTGGAGCCAAGTATTATGTGTCTTTCATTGATGATTGTAGCAGATGGACAATACTATACTTTATGAAGCTTAAAGATGAAGTGTTGTCTTGTTTCAAGAAATATCTAGCACTTATTGAAAATCAAACAGGAAAGACTTTTAAGAGGCTAAGGTTAGATGGAAGGGGAAAGTATTTCCCCCATGACTTTGATGCTTATCTCCAAGAGAGAGGAATCAAAAGAGAGATTACAACCAGGTATATTCCAGAGCAAAATGGAGTGGCAGAAATGAGGAATAGAACCATAATGGAGGCTACAAGGTCAATGCTAAATGAGAAGAAATTACCCAATTACCTATGGGTAGAGGCTGCGTGCACAGCCACCTATCTAATCAATAGAATCTCATCAAAGGCATTTGATAGGATGACATGATATGAATCATGGAATGGAAGAAGACCTAGTCTTGATCACTGTAGAATCTTTCGGTGCATAGCATATTCACACATACCATAACACATTAGAGGCAAATTGGATCAAAAGGCCAAGAAAATGCATATTCATTGGCTATGACCTTAATCAAGAAGGTTATAGGCTATGTAATCTAAGTAATAAAGGTTTCATTGTTGATAAATATGTTATTTTTCATGAAAACAAATCTTGTTTTGAAGATGATTGCAAGAAAATCAAACTTTCCTATGACCTAGAGGAAGAGTTGTTGATATATTTAGGTAGTGCTGTGTGTGAACACACTAGGACCGTCGGGGCACTCTTTTCCCTCTTTAGGAGGTTTTTTCCCCCCGGCTTGTATATATGCCTATTGCCCTAATGGGCTACTTATCTTTGTACATTCTCTAGTAATACATTTAGTATTGTGTGTTATGCTCCAAGCTTCTTCTTCTTCCTTGTGCTATTCACGTGCTTCTGCAGACGTCTAACTCCAACAATTGGTATCAAAGCAGGTTGCCGCTTCATCTAGGGCACCACCGACACTCCTCCGTTTGCAATCTCAGATTCGCACGAAATTTGGTGAGCATACTCAGGGTGTTTTAGAGATCAAAACTGCTTCGCTCTGTGGTGCCGAAATCGCGATCTGAGCTCGTTTCGACCTCCGAACACACTGTATTTGACTCAAAGAAGATACATTCAGGATCTACTTCTCAAGTTCAAAATTGAGAACACTAAACTTGTAGGTACACCTTTAAAGATGACTCATAAAATTAGTGTTGATGAAGGTAAGAAAATTGAAGACATTAAAGAGTATCAAAGCTTGGTAGGGAGCTTGATATATGCTACTCATACAAGGGCAGACATCTCATATAGTGTGGGAGTGCTTAGTCAGTTCATGCACTTGCAAAGAAGACCACACATGGATGCAGCTAAGAGAGTACTTAAGTATCTCAAAGGTACAATCAACAAAGGTATATTCTATCCTTACTCTTCAGATTTGGATATCAAAATCTATTCAAATGCAGATTGGGGAGGAGCTAGGGATAATAGAAGAAGTACTTCTGGTTACTTAGCATTTGCAGGTTCAAAGCTAGTGTCATGGAGTTCCAAGAAGCAACCAATAGTTGCTTTATCCTCGAGTGAAGCAGAGTACATAGGCTTGACCATAGCAACTCAAGAGGCAATATGGTTAAAAGCATTGTATACAGATTTGGGACTTGTGAGTTCCAAACCCCACATATTTGGAGATAGTGTAAGTCCCATGCATCTAGCAGCAAACCCTATTTTCCATGCAAGAAACAAACACATAGAGGTTCATTACCACTTCATCAAGGAGAAGCTCATGGCAAAGGATATTGACATTTCTTTTGTTCCTACTGAAAAGCAAGTAGCAGATATGATGACAAAGGCACTTGATGGAATAAAGCTTTGTAGATTCAAAGCTATGGCAGGGATTCAACCTATCAGAGAATGAGGACTCAAGCATATTTTAGCTTGAGGGGGAGCTCTTGGAACATCAAGCTTACACTATGCTTGAGTTGGATTTGATCTACATCAAAGGCTGTTGCGTCGAAAGAATATCCGTTGGAGAGTTCTTTTATTTATGCTCACTTATTATACTTTTTTATTTATGCTCACTTATTGTACTTTTGAAAAAAAAAAGATTTTTCATGGATCTTTTACCATTGTAAAATCCTTGAGCTTTACACATGTAAAGATAGAAAGATAGAGCCCAAATCCCACAAATTTTTGGTGGTTGAGTTGCATTCAATCAAGCAATCAATCACCTAAAAGTAGATCAAACTAGATCTTCACTTTTCCTAGATTGTAGGAAAGTGAATTGATTCCCTCCAACAACCATTCCCACCTTCATTTGAATTCACAATCCACTTGTAGAAGTCATGGAACACTCCTAGATTCTATATAAAGACTTGAAATCACGTGTACAATACATGGAAGCAATATACATACACTTGTGACCATCATTGTCTTGCTTCTTCAATTTTCTGCATCATCTTCTTCGCCAACAATAATCTTGCAGAGGTTGCAGGTCTCTCTCTCGAGCTCCAAATTGAGTGAAAGATAGCTCATTGAAAGGATATTAGTGTCTAGTTTATGCCCATAAATATTCATAGCATTTGGTTTAGTAGATTGGGAGAAAACTCAATTTTTCTGTCTCGGGGTCAATCTTGGCATATTCCTGAAAAATAGGAAGTACCACCGGTGAATGTCTGATTCATTCCTATAGCATATTTTTCTTATTCCTTATACTTTTGTGCATTATATACACTAAACCCTATGTTTATCACTCCCATAAAAGGATTTCTTCTAATTGTAATCATGCTCGTCGCTATGGGCATTTGAAGTTCATTGTCTCTTCCATAATAAGTTTTTTAAGCTAGTTGATGCACAAACCTATCTATTTTGTATCAACTCATTCTCCTTGATGCTCCAAAGTACATAGTGCATTTCTTTGCACTTATCGCATGCCCATAAGGTCTATTTGAGTCTCCATCAGCTCAAGGGCTGGTCTTGTGCCGGTTGGCTAGACCAAGCTTCATCGCTTTGAAACACACTTTTCGACCTCCTAGAAGCTTCTTCAAGTTCTTTCAATAAGCATCCCTAGAGCCAACTTGGTAGTTGTAGAGCAGGTTTTGTGCAACACCAGCTCATCTTTAGAGCATACCCAACCATCTCCTCACACTTCGAACAGTCTTTGGTATAGTGATCGTGCAGGTCCAACAAGTTCATACAAGGTGGCGCATTCTCCAACTAAAGACATCTACATTGGTCTGACTTGCAGGATCATTTTCATGTTAGAGTTAGATGAAGCCAAACAGAACAGTGGCACTCCATGGGCATTGCCAAGGAAGATCTCTATGATGTAGCCATTGGCTACATCATTGGAATGGAGCTCTAGGGGATCATAGTCCATTGTCCTGGTACACGAGATGCTATGGCTTTACCATACCCTTCAAGTAGTAACATTCCCTCACTTTGTGTCTTAGTTTCCCATAGAACTGGTAAATGATTTTGTTAGGGCACTTAGTGTGTAGATCCCCCTACTAATGGCCTATGTTAGACCATAAAGTGGCCTTTGCTTCCCTTCTTGTAAGTTCTTTGAGCTCTCATCAGAGCCATGCAACTATATCTTCCTCGATGTTTACAAACCTTTGCTATGTTTGAACATTGTCGGACTCTCTTTTGAGTTGTACCAAAGACTCATCCCATCATCCTAAATGGGAGGCAGCTTAGCTAAAGTGAACTCAGTCCTACTCTATGCAAGTTGCCATGGCCACAAATTCTTCTTGTGGATCATTTGGTGCTAATAGGTCCCAAAGCTTATGTGTCCTTCTGATGGGGAACACTTTCTCTAGTAACTTCTTGATGAGGAAATCACGAGGAGCATCTTGCAATTTGTTCACCAAGTCCTTCCTTCACTAACTCAGCGAAGGACTCACCTTTCTTCAAATGGAGATCTTCTAGCTCATTGAGCACTTGTTGAATCTATGGAGTTTCCAAGTATAAAGGCAACAAAGAGCTCTTCTTTCATGGTTTTCTAGATTACAAAGTGGTCTTCTTCAAATCAGTGAAACAACTTTTCAGTTAGCCCAGCCAATATCTTCAAGGAAAGAGCCATAAATGTGTGAGCTTGAGCTTCCATACTATGGTTTTTGAACAAGGCGAGGAAGCATGTCACATGGACCTCTGGGTCTTCATTTTATTCTCCCTAAAAGATTGAGAAGTTGATGTTGATGGGGAAAAAAAGGGATGCAAGATCTCCTTGCACCATGTCTAAATTTAGAAGGGATCCCATGTGTAAAGGATGGTGTTGCTGCTTTTCTCTATTAGGCTTGGGTCTTACTACGACCAAGGGTACTACAATTAATGGCTCTAATAGTTGTACCAATGGGACTAAGGGAAGTATGACAAGATTGGGTACTAGATATCCTTCAACAACTATGGCTCCTCTATATTTTCCTCATACTTCTCTAGCCCTAGTCTCTTCCTTATGCTTGGCCTATCATGTGTCGGTTCTCTTAGTCATAGGACTTGTACTTCAGAGCCTTGCCCTTTGTCCAATGGGCTTTACTAGAAGTAGTAGTATAACACAAAGAAAATTTTGCACTCATCCATCTCAGCAAGTCTTCATCTTCAAATATGCCATTCAACCTTAGAGGATCTAGCTCTTCTTCTTTCAATGAAATAGTAGTGCCCATCCTAGCATGGAAAGGCCCTATTTCCATATGCAATTGATTCAGCATATCTCGATCGTGCACCCACATATATTGCATCCCCAATTGTGGATCACCTTAGCATACTTGATCCCCCATTGCTTGGTGAGAGAGGAATTGTTATAACCACAAAATCTAGGCTAAACGCAGACCCATGTACTATCAACACCACTCACTCCACGATTTTGAAATGCTTCACCTTGTGCTGATCTACCATGGTGATGATGAATTTTGTGTCTCTAGATGGTGTGGGGGCCTAACCTCTGTATTTTTTCTTTAGGAATAAGATTAATACTAGACTCGCCATCTATAATGACCCCCTTAATCTCCTAAACAACTATTCTTATTACTACTCATGGGCTAAAATAATCGATAAGTGAGGCTTGTGTCAAAAAATAGGTGTCATGACCACTATTTATTAATTTTGGTGCACCTAAAGATGTCAGGAGGTCTAACATCTCATTCGAAAATCAAGCATCGATCCCACAGCTATGGATCTATACATGGATATGCATGTACCAGATTTCAACGCACTCATAGGACAACTACTTACTTAAGAGGCCTAGCTTATCAAGAATGGAGAAAGCTCCAAAGGTAATCAATCTTCGGCTTTGTATACTGATAAAAGCAAGTGAAAAGCAAACAAAGGAAGAGGAAAGAAAGTGGATGATGAAGTAGGTACACATCAAGCTAATTATGCAGGTAGAGGAAGACATGGTAGAGGTAGAGGCAGAGGAGGAAGACATGGTAGAGGTAGAGGCAGAGGAGGAAGACAAGGCAAGGGGAGATCCCAAGACTCTAGATTAACTAATCATACAACTAAAAATTGCTTTAGGAATTCCAAGAATCAAAGAAGAAGAGGCTACAATAGAGGAAGTTATGGCTACTCAAGAGGAAGGTTCAACAATTACCATCGCAACCATAACAACCATTCAAACTATCAAGGAGGCAATAGAGGAAGAAGAGACTTCAATAACTACACAGAAGACTCAAATCAAGAGGACTCATTGCAAATCATGAATATGGCCATGCCACAAGGCAAATCTCATGAGCATGTTTTCTACATAGGTTCAGGTTGTTCTAATCATGTGGTAGGAAATGTGGCCCTCCTATGAGATTTAGAAGATCCAAGGAACAAGCTTGAGGTACAAACAAGAGATGATACAAGACACCTTGTGGAGAAAATAGGAAATGTAAAAACACCTGATGGAAACATCAACTTACTCAGTAAGGTAATCTATGTCCCTACCATTACAAAGAATTTGATAAGTGTTGGGCAGATAGTAGAGAAAGGGTTGCAAGTCACGTTTACAAAAGCAGAAGCATTTGTTGAAGATCCAAGTCAAGGATTCAGGAGAATTGCAAAATGTGAAAAGACAGGTAGATTGTTCACATTTGAATTACAAGATACTAGGATTATTGCTCTCTTTAATTATGGTAGTTAGACACTCATAGAATTGGAAGTATGGAATAAAAGGTTAGCATAGATTGGTGAAAGATCATTAAAGCAAATTTGCAGGGACCAAAGTTTACTTGGAATCCTTAACTTGTCAAAACAACACATGATTTATAAGTGTAGTGTGTGTCGATTTGGAAAGTCTCACAGGTTACCATTCATGAAGAAGGGATATATGCATGGAGATCTCTTGGATTTGGTTCATATAGATGTATGGGGACCTAGAAAGGATGCTTCAATATCTCGATCAAGGTATTATGTCTCCTTCATTGAGGATTGTAGTAGGTGGACTATATTATATTTCATGAAACACAAAGATGAAGTATTTTCATGCTTCAAAAGATATCTGGCTCTTGTAGAGAATCAATCAGGCAAGACATTAAAAAGGCTAGGGTCAGATGGAGGGCGAGAGTACTTCTCCCATGAATTTGACTCCTTTCTTCAAGAGAGGGGAATCAAAAGAGAGATACTGAAAGGTACACTCCTGAGCAAAATGGAGTGGCAAAAAGAAGGAATAGGACAATTCTTGAAGCTGCAAGGTCTATGCTAAATGAGAAGCACTTACCTATTTACTTATGGGCTGAGGCTATATCCACAACCACTTATTTGATTAACAGGTTACCTTCAAAATCACTTGATGGCATGAAACCATATGAGGCTTGGAATGGAAGAAGACCAAGCTTGGATCATTGTAAGAGTTTTGGATGTGTTGCTTTTGCTCATGTTCCTTCAGAGGTTAGAGACAAGATGGATCCCAAAGCAAAAAGGTGTGTATTCATTAGATATGACTACAATCAAAAGGGCTACAGAATATACAATCCACAACCAAAGGATCCTTGGTGAGTAGAGATGTAGTATTTTATGAGAATAGTTTTTGGTATGAAGATTCATGTAAAGGTCAACCTACCTTATGATCTTGAAGAAGATTTTCCAAAACTTGTTAAGGATAATTCTTCTAAAGTTGAAGAGTAGGATACCCCTGAAGATGATGAAGCAACTCAGTATGAAAAACTCAAAATCTGGAAGTCTAAAGGTAAAGAAAAAGTGTAGGAACTTGGACAAGAGGCCGAATTATCACATCATGGCCTAAGAACATCCATGAGTGAGAAAAGAAAACCTTTGCGTTCACTTACCTACTTCCTAGGATTGGAAGTTATCGACAAAGATAATGGTTTGTTTCTTACTCAAAGAAAGTACATTAAAGACATGTTGGCAAAATTCAAGATGCAAGATTGCAAGATTGCAGGTACTCCAATGGAGGTTAATCATAAATTTAGCTCACATGAAGGTGAACTCATAGAAGATGTGACAATTTATCAAAGCCTTGTGGGTAGTTTGAACTATGCCACATTGACAAGGGTTGATATATGTTATAGTGTGAGTGTGTTAAGTCAATTTATGCACACACCCAGGAAACCTCACATGGAAGCTGCCAAGAGGATACTCAGATATCTCAAAGGAACCATGAATGAATGGCTATATTACCCTTATGTATCTCATTTAAGTTTGAAATTTTTCTCTGATGCACATTGGGTTGGATCCAAGGAAGACAAAAGGAGCACCTCAGGTTATCTTACTTTTGTAGGTTCAAAACTTGTTTCATGGTCATCTAAGAAGCAACCCACAGTTGCTCTCTCTTCCATAGAGGTTGCATATAGAGGTCTTGCCATAGCTACTCAAGAAGCTATGTGGATGAAGACACTATTCAAAAATCTTGGATTGGAATTTGGGACTCCAACTATTTTTGGTGACAATATGATCTCCATTCACTTATGCTAATCCAATTTTTGAAGCAAGGACTAAATATATTGAAATACATTATCACTATGTAAGGGAGAAGATTGTGAGCAAGGAAATTCAATTAACTTATGTGTCCACTCATCAACAATATGCAGATATTCTAACCAAAGCATTGGATGGTACAAAGCTTTGCAAATTCAAGGCTATGATTGATTTGCAGGTAATCTTGGAGGATTGAAGACCTCAGGCATACTTGGCTTGAGGGGAAGCTGTTGGATCAAGTCTATGACAAGCCTAAGTATTGGCTTGAGTCTCACAAGGTCATAGGAGAAGCTTTAAAGTGAAGACAATGTATGGAAATTGAAGAGTTCACTTGTGAACTATCCCTTGTAACTTTTTGAGTCTTTAGTTGATGTAAAAGTAAAGGAATCTAAGTGGCTGAGTCCACTTGATGAAAAAGGAAAGAAAAGCCACAAAGTTTTTATTAGGTGAGTAGGAGAATGAATCACTAAAAGATTGGAGAGTGATTATAGAAATATTCAAATTCAAATCTTGGCACCAAAGATCACTATAAATACACGGCCTTCTAGTTGCATTTGGGAAGACCTCCATGAGCTGAGCTTTATGCCATATCAAGGTGTGGTTTCAAGGCACACATATGTATCAGTAGGTCCACTTTATTATACAATCAATATACTTTCATTCTCATGATCATTTGATTTCATATTTTCATGCTCTTGTGAAGTGTTTTGTTCAATGTCATATCTCTCAGTTTTCTTAGTCAGATTGTAGAGATGATTTCTCTGAGCTTGGTGCATCATTTTCAGTGATTCAACTTGGTAAATTCAGCTCTCTAAGTGTAATATATACTCACAAATGTTCATTGCAATTGGATGTTTCAATGGTTAGTTATGTTCATTTGAAGTCGACTGTATCATTTCATTTTCTACTTCTCTGTCAGCACTCTCTCAGAGTAGTCATTTTCTGAGATTTTTTTCTGAGTGTGTACTTCACCATTTTCCATGCTTCAATGCTTGTTAGAATCAGCATACTTTCTAGTATGTGCCTACACCATTTCATAAGCATTGGATTCTTGAATCATGAGATATTGCCATATTTCTGCTCAATGGTATGCGTACTACTACAACCCGTGAAAATCGGGATGGTCCTATGAGTTCCTAAGTTCTTTTCCCCTTGTATAGTCCATCATTTTTGATAATAATAAGCTAATAAGAGTTCCCCCAAAAGGAATCTAGTCAATTGCTACTGTGGCTAGAGAATTGTTCAAAACTTTGGACAGGTGTATGAACATAAATACCAAGTTTTTGGCTCTTGAATGTACCTCAACTTATCTATTTTGATTCATCTTTTTGAGAGTGATCTTCCAAGGTACATAGGGTGTATAATACATCCTTTGGCAAGCTAAAGGGGCCCATCACATATCTCTGAAGTTCATTTGGCTAGTGTTGTGCAAAGTTTTTGCAGCACCACTTCATCTTCATCAACTACAAATCCATCTTTTCATAATACCCTGATGTAGAAAAATGACTGTACCTAAAAAAGTTGAACAGAAGTACTTGAAGAGTTAGGTTAAACATGTAGCAGAATTTGAGACGCTTATATTGGTGAACCAAAACTGGTATATATCTTTGGCACAAAAAGACAAAATAGCCTACACAAGCACTGTGATAGTGTGTTTGGAGGCCGAAACGAGCTCAAATCGCAATTTTGGCACAACATAGCAAAGCTGTTTTGATCTACTAATCACCCTAAGTATGCGTACCAAATTTCGTGGCATTTTGAGACCGTTACCGGAGGAGTCTCGACGATGCCCTAGCTGAAATGGCAACCTGCTCTAATACCAATTGTTGGAGTTAGACGTCTATGGAAGCACATGAACAGCACAAAGAATAAGAAGAAGGTTGGGGCACAACACACAATACTGAATGTATTACCACTAGCATGTACAAAGATAAGTAACCTGTTAGGGCTATAGGCGCATATACAAGTAGGGGGAAAAAACCTCCTAAAGGGGGAAAAAAGTGCCTCGGTGGTCCTAGTTTGTTCACACACATCACTAGCTAAATATATGAACAGAAGATATAAAAGAAGAAGAAAGTTTGAAATTTTGCAAAGTTAGTTCTTCACAATGGCAAAGACTATTTACAAAAGAGTCACAAGTGAATTATATACATATGCCCTAAATTTGGTCCTTTCACATAAGAAACCGGCACTTTCTCTATAAATCACTAAGTTCCTACTAATATACAAAGGTAATGTTACATTCTTCAAGGACCATGCATCTAGAGCGCTCCTCTAGAGCAATTACAAAGCTATTCAAGATTTTACAAGGGATTTTAGGAAAAGAAAACGGGCCATTTTATTGAAAAATTTGGGGGCATGTTCTTCGTCTCTTATTTCTTTTGCTTTTTGCTCCCTCTTTTCTTCAATCTTAGTTCTCTACAACACTCTTCCCCTCTTAGTTTTTGTCATCCCTTGATAGGCTTTTGTGGGTTTTCCTGAAACACCACAAGTGGCAGAACGTGGAATACATATGCCAATTTAGGCTTGTTGTCCTCAATCACCTCTTGCCAACTTGTTCCTCTATGAGCTGATGTTGTAATTTCCGTGTGTATGTTTCTTCTAATTGTATGCAACCAACGATTGAGGAATCCTTCAAGACTTAGAGGCAATTTGTTACCTTATCTGAGCCTTAGTCCAATGCTTCCATTTCACCCTTGATATTCCTTATCTTCATACACTAGGGTTTTTGCGTTAACTCTAGTTTCCACACATGCATCTCTCGATATAATGGCATCTCCCATAATGAAGCAATGCTATTTTTTACCCTATACCTCTTTCTAAGTTTAATTTTGATGGTGGTATTCAAACATCAAATTATAATTTTTTGTTTACACCCTTTGGGACCTAATGCCTTCTTTTAGCATGTATCTCGTTTGAGCCTGATTCGTGCCCTTGAGGTGCTCTAGGAAGAGTAATAATTTAATGAATCATTTTCTTTTTCTTTAAATTTTCTTCTTCTTTTTCTTTTGTTGGTTTGTCCCTCCACACATCCCTCCTCCTGAACTCTATCATCTCTGATAGGCTTTTGATGGTGATGTTGTTGGTACAATTAAAATCAAGCCCACATACTTGATTAATGGTCACATCTCTTATGGAATCCTATGTGATCATCCTTTTGTAAAAACTATTTACACTTACCTTTGTAAAAGTGTTCCACAATCACGAGGAAGTTAGGAAGCATCAAATCTCGAAGTTTTCGGTTGTTGAGTAATGAGAGAATATATACTATACTTTAGGATTCAATTTAAGGTGAACTATTTGAACTTGAATTCAAACATAGGCTCCAAACTCTAGTTATAAAAAGACGATCAAAAGACCCGTGTATCATCTTGACTACTTGAGATCATTGTGAATGGAGTTTATTGTGAAGTGAGAGCTCTTCTCATAGCTCATTCATCTCACACATTGAGCAATATATGATTGCCAATGACATTGTATTCATATATGATTCCTCTCACACATCTTTTGACCTTTATACAGATAAGAATAAAAGTAAGGAAAGGTAAAAGCAAGAAGAAACAAGAAGAGGCTAGTACCTCTCAAGCTAATTACACAGGTAGAGGAAGAGGTGCTAGAGGAACGGGCAGAGGAGGAAAGCAAGGTAGAGGGAGACCCTACAACAATCCACCTTGCAACATTTGTGTTCTTACCAACCACACGAAGAATGTTTCAAGAACACAAGAAATCAAAGAGGAAGAAGCTTCCGCAAAGGGAGCTATGGACAAGCCAAAGGCAGGTACAACAATGGAGGAAGCAACTATAATCATAACTACAATCAAGGTTACGAAAACAACAATTATCAAGGGAATTTTAGAGGAAGAAGATATTATAATAACTACATAGAAGACCAAGAAGATTCTCTACTCATCATGAACATGACATCTAAGCAAGGTAAAGATGATGAGCACCTTTTCTATACTGATTCAGGTTTTTCCAATCATGTGGCTGGAAATGTAGCTTTATTATCTGATCTTGAAGAACCCAAAGGGAAGCATGAAGTATAGATAGGTGATGACACTAAACACTAAGTCAAGCAGCATGCAACATATGTGGAAGACCCTCAACAAGGATTCAAAAGGATTTCTAAAGGTGAGAAATCTAGTAGATTATTTACATTTGATGTTGAAGACACTAGGAACATATCACTCTTCAATTACAAGGATAAAACCCTATCTGAGCTTGAGATATGGCACAAAAGGCTACGACACATAGAAGAGAGAATAGTAAAGCAAATGTGTAGGGACCAAAGTGTGCTTGGCATTCCCAATGTGACCAAGCAACATATGATATACAAATCTGGAGCATGTCAATTTGGTAAAGCCCATAGACAACCTTTCAACAAGAAGGGGTATATTATGAAGACTACTTGGAGCTTGTACACACTCATATGTGGGGTCCTAGAAAATATCCATCAATCTCAGGTCCAAGGTACTATGTTTCATTTATAGATGATTACAAGAGATGGACAATCCTTTATTTCATGAAGCATAAGGATGAAGTATTTACATGTTTCAAAACATACTTGGGATTCATTGAAAACCAAACAAGTAGAAGCTTAAAAAGGATCAGATATTATGGAGGTGGTGAGTACTTTTCACATGAATTTGATTCATTCTTACAGGAAAAAGGAATAAAGAGGGAAATCACAACAAGATATACTCCTAAATTGAATGGAGTGGCAGAGAGAAAGAACAGATTAAATATTGAAGATGCTAGATCAATGTTGAATGAGAAGAAGTTACCTAAGTACTTATGGGCAGAGGCTGTCTCCACAACCACCTATTTGGTTAACAGGATCCCATCCAAATCATTGGATGGAATGACATCCTATGAAGCATGGAATGGCACGAGATCTTCATTGGACCATTGCAAAATATTTGGGTGCATTGCTTATGCAAACATTCCCTCACATATTAGAGGGAAGCTTGACCCTAACGCTGAAAAATGTATATTCATTGGGTATGATCTAAACCAAAAGGGCTATAGGCTATACAATCCCACTAACAAAGCATTTATAGTTAGTAGGGATGTATTATTTTATGAAAATAATTTATGGTTTGAAGATGATTGTAGGAAGATCAAGTTATGATTTGGAAAATGACTTTCCAACTATCACTCAAGAAGATCAACAATTACCAAAAGATATCAATTCAGAGGATGAAGAGAAGATTGACTTCAAGGCTTGAAAGTCAAGAGGCAATACCAAACTCAAGCAATTGGAAAAAATACCAGAGTCCTCCAACCAAGCACTTAAGAGATCTCAAAGGGAAAGCAAAAGTCCCATAAGGTATGGCTATGATACGTAATTTGTCACAAAACATTCTGTGTATATCGCCAAAGACTCTATGATAGAAGTGCCTTCTTCATTTGAAGAGGCTAGAAAGAGGAGAGAATGGAGAGAAACCATTCAGGAAGAAGTAGAAGCACTTAAGGAAAACCATACTAGGGACCTAATACCCAAGAAGCCAAGCATGAAGGTAATAGGATCCAAGTGGATTTATAAAATTAAAAAGAATTTAGATAGTTCTATAAATAGGTACAAGGCAAGGCTAGTAGCAAAGGGGTTTCCTCAAACCCATGGAGTGGACTATGAAGAAACGTTTTCACCTGTGGCAAAGATGCCAACAATTAGGGTTTTGGTAAGCAATGCTACTTCTAAGAATTGGAATCTATATCAATTAGATGTCAAGAATGCATTCTTAAATGGATGGATATAAGAAGAAGTGTATATGGCACAACCACCAGGTTTTGAAGGGAAAGATAAATCAGGTTATGTATACAAGCTAAGGAAGTCACTTTATAGTCTAAAGCAAGCTCCTAGAGCTTGGAACGATATACTTGTTACCTATTTGCATGACCAAGGATTTGTGGCTAGCAAGGCAGTTTCTTCTTTATTTATAAAGAAGACTAACTCAAAGATGATCTACTTATGTGTCTATGTGGATGACAGTATCATTATAGGGAATGATGCTAATGGCATCAAGCAGGTTAAGGCTCAACTAATGGAAGAATTTAAAATCAGTGATCTTGATTTATCAACATATTTCCTTGGTCTAGAACTTATGTATACAGATTCTAGCATATTTATCACTCAAAGAAAGTATATTCATGATATGTTGGTAAAGTTCAAAATGGAGAATACCAAAATTGTAGGTACACCCATGGAACTCAACCATAAGCTTAGTTCTCATGAAGGAGAACTTCTTGAGGATATTATAGGTTACCAAAAGCTTGTAGGGAGCCTCAACTATGCTACCCTAACAAGAGTGGACATTGCTTATGGATTAAGCACACTGAGTCAGTTTATGCATGCACCAAGGAAGCCTCACATGGAAGCTGTCAAAAGGGTGCTAAAGTATCTAATGGGCACCATGAATGAAGGTTTTTTTTCTCCCTTCACTTCTGACTTAGAGATAAAAATGTATTGTGATGCAGATTGAGCTGGCTCCAAGGATGATAGAAGGAGCACTTCAGGCTACCTATCTTGTGCAGGTTCAAAGCTTATATCATGGTCATCTAAGAAGCAATTGCTGCTCTAGCACAATGTTAAGCACCACATTAAGAAGCTCCACCTCTTTAATGTCAATCCGCGGAAGAGATAGAAGTGATATGAAGATAGTGAATGTGAGATGTAGTGAGAGTGAAGGTGAGAAGCATAGAGATGCACACACATAAGGAAGAGACAAGCAAGACACAATGGAAGATAGGAAATAGACTCTATTACTCAAGATTACTCTTACAAGCTCAAAATAGCTCTAAACAATTCCCTACTCATACAAGTTAACCTCAAAAATGAGCTCTCTAGATCTATTTATAGTTTTTTGACTAGCTTTGACCGGTTTCACATCTAGTGTCTGACATAGTTAAAAATTAGGTTCTAGGCACTATTTGAAGGTGTAAAGGAGATCTAAAAATAGCCAAAATTGGTATGCTTGTTCTATTTAAGCTTTGCAAGCTCGAGGACTCCTCAACTTGCAGAAAATGGAGGATGTAATTACAAAAATTTGTGTTTCTATGCTACATATGGTACAAGAGTGATGAAGATCACTGTTGGGGTTGTGAGAAAGTAATATAAAACATGTTTCTTGGAAAAAATAGATTTCTTGGCTCCCCACTACTTCATTGTAATCCTCCTTCACATGATTCCTCGTCTTCTATGCCTTTGGCTACTACCAACACCCCCCCTCTCGCGTCTGTTGTCCTCGACAGAACCTTGTTGCGGGGTTTGTCGGATATACTTTTGTAGGAGGTCATGAGCAAGGGTGTGCTCCACGATGCAAAGACCTCATGCAAGATCAGGTGCAAGTTTTTCCCAGTCGATGGGTTGAGGTTCATTTGGTGGCAGAAGTCGATAGTGTGTGGAGTACACTAGTTGTTCATAGGCAAATAATTGAAGTAGGTATGTGGGCCTGCTTATGAAAACCTTGGAATGTTACTCCCAAAATCCGGTAGTAAACATCTCTTCAAATGTCGTCTTATAGCATTCCGGTAAATACTTGATTCAACAATGCCAGGCATAGCACACTCGGAGCCATGGCATTGTGCTCATATCATAGGCTAAGTCCTGGTTACCATGCTCAAATCGGGGGTGTTAACATGTAGTGCTTTGACATGACGGAAGATTTTAAATATAGTCTGCATCATATCGAATATTTTGACAGTCATATGTGCGACAACATCATTCATGTTGTGTAAGTGGGGGAGCCAGTGGCGAATGGTTGCCATCATGTATCCGACGGTAGGAGGTCCGCGCGGTGGAGTGAAGTATAGGTAATTAAGCCAGTCTTGGCACTGCTTATTATTCTGAACTTTGATTGCGAATGCCTTCCAGGAGTGGCGTCTTGGCATAGGTCTCCAACATGGGTTATACTTCAAATACAAGGGTGCCTTGACCCATGTGCTCATCATATCTAGATATTTTTTTAACAACTCCTATCACCAGTTTGGTTGAAAGATTTGACCTTTTTGTGCGTCCGGTGGCAAGCTGTCAGGCTGGAACTGAGTTGCATGTGATGGTTTCTTGCCCATCTCCTTTTCAATCACCAATTGATATTTTGCCATTAGCATGAAATAGAGTTTCTATTGAAGCTCATGGCCTGAGATATACCTGCGAGGGGTCAAGTGAGCAAAGTAAGGTGATTGTAAAATGTGTTCCTCTATCATAGCCATGGTGTGTAGTTGTGCCTCCACCCGTGCTAACTCGGTCTGTCCAAGTTCTTCTACTAACTTCATCCATGGGGTGGTTGGGAGTTCAAAAGTGTCTTGGCCTTTAGACATGACACATCCGCCTGGGATGGGTTGTGGTTTGTAGGCCTCTTCATAAGTTTCCTCCACTAGGATAGACACAGTTTCTTCATCATTTGGGAGTTCAAGTGGGGACTCAAGCCTATGGGCTCAGAAAAAGTAGCAATCTATGCTTGAAGAGTAAGTACCTAAGCGCGTAAAGTATTGAGTTCCTTTATGATCTCTAGAGGTGTGACTTCAGGAGCTGGTGGTGGTTTTTGTGCAAGTTGTTGGTACAAATTCCAAGCTCACACATTTGGCTTGAGGTTCATATAGACGTCAAGTTCCATGAGAACCATTGCTAGTGAAATTTATCCACTTATCTTTGTAAAAGTCATTTCTTTTGACCAGAGAATATTTGTAATCACCTATCCAAAACTCATGGACTGGTTAGTTAGCAAAGTAACTACCAAAGTGATAGAATATCTGCTAGGATGTAGGATCACTTTTTAGAGAGAGTCAAAATTTGAATTCAAATTCAAATCTGGTTGTAACACTTATATACGATAACTTGAAAAAGTCGCGGTTAGAAGTCCTTCTCCCCAAGTTTGTTCATTGCACTATTGTATGTGTGTAAGGCCTACATTGTAGCCTACACTATCCTCCATCATAAGCCTATGATTTCCAAGCCTATGATCTTGTACAACATTGTTCATTAGTACATTATATCTACATTGTTCATCTATGATATCTCTGTTGTAGTCATTTCTCACTGTCAACTTGTGCAGCTCATATCTCACTCATTTCTCCACCAAATTCCATGATCTATAGCTTGTTGGAATCCCTCAAAGTACTACGTGTTGACAAAGCTTGAAGCAAATCCATTCAGCCAATTTGGAAAAAAGCGCATCGAAGCACTCTCTGGTCAAACTCTACAGAGGTCCTAAAAAATCGGGGGTAATGATTAATTTGCTAAATTGATTTCTCTGTGTATAGTGGATCATTTCAAGTGATTTCACTTGGAATCATTAGATTCTAAGCTAATTAGATACCTCTAAAAGGAATTTTTTCAATTCCTACTGTATTGGTTGTACTAATCATTACAAGCAACAGGTGTATGATCCAAAATAGAAGGTTTTCTTGGATTCTTCTATTTTGAAGTAGTCTATTTTGATCCAATCTTTTCATACATCGTTTCCAAAGTACATAGGCACTTTTATGGTGTTTTTGGAAAGCTAAGAGGGCCCACATATCAACTCTGAAGTCACAAAGGGCTGGTACTAAGCACGGTTTGGGAGTACCTACTCATCACTTGGAGTGTCCATCCATCTTTCCCAACAGTGGTATCAAAGCAAATCTAAGGTAAAATGGGAGATGGTTTTCCTTCTTTCATTGATAAATTGGACAGGAACAAGTATCAAGCATGGTCTCTAAGGATGAAGACATACTTACAAGGAAGGAGCCTACATCTCAGGAGATGAGGAGATGTCCATATTCAGAAGCAAAGGACAACCTACAAGGGAAGAACATGAAAGACTCAACACATGGTGTGCCAAGGATGCATTAGCAAGGTCCTACTTACTTAACTCAATCTCTGATTTTCTTCTTCCACATATTAGGAACTGTAAGACATCCCAAGAGACTTGGGAAGCATTGTCTTCTTATTTCTCTTCCAACACAAAGGCCAGGAAGAATCAATTGTGGATTGAATTCACAACTTAAAGGAAGCAACCTAAGCAAGCTATCTTAGAGTGTGTGACCAAAGTTAAAGATGTAGCAGATCAGTTGGCAAGCATAGGAGAAGAAATTGAGGAGGAGCAGATTGTAAGGCAAGTTATCAATGGTATTAAAACAGATGACAAATGGGAAAGCTTCACAACTGTCATGGACCTATACATGGACATGCAGATTCTAGACCTTACCACACTCATGGGGCAACTATTCACCCATGAAGCCAAGCTCAACAAGAATGGAGACTCATCAAGAGGTAATAGCTCTTCTGCCCTATACACTAATAAGAGTAAGTCTAAAGAGAAAGGCAAGAACAATAAGGTAGAAGATGAAGGAACTACCTCCCAAGCCAACTATGCAGGAAGAGGTAGATCATCAAGAGGAAGGGGCATAGGAGGTAAGCAAGGTAGGGGGAGACCTTATAACTCCTCACCATGCAATATTTGTGGTTTATCAAATCATACTATAGATGAGTGTTTTAGGAATTTCAAGAATCAGAGAGGTAGAGGATATCAAAGAGGTGGATACACACAATCAAGAGGTAGATTCAATCACCATCGAGGATACAACAACAACTACAATAGCAACTACCAAGGAGGATACAAATCAAAAAAGGATTACAACAACTACACAGAGGAGCAAGAAGATTCTCTTCTAATCATGAACATGACTTCAAAACCAGATATAAATGATGACCATCTCTTCTACATTGACTCTCGATGCTTAAATCATGTGGCAGACAATGTAGCTCTTCTCTCTGACCTTGAGGAACCAAAGGGTAAGCATCAGGTACAAACAGGTGATGACACCAAGCACTCAGTGATCAAAGTTGGAAATGTTAAGACCTCTGTTGGGAACAAAAACCTGTTGAGTAGGGTTCTATATGTACCAACCATTACCAAGAATTTGATGAGTGTTGGACAGATTGTGGAAAAGGGTTTGCAGGTTAGATTCAACCAATATGGAGCATTTGTGGAGGATCCCAAGCATGGGTTCAAGAGAATTTCCAAAGGAGAAAAGACAGGTAGACTCTTCACTTTTGAACTTGAGGATACAAGAAATATTGCACTTTATAGTTATAAAGATCAAACTTTATCAGAGCTTGAAATTTGGCATAAAAGGTTAGGGCATGTAGGTGAAAGAACCTTGAAACAAATATGCAGAGATCAATGTGTGCTTGGTATACCCAATGTATCCAAGCAACACATGATTTATAAATGTGGTGCTTGTCAGTTTGGAAAGTCTCACAGGTTACCCTTCTCAAGGAAAGGCTACATGCATGAGGAGTTCCTAGAACTTGTTCATACAAATGTATGGGGACCAATAAAGGATCCCTGAATTTCTGGATCAAGGTATTATGTATCTTTCATTGATGATTACAGTAGGTGGACTGTATTGTACTTTATGAAGCACAAAGATGAAGTCTTCAGTTGTTTTAAGAAGTATCTTGCACTTGTTGAAAATTAGACAGGGAGAAATCTAAAAAGGCTAAGGTCAGATGGAGGAGGTGAGTACTTCTCAAATGATTTCGATGCATTCTTGCAGGACAGAGGAATCAAGAGAGAAATTACTACAAGGTATACTCTTGAACAGAATGGGGTAGCAGAAAGGAGAAATAGATTGATTATTGAAACATCTAGGTCAATGTTAAATGAGAAAAAAATACCTAACTACTTGTGGGCAGAGAGTGTATCTACTATCACCTATTTAGTAAATAGATTGACATCCAAATATCTTGATGGGATGAACCCATATAAAGCATGGCATGGTAGAAGACCTTCACTTGATCATTGCAGGATCTTTAGATGTGTAGCATATGTGCATATCCCTTCTCAGATAAGAGGTAAGCTAGACCCTACGACAGAAAAGTGTATCTTCATTGGATATGATTTAAATAAGAAAGGTTATAGCTTCTACAATCCTTCAAACAAGGGATTCATGGTTAGTAGAGATGTTGTCTTTGATGAAAATGAATCTTGGTTTGATAGTGAATGCAAGAAGGTAAAACTACCTCATGACTTGGAAGAGGAGTTTCCAAGCCTCACGAAGGAGGAGTCTACTCAGAATGACATCATCAACCTTGAAGATTTCAAGGCATGGAAGTCCAAAGGCAAACTCAAGATGAAGAAGTTGGAGGATATACCTGAATCATCCAACCAAGCAATTAGAAGATCACAAAGGGAGAGCAAGAAGCCAATCATATATGGCTATGACACTTCCCTAGTTACTAAGCACTCTATCTATCTTGCTAAGGATCTATCAATTGAAGAACCTACAACATATGAAGAGGCAAAGACCAAGGCAGAATGGAAAGGAGCTATGGATGAGGAGATTGAAGCACTCAAAGAGAGTGACACTTGGGAACTAGTACCAAAGAAGGAGTCTATGAAGGTAATTGGTTCTAGATGGATCTATAAGATCAAAAGGAATTCTGATGGGTCAATAAGTAGGTACAAAGCTAGACTTGTGGCTAAGGGTTTTGCACAAACCCAAGGCATTGATTATGAAGAAACTTTCTCACCTGTGGTCAAAATGCCAACCATCAACGTATTGGTAAGTGTGGTTGCATCAAAGAATTGGAACATGTATCAGTTGGATGTAAAAAATGCATTTCTAAATGGCTGGATTTCAGAGGAGGTGTACATGTCTCAACCTCCTGTCTATGAGGACCCAAACAAGGTAACATATGTATGCAAATTGAATAAAGATCTTTATGGATTGAAGCAAGCACCTAGGGCATGGAACCATAGGTTGACCACATATCTTCAGGACCAAGGTTTTGTCATGAGTAAAGCACATACTTCTCTATTCATCAAGAGAAGTAATTCAGAGGTAATATACCTATGTGTATATGTTGATGATATCATACCTATAGGTAATGATGTTAATGGCATCAAACACATCAAGAATCAGATGGTGAAAGAGTTCAAAATTAGTGACCTTGGATCACTAAAATACCTTCTCGGACTTGAGTTAGTCTATACTAACTTAGGAATTTACATTACTCAGAGAAAGTACATACCGGATATGTTGAAGAAGTTTCATTTGCAGGATGCCAAAGATGCAAGTACTCCAATGGAGGTAAACCTAAAACTAATTGCTCATGAAGGTGATCTACTTGAGAACATTTTAGGTTATCAAAGCATAGTGGGAAGCTTGAACTATGCTACCTTGACAAGGATTGACATTGCTTATGGAGTAAGTGTGCTAAGTCAGTTTATGCATAAACCTAGGGCACCTCACTTGGAGGCTGCCAAAAGGATCTTGAAGTACCTTAAGGGTACCCAACATCATGGCTTGTATTTCCTTTGATGCAGATTAGGCAGGATGCAAAGATGATAGGAGGAGTACTTCAGGATATTTATCATTTGCACGTGATAAGCCAATATCATGGTGTTCAAAGAAGCAACCTACTGTTGCTTTATCTTCTACAGAGGTAGAGTATAGAGGATTGGCCAATGCTACTCAAGAGGCCATATGGATCAGATTGTTGTATACAGAATTGGGCTTACATACTACATCTCCAATAATTTTTGGAGATAGTACAAGTTCATTACACCTTGCAGCTAATCCTATTTATCATGCTATGACCAAGCACATAGAGGTCCACTATCATAATGTGAGAGAGAAGCTATTGAGAAAGGATAATCAGTTGTCATATGTATCAACTAATATGCAATGTGCAGATTTGTTGACTAAAGCATTAGATAGTACAAAACTTTGTAGGTTCAAATTAATGATTGGATTGCAAGACATTCATGAAGATTGAAGATGAGGACCAAGCCCAAATGTTGGATTGAGGGGGATCTATTGGTACAAATTCCAAGCTCATACATTTGGCTTGAGGTTCATATAGACATGAAGTTCCATGAGAACCATTCCTAGTGAAATTTATCCACTTATCTTTGTAGAAGTCATTTCTTTTGACTAGAGAATATTTGTAATCACCTACCCAAAAGTCGTGGATAAGTTAGTTAGCAAAGTAACTACCAAATTGATAGAATATTTCCTAGGATGTAGGATCACTTTTTAGAGAGAGCCAAAATTTGAATTCAAATTCAAATCTGGTTGTAACACTTATATAAGATGACTTGAAAAAGTCACCGTTAGAAGTCCTTCTCCCGAGTTTGTTCATTGCCATATTGTATGTGTGTAAGGCCTACATTGTAGCCTACACTATCCTCCATAATAAGGCTATGATTACCAAGCCTATGATCTTGTACAACATTGTTCATTAATGCATTATATCTACATTGTTCATCTATGATATCTCTATTGTAGTCATTTCTCACTGTCAAATTGTGTAGCTCATATCTCACTCATTTCTCCACCAAAATCCATGATCTATAGCTTATTGGAATCAGCTCAAAGTTATCTACATGCTGACAAAGCTTGAAGCAAATCCATTCAGAAAAGTTTGAGAAAAGCGCATCGAAGCACTCACTGGTCATACTCTGTAGAGGTCCTAAAAAATCGGGGGTAATGATTAATTTGCTAAATTGATTTCTCTGTGTATAGTGGATCATTTCAAGTGATTCCTCTTGGAATCATTAGCTTACTAAGCTAGTTAGATACATCTAAAAGGAAGTTTTTCAGTTCCTAGTGTACTGGTTGTACTGAGCATTACAAGCACCAGGTGTATGATCCAAAATAGAAGGTTTTCTTGGATTCTTCTATTTTGAAGTAGTCTCTTTTGATCCAATCTTTTCGTACATCATTTCCAAAGTACATAGGCACTTTTATGGTGTCTTTGGAAAGCTAAGAGGGCCCACATATCAACTCTGAATTCACAAAGGGCTGGTACTAAGCAGGATTTGGCAATACCTACTCATCACTTGGAGTGTCCATCCATCTTTCCCAACACAAGTGTTCGCAATAGTAGCATTTTTTGGTCATCCTGGAGTTTCTGATATGCTTCATTCATATTTTCATAATCCTCTAGGAGTTGTGCATGATCATCTAATAATATCTGCATGGACTCCAATGGTACTGCTTTAAAGCGACGAGGACTCAGAGGTTCATCCGATTGATCTAGAGCTGCTTCCAAATTTTCTCTGTTCTATTCTTGCAATCGCTGATTCTCTTCCTTGGCCGCTGCGAGATGGCATTGTAACAGGCCCATATTTTGAGTGAGGGTCGCATTTCTAATTGTTTGAGCCCGTAATAGGTTGTCGATATCGGTAATGGCTTCCTTCTCCTTCTGTTCACTTTCTAGTTCGAGGGAGTGATAGGCCTCATGTAACTCTTGATATCGTGCGTTAAGTGAGGTGGTGTTGATGGTTAAAGAGTTTAATTGTGCCTATAAATCTCTAGTTGTTTGCTATAGTGTCTGGTAGCTGATCCCTAGAGATGCAAATTCATCTCGGACTTGTGTCATGCAAGAAAACATCTTGCAGAAGGCAGTGTCGATTGTGGGCGACAATATTAATGGTGGAGTGCGTGAAGATGTTGTGGGTGTGGTTGTTGATGCAAGGGGAAGGGGAAAGAGGGATGGGAAAGTGGATGTAGTTGTGACTGTGGAGAAGTGTGACGTTCCTAAATGAGGTGGTGAAAGAGGTGAGGTGACTGGTGGTGCAGTGGGTGGTGAGATGTCCATGTCACTGGACGTGGTGTCGAGTGCAGTGACTGTGAAGAGTGGTGTGATAGTGGGTGCGTGAGTGGGTGTGAATGCAAGACTTACAAAGGTTGAAGAATAAATTACAGATTGGGTTTCATGTATTGCTTGGTGGAGAGGGGAGGAGAGAGGGAATACAGTGGGGCGGGGAGGTGAGACTGGTGAGAAGGTCATTGGAGGAGGAAATGGGAATATAGGTCTTGGAAGGATGGGGAAAGAAGGAAACGATGGATGGAGAAATGGATTGGTTGGAATGGTGAGAGTCATAGGAGGAAGGATAGGTTGAGTGGGTGCAGGAAGAGTTTGAGGGGTTGATACAACGAGGGCTTTGGCTACAGTACTTGCTATGGACGTGGATGATCTAGGAGAGGTAGGGTGTACAAGGGAAGCTGAAGGGACAGGAGGTGAAAGAGGAGCAGGTGGAGTGGTGGGTACTTCAACGATGGTAGTGGTAGTTACAGTAGAAGGATGAGGTGGGGAGTCGATGACTATGGTCGCTTCTTCAATAGGATCTTCCGAAATAGGTTGTGCTTCCCTGGCATGGTGTGAAGCTTGGGCATCCGTTGGTATGCAAATATACTGACCTGGCTTGGATAGTAGACGGATTTGTCGTGGGTCAAACTTTGGTAGTGGCTTTCCTTGCAATTATTGTAGTGCGTCATTGGTTCCAACTGATTTAACCAATTCCCTGAAGCCTTGAATGAAAGCTTCTTTGAACCCTCTAGTAGCGAGTTCCTCTTCTAGAATTTCTTGACTTTTTTCTTCTGAGAGTTGTCTACATGCCCAGACTACCTGCATAGTGTGGTATAGTTTCTTGATTGTCAAAGTGTAGGCAACAACTTCAAAGGTGTCATCTTCATGCGTACTTGTGTCACCTTGAGCTTCAGTTTGTTGTTCTTGTTTGTCATTTTGCACCTCCTCTTGAGAGTCCTGGCTACCTGACTGGCTTCATCATCACCGTCCTCATCGTTAGTTTTGGTTCTCTCATCTTCTGACCTAGAGACTACTTGCTCTTGTGGTTGATCAGGGGGTGTGGTAGAGTAGCTGGGACATTCATACTCTTGTGAGAAAAATTTCCCTTCTGAAAATTGGAATTCATTGGAGAAAGCATCATGCATTTCAAAGTCAAAGGTGGTTTTAGTTGGTTCTGCCTCCAAGTTGGGTATGGGGAAGGTAAAGGCTTCCGTAGTGATAGTGGTGGGAATTTCTCCCATTGTAGGGTTGGGTTCTTGACTGGGGGTTGCTTGAGAGGTCACCGCATTGGTAGTACCTTCTGTGATGATAGGTCGTGAAAGGCATATACGGATGGGTTGTATAGGTGTGGGGGGTTCTGTTGGTGACTGTTCAGGGGACGGCTGAGGTGACACGGACTCTAGAACTTGCAAACATGGGATAGAACCACGCATGCATTTGCCTTCCCATCCCTTGCTAGTTTTCTTGGCCTTTTTTGTAGTTCCTTTGAATGCCTTCAATTCTTCACTAGTCATCGCGTGTTCTATAGGCAAATCATATGCCAAACACATGTAGACAATTCGAGTAAGAGTGCAACAACCGTGGATGACATGCTGTCTTTCCCATCTTTGCTAAGCCAAATACAACTGCTTAATAATCCAACTAGCCAAATCTATGGTTTGTGGCCCAATGCATGCTAGATATAATCTGAGCAGATGCATTTCTGAAGGATAGTAAAGCGATCCTGAGCTGGGAATGCAAAATGCTGCATACATATGTGTAATAGCTTAGAGAGTTCTAGTGTGATGGTTGAAATATCTGCCCATTTCAAAACATCCCCGTGCTTCAAGGGTTCTAGAATCAGTGTTTCATGCTCTGTCAACATATCCCATGGATCTTAATTGTTGCTCGAATCAAATCTTTTGAAAGATAAAACTTCTTGTACGAGGTGTCATTTACCAAAGATGGAAGAATGAAAGTTCCAAGCAAGTCCTTGTTCTCGGAGGCCTGAAGTGTAGTCACCAAATAGTAGCATCTATAAAAATCAGGTTTGGGCAATGGGTCACTAAAATATTCTATAAAACTACTCTAGCCCAAATGTGCTTTAACTCTTCTAAATTTTGGAGCTCTTCAACTTCTCTGGAGAAACATTGATACTTGCCCCACTTAATATTATCAAAACTCAACATGACATCAAAGATGAAGTCTGCATCCGCTAAGGGTCCTGGTAAACCTTGGAACCAATGAGAATTGTTGTGAACTTTTTTGGTGTATTCCATAGGAGGATCATCAATGGGCATTGGTCCTGGGAAGCCGTGAAACTCTGGCAGTTGTACTATAGGATATGAATCAGCCAGTAAATTGCCAAAATTGATCACCGGTGCACTGGGGCCAGCTACAGAGGGTCAATCTATCTGCATGATGAGTGATGCGAATGTGGAGGAGATCTGCTACAAAAAATTAGCACATTAGTACAGAAATTAATCATGATCCCATTAAAGTGAGACCGTAATCCCTTTCCATAACCGATGTGTAAGCTGGGTAGCCGAGTATTGTGAGGTGGTTTATGGAATGATTTTTGCAAGACTAATGCAGGTCTCTAGATACCTACATGCTTTAGATAGTGCATACATTGCTTGATGAGATGTTATTACAAGTGATGTTGGGTTAGTGTGGTTGAATTTATACAAAATTCAGTTGTGAAAGAATTATTACAAGGGGGTTAGTTATTCAGGATGGGAGTAATGTTAGACAATGGGTCATGATGATGCTTCTGGATACATTTCGGTATCCATTTCCTAAGCGTTGATGAGTGGGTGGTATGTTTCCGCTGAGGGACAGAAGGTGATATTGGATGTTGTGGTGTTGAGGGGTGAAGAGATTGTTGAGGGGTATATGTTACATGGCTTGAGTATTGAGCTATAATACACTGCTTGGGTACCCATATCTGTGTGGGTGTGGGTCGGTTGGTTAACAATTGCTTGGCGATCCAAATCTATCGGATGTTTGTACTTAGAAGAAGGTCGATGCGATGTTGAATATTGCCTTTGATTCTATTGAATCTTTGTCTTATCATTGTTTGCACTGTTCAAAATTGTCGGTGCTTTCTATCCCTTTGGCACCAATACTTATTTCATGCCCCTTGCTTTGTGATGCTGATATTGCTACCTTCTTTGTGTCGTCTGGTATGATCATCGGTTTGGGTTCCTCAATCGTGGTTGACTCCTTCGTGGTTGTAGGTGAGAGGTTTGGTTGACACTCTGCTTTGGAAAAGAACGGAGGTCCAACACTTGCGAAACTTGCCCATTAGGAAGTGAGGCATTCTATACCATAGATCTAGGCCAGTCCATAGTAAATGTGGAATGATAGGCACTGCAGGCTATAGTGCCCATTTAGTCGCTGATGCAATCCACCTGACCGTTGATGTAACCCACCTGACCGTTGATGGCCCCCATTTGTCCCAATTGTTGGGTGGTGACCCCTTCTAGTTTGTAAGAAGACCAGGGGAAAATCTGTTGACGTTCTTATGAATGGAAACTATCCATTGCCAAGCCCAAGTGGGTTGGTGTAGATGTAACGTGACTTATCTAGCCAAAGATCTTCTGGTCCTCCTATGCATGAGTTCATATGGTCTAGGGTTACATACCTCAGGCGGAGTGTTGTTAGGTGAGTCAAGTGGTATCACTCCCTGCTGGTCTAAGGTTCCAATCTACAAGGAGCCTTGCTTAAGATTTAGGTCCACTGAGTGATCGTATAGCCAATCTTGGCCAAGGATTAGGGATTTTATTAGGTCATCATCATGGCACACTAGGAGCTTCACTGTCATGGTCACTTTGTGTATGAGGATAGGAAGATCCACCTCACCCATGCAAGGGGTTTTCATGCCTCCTAGCCCTATGAGGTATGCCTCAATTGGTCGCATTTCTATTCTTGAGTCCTTATAGTGGGACCATCTAATTGCACTATTTGTAGCACCTGAATCAATTAAAGCCTTGAGCTCATGGCAAGGGTTTTCGTGCTCTAGCCTGATTGTAATGAATGGTCTTCTATCCACTATGCTAGGATGAGTGATTGACTTTGCTTGACACATGGCCGGGGTATCTGGGTGTTGTTTCCAGATGGTTATAATGTTCTCTCCCTAGTCCTTGTCTTCTTAGACATCTAACTCCAACAATTGATATCAGAGCAGGTCGTCGCTTCATCTAGGGCATCATCAACACCTCTCTGGTTGCAGTCTCAAAATCGCATGAATTTTGGTGAGCATACTCAGCGTGTTTCCGAGATCAAAACCGCTTTGCTTTGTGGTGCCAAAATCGCGATCTGAGCTCGTTTTAGCCTCCAAACCTACTATCGCAGCACTTGTGCAGGCTATTTCATCTTTTTGTCCAAAGGTATATACCAGTTTTGGTTCGCCCATATAAGCGTCTCGAAGTCTGCTATAAGTCTAGTAGAATTTGTCTGGGCCGTTTTGTTCAACTTTTTGAGATACAGTCAATTTTTTGCATCAAGGTATTTTAGTCACCGACCATGGGTGAAAGCAGTGATGTATTCCCTATATTGGCTGTTGAGGATAAGTTGGATGGTACCAACTACCCGTTATGGGCTTATATGATGCGACATGTATTGGTTGCAAAAGGATTGTGGAACATTGTGTAGGGTGTTGAAAAATGTCCTATCACACCTACAACTGTTACAACTGCAGGTACTAAAGCTGATGCAAAAGGTGTCGAAGATGATGATATTCTGCATATTCCTATTTGTGCTGTGGTTTCTATTGCACCTACTATAGAGCAGATTCATTGGGATGGAAAAGATGCTCAAGCACATGCATTGATAGCTTTGTCTGTCAAACATGCCATTATTCCTCACATTCACTCTTGCAGAATAGCTAAGGATTCTTGGAATACACTCACCACATTATACCAAGCTAGGAACTTTCATTTATATGATATTGACTCCTATTCTTGAGTTTGATACAAGATTCATTATTATGGGTCAATCTTTAGATGTTATTAGAGTCCTTTAAACATATTTCACTAATCAAAATTATGTTTTAAAGCCCAAGCATCTAATGATGATTGATCCAATAGTAATGCTACTATGAACACATAACTTGTGAACTTTTTAGCTTGTTTTAGGAAAATTTCATGGATTGGAGATCCATTTCTTGGAACTTTCTATTCCTAAATGAAAAGTTCACACTTGCTTCAAGTCCTTAGGAACTTATCTTATTTCCTAAAGATTGCTTAGCTAGTTGCATCATTTACCAGAGATGCAACTATAGAACCTAACATCCTTTTATTGACGTCAAAGATCAATTGATGTTGAGGTTCAACCCTTGATTTCCATCATAAAAAAATAGAAGGTTTATATATATATGTATATGTATATATATGTTTTTAATCTTGTGATATCCCAACTTATCTTTTTTGTCACAAATCTTTGTGAATGATGTTCCAAAGAACTTACATGTTCTTAGTGCATATTTTGGAATCTAAAGGAGTTTACTAGGTATTCCTAAAGCTTTTTTGGTTGGTGTTGAGTAGGTTTTTGCCCATTTGGATTGAGGTAACTACTCAGCATAGTCACTCAGAATGGAGGCTTATCTACAAGGAAGTAACTTATATGGATACATATCTGGAGATGATATGATGCCAGTACTCAGAAGCAAGGGCCCACGAACACAACATAAGCAAGAAAGATTGAATGTGTGTTGATCGAAGGATTCTTTGGAAAGGTCATACATTCTCAACTCTATCTTTGAACTTTTACTTGCTCACATTAGGAATAGTAAGAATTCTCAAGTGACCTCTAGAAGCATTCTTCTCCTCAAGTACCAAAGCTAGGAAGAATCAACTGTGGATGGAGTTTACAACACTCAAGAAGATGCCCAAGAAAAGTGACTAATTTTATCACCTAGATAAAGGACATTGCACATGAAATTGAAAGCATTATAGAGGTCATTGATGAAGAGAAAGTTATAAGGAAAGTCATCAATGGTATTAAAGCTGATGAAAAATGGGAATCCTTCACCAAAGCTATGGACCTCTACATGGACATGCAAGTACCTCACTTCAACACACTCATGGGGCATCTATTCACACGTGAAGCAAAGCTTGAAGAATGGTGAAAACCATAAATGTAATCAATCCTCTGCTCTGTATATAGATAAGAATAAAAGCAAGGATAACAAAGGGAAAGGTAAGAAATGTGATGATGAAGGAAGAACTTTGTAGGTAGAGGTAGAGCCTCAAGAGGAAGAGGCAGATGAGGTAGATCACATTACAGAGAATTATTTCAAGGACCCAAGAAATCAAAGAGGAAGAGGATACAATAGAGGAGGTTATGGAAATTCAAGAGAAACATTAAAAAACTCCTATGGATATGACAACAACTCATACAACAACCATTACCAAGGTGGATACAAAGGAAGGAGATACTAGAAAAACTACACAGATGATCAAGCTCAAGAAGATTAACTTCTTCTTATGAATATGACAATGAAGGATGGTAAGTCTAATGAGCATGTGTTTTACATAGACAAAGGTTGCTCAAATCATGTGATAGGAAATGTGGATCTACTCTTAGACTTGGAAGACCCAAAGAATAAACATGAAATCCAATCAGGAGATGACACAAGACATCCAATTGAGAAGATAGGAATTTGAAGACTTCAAATGGTAACATGAACTTACTAAGCTGAGTACTTTATGCATCTACCATCACAAAGAACCTTATCAGTGTAGATCAAAAGGATTGTATGTAAGATTTACCAAGCATGGAGCATATGTTGAAGACCCATATCAAGGATTCAAGAAGATACCAAAGGGAGAGAAGACAGGTAGATTGTTCACTTTTGAACTCTAATACACTAAGAACACTGCCTTTTTCAACTATGGAACCCAAAAACTATTAGAGTTAGAGGTTTGACACAAGAGGTTAGCTGAAATTGGAGAAAGATCCCTCAAAAGAATCAATAGAGATCAGAGTGTACCTCTACTACCCAACATATCAAAAGAACACATAATATACAAATGTAGTGCTTGTTAGTTTGGTAAGTCACATAGGAAACCCTTCACCAAGAAAGGCTATGTACATGGAGATCTCTTGGAGTTGGTCCACACAGATGTTTGGGGACTAAGCAAGGAGCCTTGAATTTCTAGATCAAGGTACTATGTGTCTTTTGTAGATGATTGTAGCAAATGGATTGTCTTGTATTTCAGGAAGCATAAGGATGAAGTATTTTGATGCTTTAAAAAATGCTCCACTCTTGTGGAGAACAAAACGAGTAAAACCCTAAAATGACTAAGGTCAGATAGAGGGGGAGAATACTTCTCCCATGACTTTGATTCTTATCTCCAATATAGAGGAATCAAAAGGGAAATCACCACTAGATACACTCTTGAGTAGAATGGAGTGGCAAAGAGAAGAAATAGGACTATTTTCAAGGTTGCAAGGTCCATGCTCAATGAGAAGAAACTTCCCAACTACTTGGGGGCAAAGGTAATATCAAGTACCACCTATTTAGTGAATAGACTTCCATCAAAGGCTCTAGATGGCATGACTCCATATGAGGCATGGACTGAAAGAAGACCTAGCTTGGATCATTGCAGGATCTTTGGGTGCATTGCATATGCACACATACCTTCACAGATTAGAGGTAAATTGGACCCTAAGGCAAAGAAATGTATATTCATTGGCTATGACCTTAATCAAAAAGGTTATAGATTTTACAATCCAAGAAACAAAGGATTCATTGTAAGTAGAGATGTTGTGTTTGATGTAAACAAATCATGGTTGAAAATGATTGCAGAGAGATAAAGCTACCTTATGACCTAGAGGAGGAATTTCCAACTTTGTCAAGAAAGAATGATCACACACTTGAAGCATCAAGTGGCGCTAAAGATGATCAAAAGACTCCAAGGAGAGAAATTAAATCTTTGAACTCCAAATTCAAAGCCAAAGTGAAGGAGTTGAGGGATCTAGCAAAATCCTCTCAATAAACAATCAGAAGGTCAACTAGAGAGAAGAAGAAGCTAGAAAGGTATGGCTATGATACATCATTGTCACGAAAGACTCAATTTATTTAGCACAAGAGTCAAACTCTAAGGAGTCCTCATCCTATGATGCAGCAAAGAAGAAACCTAAGTGGATGAATGCAATGGATGAAGAGATTGAAGCCTTACAAGAAATTCACTTGGAAGTTGGTACCCAAGACTTCATCTACGAAGATCATAGGATCAAGGTGGATATACAAGGTAAAGAAAACTCTAATGGAACTATCAACAGGTACAAAGTAAGACTTGTGGCCAAATGGTATGCACAAACACAAGGGATTGATTATGAAGAGACCTTCTCACTTGTGGCAAAGATGCCAACTATCAGAGTGCTTATTAGCATTGTAGCTTCCAAGAATTGGAAGATCTACCAAATGGATGTTAAAAATGCATTCCTAGATGGATGGTCCAAGTCCTCCAATAGTGCAATCAATCCATGATGATATCCATAAGCCTCTTCTGTTTGTGTTGGAGGACGACCCATTGCCAGCCCCTACAACAAATATACAAAATGTTAGATGAACATACATGACATGCTTAACACAAACAAATTCAATAAACCAAATGGTACTTACGAATTTGTGATGCATAATATCATATCCGTTGTTGCCCAAATGTGATGGTCCAACCGTATCTAAATGTGTGGTTGTAGTGTCTTGCTACTAGCGATATCGTTCAGGAGTCCACTGCTGCTCATCGAGAATCATATCCCACTCCTCAGCATCTAACCATACAGGCTTTGGTAAGCCTACTCTAAAAGCATCATGAGCCTCGGATCATCGATGGGACATAACTTCACATGCGGTGTGCAGAATCCACTTTGAATTGATAAGAGGATGCCCATGTGTTGGCCAGAACTCTTGGTTGGAGACATACCTCCAACGGGAGTAGCACCACCCACAGGAGTGACGCGAGCAAGAGTGACACCGATGGGAGTGGCACCGATAGGAGTAAGGCCCGCAGGAGTGAGGCCAGCAAGAGTGAGGCCGACAGGAGTGAGGCTAGGATGAATGCTACCATGAGCGATCCAGTACTATGATGCACCCATATACACAGTAGGTACCTCATATATGAACTCTAAGAATTGCTCCTCTGTCATGGAATGTGGAGTGACTAGAGGACTATCTCCCATCGTGATCTATAACAAAAGAACTCAAATAATTAGCATATGATAATAAAGGTAATATAGAGAAATAGTAGTGTACAAAAGAACATAGAAAAAAAAATAAACAAAAATTAGTATGTATAAGTGTTTGATTCAAAACTCCTCTATTCTGGCATCCTCTTGGAGATCCGATGCACAGAGAATATCTATCTCTATATTGGCGACTTCTAAATCTCTTCTTATGCTAGCTTCTTCTTGATCATCATCTCTTGCTTCATCGTGTATCGCATCTTCTTCAAGGACCTCTTCTTCTCGAACAATGATCCCTTCCTCCTCGACTATCGAATGAATCTCAGAGTCTACTACAGATGGACTTTCTTCTACATTTATGTTCTCAAAAATTTATCTACTACGTGGGGAGACTTGTAAAACAAATAGCCACTCTGGTTCTTTTGAATCTAGTATGAAAACAACTTGTTCACAGTGTTTGGGAAGTACAAATGTATCTCTTTCATCCGTCCATAATTTTGTGGAGTTGACTTAAGGCAAACCACTTTTATCCCGCCTCACTGTTCCATTTCTTCCAAAGGTGACTACTTTGAACCATTTCACATAAAAAACAAAGTAATCAAACTTCCTAAAGCATAGATTCAAGATATCTTGAATCACTCCACAATAATCTAGTTGGCTTTCTTCAGCATTATCGTCTCTTGCACTCACTCTACTTTCTTGCAAAAAGTTCACCATCACCCCACTATCAAAAGAAGATCTATTTTTATCGATTTGTGCGATCCGAAAGTGTCATCCATGAGACCATAATGCATCATATTTAGAATACTCCCAATCACATCCCTTTGCAAGTTCTTTTTGTTCTTCAGAGATATCTTCCCATTGCCTTTGCTTGTGAAACCACTATATCTAGCCATCTGCTTATTGGACTGCAGACACTACTATCTGACCATCCATAAATGGATTACAGATTGAGCGTCACGAGTGACACACATAGTACATATATCTTTGCTCCATTGTACAGTGGTAAATGAGCTAGCCTTTGCATGCTTTCGTATTCTTCATCCGCTTCTCATCATGGAAATTGTGTTGTATCCATGAAACTCATGACATCTTCTCCACCATCATGATCTTCGTCCATCACATAAAATGCTTTCAGCATTTCTTCCATGTGTTCATTCCATGCAATGCTATTAGTACCTTGTACTTCTAAATTCCGTTTTTGTTCTATTTTGTCCATGAGAGGTTATCGGTGCAATGTCCTTTGGGTTCACCTGCTCACCAGGGGACCATGCGAATGCTAGCATAGGTTTTGTACTTGACTTTTATCAAATGATCCATACTCTCTACCATGTGCAGTACAAATCCATCGTTTCTGATAAATTCTGATAGTTGCACTGAGTGCAAGGACATGCCATTCTCTACTCCGGATCCAAACTAGCCATTTGATAAAATATGGATATTTTAGATCATTTGATTTCTTTTATTAAACCTAAAAACCATAATCCTAAATACTTAAACCTGAAATATATATATATATATATATATATATATATATATATATATAATGATATATTTTAATTTTTTTATTTTCTTTTTCTTATTCATACTAAAACCTAGAGACATAAAAACCTAAGTACATTGAAAAACCTAAAATCCTAATCCTAAAGACCTTGACCTAAAACATGTATATGTGTATATGCATGTGTATATGTATGTGAGTGTGTGTATTTGTACTATGTTAAAATCCTAAAATCGTATCTTATATATATATTAAAAATCCTAACGACCTATTTTCTATATATCATAAGAAGCCTAAAAACCCTAAAACCCTAATGATATATATATATATATATATATATATATATATATATATATATATATATATATATATATATATATATATATATATATATATATATATATATATATATATATATATATATATATATATATATATATATATATATATATATATATATATATATATATATATATATATATATATATATATATATATATATGTGTGTGTGTGTGTGTGTGTGTGTGTATGTATGTATTAATTATATATGTGTATATGTGTGTATGCATGTATAAACAACTTAAAAACCATAATCCTATTTTTTATAGATATTTGATTATATATATTTTTTCCTTAATTCTTATAAATATATGTTTATATATGTCAATATTAATATAGAACTCTATTTTTTGTATAATTAATTACATATATTTAATTTGATAAAAAATCTTAAAATCCTATTTTTATATATTAATTATATATATTTAATTTGATAAAAAACCTTAAAATCTAATTTTTATATATTCAATTTGATAAAAACCTTAAAATCCTATTTTTATATATTTAATAGATCTTTTCCTATTTATTTATCTATACAATTATCCTATTTTTAATATATATTTATTTGTATATTCATATATATTTTTTAATTCTTCTTTATTTTTTTCTTATATAAATTTAATTGAATTATATGTATGTAAAAACCCTAAAACCCTAATCCTCAAGACCTAGAACTAAAATATGTATATGTGTGTATGCATGTGTATATACATATATATATGTATATGTGTATGTGTGTATATATGTTATGCATGTGTAAAAACCTTAAAGCCATAATCATAAAGACCTAGACCTAAAACATGTATATGTGTGTATGCATGTGTATATATATGTGTACGTGTATGTGTATATGTGTGTATGTGTATGTGTATATATATTTAATTTGATAAAAAACCTTAAAATCCTATTTTTATATATTTAATTATATATATTTAATTAATTTATTTAAAACACTAACTCTTTTATATTTATTTATCTATACAATTATCCTATTATATACATATATATTTATATATTCAGATTTTTTCTTTATTTTTTCCTTATATAAATTTAATTGAATTATATGTATGTAAAAACCCTAAGACCCTAATCCGAAAGACCTAGAACTAAAATATGTATATGTGTGTATGCATGTGTATACATATGTATATATGTACTATATGTGTATGTGTATGCGTGTATATATTTTATGCATGTGTAAAAACCCTAAAACCCTAATCATAAAGACCTATACCTAAAACATGTACATGATATATTTAATTTGATAAAAACCTTAAAATCCTATTTTTATATATTTAATTATATATATTTACTCTTTTCATATTTATTTATCTATACAATTATCCTATTTTATATATATATTTATTTATATATTCAGATTTTTTCTTAATTGTTTGTTTATTTTTTTCTTATATAAATTTAATTGAATTATATGTATGTAAAAACCATAAAACCCTAATCTTAAAGACCTAGAACTAAAATATGTATATGTGTGTATGCATGTGTATATACATGTATATATATGTATTATATGTATATGTGTGTATATATGTTATGCATGCATAAAAACCCTAAAAACCTAATCGTAAAGACCTACACCTAAACATTTATATGTGTGTATGCATGTGTATATATATGTGTATGTGTATATATATGTGTATATGTATATGTGTGTATATATGTGTATGAGTATATGTGTATGCATGTGTAAATATCCTAAAAACCCTAATCCTATTTTTATATATTTGATGTGAAAAAACCTTAAAATCCTAATTTTATATATTTAGTTATATATATTTAATTAAAACACTAGCTATTTTCATATTTATTTATCTATACTCAAATCATATATGTGTGTGTATGTATGCATGTGTGTATATGTGTGTGTGTATATATGCATGTGTGTATATGTGTGTGTATATGTATGCATGTGTCACACATAAACATTAAATGTATGTAAACAGCATAAAAATCCTAATCCTATTTTTATATATTTAATTTGCATGTGTGTATCTATGTATGCATATGTATATGTATGCATGTATGTATGTGTGTGTGTCTGCATGTGTGTACATGTGTGTGTATATGCATGTGTGTGTATGTATGTGTGTGTATGTATGTGTGTGTATGTATGTGTGTGTATGTATGCATGTGTGTGTATGTATGCATGTGTGTATATGTGTATGTGTGTGTATGTATGCATGTGTATATATGTGTGTGTATATATGTGTGTGTGTATGTTTGTGTATGTATGCATGTGTGTGTGTATGTATGCATGTGTGTACATGTGTGTGTATGAAAGTGTGTATGTATGTGTGTGTATATGTGTGTGTGTATATGTGTCTATGTATGCATGTGTATATTGTTGGTGCAATTTATACAAGCCTTCACATTTGACATATTGTAGAGAAATTATATGGACATGTCTTACTTCATTAATTGGTTCATGTGAACCACATCTTGTAATGGCTAGTCATTTATCCTTGGTAAAAGTCAATTACTTGAAGAATCTTTGGAGAAGCCACAACTCATGGAAGTTAGAAGAAAACATAGCTACGAGTTCCTAATGACATAATATTGCCTACATCATAGGAGTCACTTTGTGGAGAGAGCCGAGAATTTGAATTTGAATTCAAATTGTGAAACAAGTTAAAAAAGGACTTTGGAAAAGTCGCGGGATAACACTTCATCATTGAGCCCATTTGACTGATCATTTTGTAAGCTTGAGTAAGCACACTCCATATCTACTCAACTATCATCATTGAGCATCATTCTCTATGCCAATGATCTTGTACAACATTGTGTTATAATACAAACTTGTCATCAATGATCAACTTTGTTTACTCTCCTGCTATGATCTCTCAAAACAGTCAACTTTGTTTGAGCATATCGCACCAATGGGAGAAATCGTGATCTAAGTAGTCACTGGTATTTCTCTGAGCAATCCTTAAAAAGTCGGGGGTGAGTCTAAGATTGCTAAATTGATTTCTCTGAGTATAGTTTGTTATTTTGAATGATAAACATTAGCTTCATAAGCTAATTGGATTCCTCTAAAAGCTAATTTGATTCCTCTAAAATCAATTTTCCTAATTGCTACTATGCTCGAAGCACTGAGCCTAAGAATCAGGAGATGTGTGAACCAAAATAGCAAGTTTTTGACAACTTGTAATCTCTGAAGTTATCTGTTTTGGATCAATCATTACATTCATCAACTCCAAAGTACATTAGTGTTTTATTGGTGTCATTTGGAAGCTAAGAGGGCCTACTGCTCGACTCTGAAGTGTATCAAGGCTGGTACGAAGCAAGTTTAGCAAGTACTACTTCATTTCTTGAAGTATCCATATCCATCTTTCCCAACAGTGGTATCATAGTAACTTGAGGTGAAATGGGAGATGGTTTCCCTTCTTTTATTGATAAATTGGACAAGAACAACTACCAGGCATGGTTCTTGAGGATGAAGGCATACTTGAAAGGAAGGAGTCTCTATGGATACATATCAGGAGATGATGAGATGTCCTTTTTCAGAAGCAAAGGACAACCTACAAGAGAGGAACTTGAAAGACTCAACTCATGGTGTGCCAAAGATGCATTAGAAAGGTCATATCTACTTAACTCTATCTCTGATTTCCTTCTTCCACACAGTAGGAACTATAAAACATCCCAAGAGACTTGGGATACATTGTCTTCATACTTTTCTTCTAATACAAGAGAAAGAAAGAATCAATTGTGGATTGAGTTTACCACTCAAAGGAAGCAACCCAAGCAAAGTGTTTCAGAATATGTGACCAAAGTCAAGGATGTGGATGACCAATTGGCAAGCATAGGAGAGGAGATTGAAGAGGAGCAAATTGTGAGACAAGTAATCAATGGCATCAAGGCAGATGACAAATGGGAAGCCTTTACAACTGCTATGGACTTATACATGGACATGCAAATACCAGATCTTACTACACTCATGGGGCAACTCTTTACACATGAAGCCAAGCTCAAAAAAAAAATGGAGATTCATCAAGAGGTAACAACTCTTCTACCCTATACATAGATAAAGGAAAGTCTAAAGAGAAAGGGAAAAGCAAAAAGGTTGAAGATGAAGGTACTACCTCTCAAGCCAACTATGCAGGGAGAGGTAGGAACTCAAGAGGTAGGGGCAGAGGAGGTAAGCAAGGTATGGGGAGACCTTTCAACTCTTCCCCATGCAATATTTGTGGTGTATCAAATCACACCACAGATGAGTGTTACAAGAACTTCAAGAATCAGAGAGGTAAAGGTTTCCAAAGAGGTGGCTACACACAATCAAGAGGAAAATTCAATCATACTCAAGGCTACAACAATAATTACAATAACAACAACAACTACCAAAGAGGCTACAGATCAAGGAAAGACTACAACAATTACAAAGAAGATCAAGAGGATTCCCTTCTGATTATGAACATGACTTCAACACAAGGTATGAATGATGACCATCTCTTCTATATTGACTCAGGATGTTCAAACCATGTCGCAAGCAATGTAGCCCTTCTCTCTGATCTTGAGGAACCCAAGCAAAAGCACCAAGTGCAAACACGTGATGATACCAAGCATTCAGTGGTCAAGGTAGGAAATGTTAAAACCTCTGATGGGAATAGAAATCTGTTGAGCATGGTTCTATATGTACCTACAATCACCAAGAACTTGATGAGTGTTGGACATATTGTGGAAAAGGGTTTGCAGGTTAGGTTCAAAAAATATGGAGCATTTGTGGAAGATCCCCAACATGGATTCAAAACAATTTCCAAGGGAGAAAAAATAGGTAGATTATTTACATTTGAACTTGAAGACACAAGGAATATTGCACTTTACAATTGTAAGGATCAAACATTATTTGGCATAAAAGATTAGGGCATATTGGTGAGCGAACTTTGAAGCAAATATATAGTGATCAATGTGTGATTGGGATACCTAATGTATCCAAGCAACACATGATCTATAAATGTGGTGCATGTCAATTTAGTAAATCTCACAGGTTACCCTTCTCAAAGAAAGGCTACATGCATGAGGATTACTTGGAACTTGTCCACACAGATGTGTGGGGACCAAGCAAGGATCCTTCTATTTTAGGCTCAAGGTATTATGTATCTTTCATTGATGATTTCAGTAGATAGACTATCTTGTATTTTATGAAACACAAAGATGAAGTGTTCAGTTGCTTTAAGAAGTGTGTTGCACTTGTGGAAAACCAAACAAGAAGAAGTCTAAAGAGACTAAGGTTAGATGGAGGAGGTGAGTACTTCTCAAATGAATTTGATGCATTCTTGTATGATAGAGGAATCAAAAAGGAAATTACAACAAGGTACACCCTTGAGCAAAATGAAATATGTTGATCATTGAAACAACTAGGTCAATGCTAAATGAAAAAAGGTTACCTAATTATTTGTGGGCAGAGAGTCTATCTATTGCCACTTATCTTATTATCAAGTTTCCATCCAAATCACTTGATGGATGACCCCATATGAAGCATGGCATGGTAGAAGACCATCACTTGATCATTGCAGGATCTTTGGATGTGTTGCTTATGTGCATGTTCCATCTCAAATCAGAGGTAAGCTAGACCCTAAGGCAGAGAAGTGCATCTTCATAGGGTATGATTTAAATAAAAAAGGATACAGGTTTTATAATCCATCCAACAAGGGAGTTATGGTCAGTAGAGATGTTGTGTATGATGAGAATGATTCTTGGTTTGAAAGTGAATGCAGGAAGGTTCAGTTGCCTTATGACTTGGAAGAGGAATTTCCAAGCCTCACCAAGGAGGAGCCAAACCAGATTGAAGACATCAAATCAAATGATGAGGACATCATCAACCTAGAAGAGTTCAAGGCATGGAAATCAAAGGACAAGGTCAAGATGAAGAAATTGGAAGACGTACCTGAGTCCTCCAATCAAGCATTGAGAAGGTCACAAAGGAAAAGTAAGAAGCCAATCAGATATGGGTATGGCACTACTCTTCTCACTAAGCATTCTCTTTACCTTGCTAAAGATTCATCATTTGAAGAAACTTCTTCATATAACGAAGTTTGTACTAAAGCAGAATGGAAAGAAGCCATGGATGAGGAAATGGAGGCACTCCAAGAGAGTAATACTTGGGAACTTGTACCCAAGAAAGATTCAATGAAGGTAATTAGTTCTAGGTGGATTTACAAAATCAAAAGAATCTCTAGTGGAACTATAAGTAGGTATAAAGCTAGACTTGTAGCCAAGGGGTTTGCCCAAACACATGGGGTAGACTATGAAGGAACCTTCTCACCTGTGGCTAAAATGCCTACCATCAGGATATTGGTAAGTATAGCTGTAGCAAGGAATTGGAATCTGTATCAACTTGATATAAAAATGCTCTTCTCAATGGTTGGATTTCAGAGGATGTGTACATGGCTCAACCTCCTCGCTATGAAGATCCAATAAAGGTAAAACATGTATGCAAACTAAAGAAAGCTCTTTATGGTTTAAAACAGGCACCTAGGGCATGGAACCATATATTGCTGACATATCTCCAAGACCAAGGATTCACTATGAGTAAGGCAGATTCATCCTTGTTCATCAAAAGGAGCAATTCACAGGTGATATACTTGTGTGTATATGTTGATGACATTATCCTTACAGGAAGTGATGCCAATGTCATCAAACATAAAAAGAATCAGATGATACAAGAATTCAAGATTAGTGACCTAGGGTTACTAAAATATTTTCTTCGACTTGAGTTAGTATATACAAACTCAGGGATCTACATCACTCAAAGGAATTATGTGCAGGACATGTTGAAAAGGTTTTAATTGGAGAATGCAAAGGTAGTTAGCACTCCCATGGAGGTAAACCATAAATTAAGTACTCATGAAGGTGTTGAGCTTGAAGACATTGTAGGTTACCAATGCATAGTAGGAAGTTTGAACTATTCCACATTGACAAGGTTTGTCATTTGTTATGCAATAAGTGTTTTGAGTCAATTCATGCACAAACCAAGAGTACCTCACTTGGAAGCAGGTAAAAGGGTTTTGAAGTATCTTAAGGGCACTCAAAACCAAGGTCTTTTCTTCCCCTATACATCACATTTAGATATAAATCTATATTCAGATGTAGATTGGGCAGGATGCAAGGATGATAGAAGGAGTACTTCTGGGTATGTATCTTTTGTAGGTGATAAACCAACTTCATGGTCTGCAAAGAAGCAACCAATTGTTGCTCTATCCTCAACAAAAGTTGAATACAAGGGATTAGCCAATGCTACTCAAGAAGTTATATGGATTAGATTGTAATATTCAAATTTGGGACTTCACACTCACTCACCAATGATTTTTTGTGACAATACTAGTTCATTACATCTTGTAGCCAACCTTGGCTATCATGCTAGAACCAAGCACATAGAAGTGCACTATCATTATGTTAGAGAGAATCTCTTGAGCAAGGAGATTCAACTTGCTTATGTATCTACTAATATGCACCTTGCAGATTTACAAACCAAAGCACTTGATGGTACCAAGATTTGCAAATTGACGACTATGATTGGATTGTAGGATATACTTGAAGATCAATAATGCTATGGAAACCAAATGTTTGGCTTGAGGGGGAGTTGTTGGTGCAATTTACCCAAGCCTTCACATTTGACATATTGTAGAGAAATTCTATGGACATGTCTTACTTCATTAATTGGTTCATGTGAACCACATCTTGTAATGGCTAGTCATTTATCCTTGGTAAAAGTCAATTACTTAAAGAATCTTTGTAAAATCCAGAAATCATGGAAGTTAGGAGAAAACATAGCTATGAGTTCCTAATGAGAGAATATTGCCTACATCATAGGAGTCACTTTATGGAGAAAGCCAAGAATTTGAATTTGAATTCAAATTGTGAAACAATTTATAAAAGGAATTTGGAAAAGTCGCGGGATAACACTTCATCATTGAGCCCATTTGACTAATCATTTTGTAAGCTTGAGTAAGCACAATCCATAGCTACTCAACTATCATCATTCTTTATGCCAATGATCTTGTACAATTTGTATTATAATACAAACTTGTCATTGATCAACTCTGTTTACTCTCCTTCTATGATCTCTCAAAACAATCAACTTTTACTGAGTATATCTCACTGATTACTCCATCATTTTGCAAGTTCTATAGCTTTTTAGAACCAACTAGAAGTCTTCTATATGCTGATAAATTTTCAAGTCAATTGGATATACCATCTGGGAGAAATCACGATCGAAGCAATCATTGGTATTTCTTTGAGCAGTCCCTGAAAAGTCGGGGGTGAGTCTAAGATTGCTAAATTGATTTCTCTGAGTGTAGTTTTTTATTTTGAATGATTTCACTTGCAAACATTAGCTTGATAAGCTAACTTGATTCCTCTAAAAGGAATTTTCCTAATTGATACTATGTTGGAAGCACTAAGCCTAAGAACCTTGAATGGGCCTTTTAGATTAAGGAGTGATTAGTGATGGACCAATTAGAAGAGGGTGGTGGCCACAGTCTATGCCCTATAAAATACTAGGCTAAAGGGGGGAGAGGGTACATATTTCTCCTTTATTTAATGTGCTGTCTCTAGAGAGAGAAGGAATCTCGTAACTTAGTTGGGCCCAAAAATTCAAAATTTCTAAAAAGTTAAAAAACTCATCATAACACTTGAGAATGGACCCCCCATTACTTTTTAGGATTAAAAGTACTCTTTTTGACCCCAAATTCAAAATCCGTGCATGTTTTGAGTTGAAAAAAATGGGTTTTTTCAAAAATACTAAAAGAAGAGTTATTTCCCTCCTAAACCTCACATTTCATACCCAGGTCCCCAAAAGTCATCTCTTCCCACTACTTTCACTCTCTAGCATACCATTGAAGCTCCTGTTTCTACACTCCAACCTACTTGCATCTCCTACCTTGAATTACTATTGTAGCTTGAATACCTTTAGCTTCAATGGCAACATCCAAAGCTTCTAGGCGACCGAAAGATGAAATCCTCACATTAAGATGTCACAATATCAAAGCCACAGATGGAGAGTGGCTATCACATGGGTACTCCAAAGGTGCATGGGTGTACATGCAACCCTTTAGAGTTGGGCCTCATCAAGTTAGAGATCGTGGAAACTTAGATCTTCATTGGAAGGGAAAGTTACTTGGCTTCAAGAAGCACAGAGACAATGGGATGGTTGCTATTGTACAACATGTTTTTACAATGGCAACTATGAAACTTGAAAACTCTAGTAGAATGAGATATCTTCTGAATTGTAAGTATTACTCTACAATATTATATGTTTTCTTGTGTTGGATATATTTCTGAACTATTTAGATATGTTTTTGTTTGTTTCAGATACTTCGATGGAAGAGCAACCACTTCATAGTCTTACAGGTACTTTCCAGGCATTGCACGCAGATGTTGGTGCACTAGTCTTTCCAAAAATATCTCCTACTCAACTTTACCATGATAGAGTTTTGTTTTACACACATAGATATGTTGTACCCTCTACAATGTATGGTTTTGGAAGGTTAGAGAGAATTGAAGTACATTCTCTTCTTAGCTTGGAGTGGCCAAAACCTGATATATGGTCTGTATCATCTTTAAAGCACAAGATGGTAATGGATATACATAACTCTTTGAAATTCACAAAAGTTTCTAGGTCTGTAGGTTTGCACTAGTCTTTTCCCATTCATTGTTTTGTATATCTATACCAAGGATTCTCATTCCAAGAGACTTCCACCATGTTCACGTGTAAAGATATCACATATGAGGAAGTCGAAAGTCTTCTTGGTGAAAATTAGGGTTTGGTAGAAGAAATTGCAAAAGGTGATAAATATCTTTGTAAAATAGGTGGAACAGGTATAGGATTTTGATATTTGAAACAATGTACTTCATTATACTTCAGATTCTATTATGATCGTTGGATGTGAAAACTTGGCAAATGGATACCATTTCAAAGTTCAGAGGGATATTTACATTCATTTGAAATAAAGCTTAGATTGCCCAACAATGAAACAAAAACTATTTTAGTGAATAATCATTGGACCTTGGCTAATCTGAGAGAACACTTGGTGATTATGGGGTTTGAAGGACTAACTCAATCCAAATTCAAAATTCAAGGACATAAGGTGAGAAATGTTTTGTGCTTTTGTTAAAGTAATCTTTTCATTATTTCTTATTTTACTTTAATGACTTCAATTTCTTGCAAATTGATTACAGATGGGTAGAAAACTGGAATACAAAATGAAAGTCCCTGTAGATTGGAGCAAAGATGGAACAAAACTTTCACTCTCATAGTTCTTTTGCAACCTGATAATGTCACTTCTTGGGCCCTAGTCATTGTATCTCATGGTTTTTGCACTTTCAAGAACCTTGTAAAAAGTAGGACAATTAATTCATGTTAGATATTGTATATATCTTCTTCTCTGCAATGGTAATCTCAAAACTTTTGGAATGTCAAAAGGTCTATGTTCACTACTTTGAAATGTGGTTGCTCATGTTTTTTTCTGTGCATTATTTTGTCATCAGAAACACATTTTTTGAAATCGCACAACTTTATTCTATACTTTTAAAAGTGGGCCCAGTTAGTGTAAAAACTTGGAACTGCTATAAAAATGGGTTCTATGTGCTCATTTCTCACATTTGCACTCTCAAAGAGCTACACAACATAGACAAGCCACTAGAATTCTCGCGCGCAAGCAATGGCTGCTAGCACTTCCACTCCCATGAAATCTCCTCAAGATCTATTCATGGAGTTTTTGGAGACTACAAACTACAACGATCGTACGGATTTGTATGACCTAGTCTGTAGAGTCCCTAATCTTTAAGGGACACTAGCCATGAACTTCGATGTGATCGATGAGATCACATATTTTATGGAATTCTATATATTAAGATATGCTATAGATATTCCAGTATATCAGTGTAAATGGGTCCCCTGTGACCTAGTTTTCTACATTCATAAAGGCGATGAGGCATTTGCAAAGTGCTTAAAGCGCTTAATGGCTATTGCTGAGGATTTAGGGCACCTGTTATATGACATAGTGCCCTTAATTAAACAATTAAATAAGAAAAGGAAAATGGGAAGAAAATATCTTTCCTATGTTGCAACAACCATATTTTTTGTCAATGAGGAGCCCGAACCTACACCCATGGACCTAAGCCATCTTGTTACTGGGGGTTTTGTAGATGACAAGAAGGAACTCCAGATAGAAGCTCTCAACTTATTAGAAGAGAGTCAAAAAATTTCCAGAGAATTTCCATGAGGAGTAGTGGACAAATTAAAGGAAGCAAGTACACAGAATAGCCCACCCTCCAACTTAGAGCCCATGGAACCCACTCTACCAGAGGTAGAGATGGAAATGTTTTGAGTTGTACTTGTCGACGAAGAGGAATTTTTGTTCCTGCACGATATTGAGAAGGCATTCAGTCTACGCCTCGAGGAATGCCTTAGTATTTTTTGCTCAACCTTGGATGTTCCCATTGACAACACTTCTGATATTATCGAAAAGGCAACAACTCCACTTGGTGATTTAGTTGCATACACCATTGTATTTGTCTGTGAAGAGATTTTGAGCCATGCCAACCAAGATGCCACTGAAGAAGATCTCACCGCAGCAAGGGAAAGAATTTTGGAGAAGAAGATTCCAACATCCCTTGTTGTGGAGCAAAGTGGCATGGCCCACTCATCGATTCCACTAGATGCAATGGGAAGAGGAGAGGATGAAGATAGGCTTCAAGATGTAAGTATCTAATAACATTTATGGTTGTCTCATATTCATACAAGATTTATCTATTTAATTTTATGATTGTCTATGTGTAGGAAGCAAGTGAAGTGGATAAATTTGCAGCAAGGAGTGGTGGTGATCGTGTTGCCCGTGGCCATGGCTATTCCTTGGCACATTACATTGGAAAATTGCCAAAGGAAGAGTTTTTCATAATCTACAAGGAATTTTCCCCTCAAGGACACTTCATGACTTGGAGTTTGAAGGCCTTGAGCAAAGTTTTGTGCCTATCTACAATAATGCAAGGGACCAATTGTATATTTTTGGTTAGGAGGTCCTTTGCCCTTACTGCCCTAGGAGTTAACTTTAGAGGAAAAATATTAGGTCAAATAGGAATAGCTTTAGGTCTTGGATTGACAGACCCTCAGTTAATATCCCAATCTGTTTTGACTTACCAATTGCCACTGTATTTTCAGAGAAGAAAGAATGTAGTGGAGAGGCTCAAGGCCAAGAGCCAATTGTAAAAACTTTATAATGCCAATTATTGTTTTTCAAATTTCCATGTGTATTGTCTTTATGTTTTTCAAAGACAATCTCTTAACTTTTGCACACTTTAATCACTCTTTTTCCAATCATTCTTGTCATTTTTGTTGCCCGAAATGCATGGGATGGCCTAGGAATGCAAAAAAAAGGCCTGCCATAGGAACACAAAGTGTTCCTATGGCAGACCCTTTTTTTGCATTTCTACGCCATCCCATGCACTAGGTTCCCTATATTGGAAGTCTATGTCCCTCAATTACAACCTAGACTTGGGGAATTGTGGAATACTCTTCTTATGGGCAATAATTAGAGAAAATTTAGACTCCTCTGGGTGCATATAAGCATGCAATAATCAATAAGTACATTTGAATGTTGATCAACATTCTTTAGCTATTGGTCAGAGGGTTCGCATGCAGTGCACCCTATTTAAGGCCAATCATATGCTCCAATGTGCATGGTGTTTCATCATTTACTTCCTCTGCCCGACCTTGCTCTCTTTCTTCATCAGCTTGTCTTTGTCCTTGTCCTGCGGGGAGTGTCTTGCCTCCTTGTGTTACTCGATGGTTCATGGGGATATGATTGTTGTTCCATGGTGGCTCGTTTATACTTTCTTCATCTGAGGAACTCTCTAAATTTGATGTTGTCTCCATTACAATTTGCCTCCGTCCTTGTTGTTTGGGCCTTACCTTGAGTGGTGTCCTCATTGGGGGCTCATCATTAGAAGTGGGAGGGGAATAATTTATTTCTTGTGTTACATCTCTCTCTTGTGAGGCTTCATCTCCCTGCAATGGAATGCTACCAGAGTGTGTCCCTGCACCCAAGTTTCGTCTAGAAGAGTGGCTTGTGGTTTGACGCTTCTTGTGGGGTGTCATCCATGTTGGGCGTTGAGTACCTTGCACATGGCTAGGGTAGGCAAAATGATCCTTTCTAGCAGTCTGCTTTGTGCGTGCCATTCTCTTAGGTTGTAAAGTGGTAAAATGAGGAAGGACACCTTTATTTATAGCCTTTCACTTAAGAATTGTCCTGTTCACATTTAAATGGATAAAAATTAGTTTTAAGACATTAAAAGTATATTCACAAAACATTAAAATTTTATTTGAAGTGAAAGGAGTTATAAAAACCTTGAAAAGAATAATGCATTTTAAGAGTTTGGAAACTATTCTCAAGTAGAACCCTCGCCAACTCTTTGTGCACGCCATTGGGCATGATGTAGCGGTCCAGATGATGACCTCCACTTCTCTCTTGCAATATCATGTTATAGCTTTTGTGTAATCTTTGCTATTTGTGACTCACATGCTCATTCCATTAGATATTTTCTAGCGAATGTCGCATGAAAAAACCAGTTGAACATTTCTTCTAAATAGTTTGATTGGAGTAGACCACCCCCATGATGAGTGTTTTTAAAGTAAACACCTCTAGCCCTGTAATGTGACTTCTCCATTCCTTGTGTACTAAAAATGTCAAGTGACCCATATCGATTCATAAAATATGCTCCATGTGCAAAAAGAATATGCTATGCTCTGGTCAATAAGATATACACATGGTGTTTAAGACCAAATAAAAATTCTCTCTTGATTCCTCTATCCTGCAAGAATGCATCAAACTCATTTGAGAAGTACTCGCCTCCTCCATCTGACCTTAGTCTCTTAAGGCTTCTCGGTGTTTGGTTCTCAACAAGTGCAAGATACTTTTTAAAAAACTGAATACTTCATCTTTGTGCTTCATAAAATATAAGACAGTCCACCTACTGATATCATCAATGAAAGATACATAATACCTTGATCTAGAAATTCAGGGATTCTTACTTGGTCCCCATACATCTGTATGGACAAGCTCTAGGTAGTCCTCATGCATGTAGCCTTTCCTTGAGAAGGGTAACCTGTGTGATTTTCCAAACTGACAAGCACCACATTTATAAATCATGTGTTGCTTGGATACATTAGGTATCCCAAGCACACATTAGTCTCTACATATTTGTTTTAAAGTTCTCTCACCAATATGCCCTAGTCTCTTATGCCAAATTTCAAGCTTTGATAGTGTTTGGTCTTTGTAGCTATAGAGTGCAATATTCCTTGTATCTTCAAGTTCAAAAGTGAATAATGTACCTGTCTTTTATCCTTTGGCAATTCTTTTAAATCCATGTTGGGGATCCTCCACAAATGCTCTATATTGATTGAACCTGACCTGCAAACCCTTTTCCACAATCAGTCCAACACTCATTAAATTCTTGGTAATTGTAGGTACACATAGAACCCTGCTCAACAGATTTCTATTTCCATCAGAGGTCTTAACATTTCCTACTTTAATCACTAAGTACTTGGTGTCATCACCTGTTTGTATCTGATGTTTACCCTTTGGTTCCTCATGGTCAAAGAGAAGAGCTACATTGCCTGCCACATGGTTTGAGCATCCTTAGTCATTGTAGAAGAAATGGTCATCATTTATAGCTAGTTTTGAACTCATATTCATAATCAGAAGAGAATCCTCTTGTTCCTATGTATAGTTGTTGTAATCTTTCCTTGATTTGTAGCCTCCTTGGTAGTTGCTATTGCAGTTATTGTTGTAGTTGTTATTGTATCCTTTATGGTGGTTGAATCTTCCTCTTGATTGTGTGTATCCACCTCTTTGATATCCTCTACCTCTCGGATTCTTGAAGTCCTTGTAATACTCATATGTAGTATGATTTGAAAATCCACAAATATTACATGGTGAGGAGTTATAAGGTCTCCCCCTACCTTGCTTACCTCCTCTGCCCCTTCCTCTTGAGGTTCTACCTCTCCCTGCATAGTTGGCTTGGGAGGTAGTCCCTTCATCTTCAACCTTCTTGTTCTTCCCTTTCTCTTTGGACTTACTTTTATTATTGTATATGGCAAAAGAGCTATTACCTCTTGATGAATCTCCATTCTTGTTGAGCTTGGATTCATAGGTAAATAGTTGCCCCATGAGTTTGGTAAGGTCTGGAATCTGCATGTCCATGTACAAGTCCATGGCAGTTGTGAAGCTCTCCCATTTGTCATTAGCTTTAATACCATTGATTACTTGTCTTATAATCTATTCCTCTTCAATTTCTTCTCCTATACTTGCCAATTGATCAGCTACATCTTTGACTTTGTTTGAGATGCCTTGCCTGGGTTGCTTTCTTTGAGTGGTAAACTCAATCCACAATTGGTTCTTCCTAGCCCTTGTGTTGGAAGAGAAATATGAAGACAATGTTTCCCAAGTTTCTTGGGATGTGTTACAGTTCCTAATATGTGGAAGAAGAAAATCAGAGATTGAATTAAGCAAGTATGACCTTGCTAATGCATCTTTGGCACACCATGTGTTGAGTCTTTCATGCTCCTCTCTTCTAGGTTGTTCTTTGCTTCTAAATATGGGCATCTCCTCATCTCCTGAGATGTATCCATAAAAGCTTCTTCCTTGCAAGTATGTCTTAATCCTCA
>CM035435.1:128091016-128106016 GCA_020310875.1 Ceratopteris richardii
AAAATTGAATAGAACAGTACAATCTTGAAAGAATTTGAGATAGATCTGTAGAACCCTAGAGTTTTAGCAAGCAGCACCTGTAGCCCACATGTGTGTATTGTGGTAGCGAGCATTTCTATGAGAGACGATACGAGGCATCCTCATCTTTTCCTCAAATTTCCTCTCAAGCAGCATGTAAACCCAATGTAGATTGGGAGAATCACATTGCCCAATGAATTTGGGCATTACTAGTTAAATCCTTGTATGAACAGTCTCATTCATTAATTCATTGCACTATTGCAGTGATGCACCCCTTCCCCATGATGATTAACACATGCAAACATGAATCAATATAAAAACGTATTCCCAAGTGAAAGCCTCACTACATCCAGCAGCAACATAACCTCCCGCTTCTACAACAAGACTCAGCAATCGATAATCGCAAAGAATGACTGGCAATCGTTCAGACAATAATGTGCCACCGAGTTCCTGTTGTGTTACACATGAATCCAAGTGCATCCGGAAGGGTAACAACGACTTTTTGTGAAGCAAGTGTCATCCAATCACACAAAAATAAAAGTCTCATGTAAGTTTAGACCAATATCATTCTACTGTGCTATAAATTTTGCTCATTATAGGAGAATGGGACTTAATTACGACCATTCACTTACTCATCTTGTAATATTCAACATGCAATTTTCATTTCTCCTTTCTGTATGTTGATGCGTTCTGATGTTTGTCGATCATAAACCTTCAACCCACCTTACTATGGGTGTGGTCATTTGTACCAGTAGTCCCTCATGCATTGCACATAACAAAGTTGCACATATTGTAAACACATAATCACTGATTATGTGTTTCAAAAAGTCAGCATATGGTGAACATACATACCCAATCATACATTTTGATTGTATTTCAGTAAGAAAATTGAACCATGAGAACAGAACCATCCAATAATTGCAGGGTAAATTAATCGAAACTAGAACTTATCAAAAAGGGTTGCAGGTTCCTTTCACCTAGTCCAACTCCTTCAGCATAACATCAAAATGTGGACACTTTGACCAATGCCAAAGCCTTGTTGCTTGCTCGTGGTTGCCCTCATCTAGCCTCCCAGCCTAGCACCACCCTTCAACAATTGACGATAGGTGAAGCCCACGAGATGGATAGCTCACGGGCACCTCCTCGCCCACCGTACACACACAAGAGAACAAAAAACCCTCCTCTGCTGTTGCTCATCGCCCCCCAAAAACAACCACACTCCCCCTTTTCTCCTCAATCAGAGACAAAGAACGAAGAGGAACTCCCCTTCTGTCAAAGTTGCCAAACCTTAACTGCCCTCAATCCTCCTCCCCCTTTTTTTCATGAGGCCAGCAGCAATAGACAACCCCCACAAACAAATGAACAACAGAGACAAAATAGGGGTATGGAAAATAGTTGTAAATCTTTTTGTTAAGAATATTGAAGATAACATTTAGGAAGTACCACATGAAAAAGAAAAAATCCGGTCACCAGTGCAGGATACTTGGTGAGAAACCCTTCACTTGAACTTGGTGTGGAATCGCTGCTGCCTCCAGCATCAGCAGCTGCCGCTGAGCACACCGGCGATGTGTAGAGCTTCACGGTGGAAACAGAAAAAAATGGGCTTCTTGTGATGATGGAAGTTTCATTAATCGATGACCTTCAAAAAGAAGCATTCCTGCCCGTCGGCTTCATATCGAGCTTGGGAAGAAACATACTTTGGCATGCGCTCCTCCCCATGTGTGCCTGTATAGATCCCAACAAAAAGGGGAACTTCCCCCTTTCTGTTTCTCTTGTCAGACCTGCCAGAAAAACGGCATGCCCCCCCCACTCCTCTGCGCTCGTCAGGCCTGCGACACACAGACCTGCCAGCAAAACGGATCTGGGCCCCCAAAAAAGAAGAAGTGTAGGAAAGGCAGAATTGATTAAGCGTGAAATTTCTTTCATGGCTAGGCACAGAAAATGATGTTGCCTGAAAAACTCTGTAAATACTTTGTAAATGGTTGTGAAATTAAAGCCCATCTTTCTAAATCTTTTAAGCATGAATGACCTCATGGAAGTACTGTTCCCGCCAAGGATTCTCTAAAAGAAATGTTTATGTGAGCAGGCCCCTGAATACTCGATGTCTCCTTGAATATTGCAGCATCTACTCTTGTCACAACTGCCCTCGCTTGAAGCTCATCCCTCTGGTAAAATATTAGAAACTGTTGTTCCTGATGTTGTAGTCATGGCTGCAGGTTTTGAAGTCCCACGAGCATAACCCCAAAGAATGCAATGCAAGTGGCAGCTCATCCACACAAGAAACACACTTGGCTTTAAAATTCTCCATTGCAACAACTGCTAGAGGAGATGAGCCTGATCCAGCTGCAATGCAAAACTAAACCCTACCAAATCTGTAGCATCCTTTTATGGTTAGTCTTGACCATAATGTGCTGATGTTTTGTTTTTACCTGTTTAATGAGATCTTTATAAGAATCGACTTTCACATTTTTACAAATCCCCTCTAGCTCAATCTCGTATCGCTTGTTCATCTGTATAAAAAGGGCCATTTGACACAACTGATGACGGTGACCAAACTACCGCCCTCCGTGAACACCGAAAAGTGAAAACGAAGGAAGCCACTCAAAGAGGAATTGTTCACAGAAAGCCCAATTCCATCGATTCATCATCAGAGTTCTGTTCTGATCCCGATCAAACATTTTGAATATAAGATCTAACTCTCTTTCTGATAAATTGGGTTGACGAATGAGCTTTAAATATTTCCTCGAACTGTCCACGGCTCATCTTCTTATCACCACCTTTCCCTTTGTCACGTAGGCTTGTTTCTCTATCAGAAAATCCAGCTACTTTTGTTGCAATAATCACCTTGTCTCGTGCCCTTGTCTTCAGCCACGGATTGATATACGTCTCCCCTATCATCAAATCCACTCTTCAAGTACCTGAAATCAAGCGTATTTTTCTGCCAAATAGAACCACGTTAGTGCATAAAAATTCACCATTTTTGGGGCTAAAATACTTCCCTCTTCTTATTTGCGAAGTCGTCCTCGACGAGCCGTTCATGCTGCAATAAAATCCAAACAATTATGAACATGTCAATTTCCAATTAGTTCACATACCTTTTCATCGAGCCGTCACTTCCACTGAACGTGCACTCATCGAAGCTATTAGTGCTCAAAAAAATCACTCATGAATACATACAAATCAGTCACTTCCAAATGATCCACGAACAGGCAGATATACGCAATCCCATTTCAGCCATGCATCAATTCGCTCATGCATTCCATTATGAAAAATGGTCTCAACCAAAATAATACATGCACACCTTCCCATGTTTTACATATGCGACTACCATTGCGGAAAACAGAAACGGAAATACCGAAATGAACAACGACAACTGAAATGAATCCAATCGGAGATGCAAAAATACCCAAAATGCATACCCCTTTTTATTGACCTACTATTCGCTATGTACAACCATTTCATGACTAGACGTTCCCGAAGGATCCCCATCGTCGTCCTACAAAAATCATCGAAATTCGAGTACAAGTGAAGACATACATCAGAACCCTAGAGTGTCCCAAACACTAGAAAAAACCCTCAGATAGAGCATACAAGTTATAAAGCACTACCGTTGCATTACCTCGCTAAAGCTTCATCCATAAGTACATATACAGTCTCTGTGCCTTCAAGAACGTTGATCCAAAGTGAGCTGATCTGTCGCAAGCCCACACATACACTCTAGCCTTTGACAGATCAACCACTTCTTCACTTCATTCTCTCAACTACAGACACTACATAAGTATTCATCGATTCAACTTTTCACTTGGTAACTACAACCAGTTATGCCTTAGTCCCTCGTATACCTATCCCTAGGTGTCCTAGAATGTGAGTCCCCGAAATGTCTCATGCAGTCTCACATCGTACTCGAATCCCGACAACTTCTCTAAGGCGAGTCAGGCTCAACTTCAGGAGCTCCGTCATCACTTCCTAGCGTTAGCACATCTGCCCAAGCCCATGTGATATCGTTTTCCTCGTTAGGCATTTCCCTCGAAGGATCAAAATAGTAGTATCGATCTCCCACCCATCCTACATGTCGAGCTAGGTACTCCTCAAAACACTCAATATAAAATGCAACACCCAAATCCTGGTTTATAAAGCATACCAGCCAATGCGCTTCCTCAACATCGTATTCCGTCTCAAGGTCGTCGACATCTATATCCATGCGAGCGAACGTTTGGTCCGAGAAATATATCCTTAGCTCGTACAAGTAGAGTTGCGTAATTTGGTCTGCCATTTTGTTACTTAGGCTCTAACAGTCTCTGCATAACACAAAAAAATATTAGAAGTCCAAATGCTTGAGCTAGCAAGGAATGATATTTATGACACACAAATCCTAGCTTACATATGCACATATATATATAATACTATACATGTATGTACAACGAGTTTACTTCGTCACTTCGTTTGGATCCTGTCTGGCTTCTCTCATCCTAACATCACTTGAAATATGGTTTAACTCGAAGCGCGTTAACCTTCACGGGAGCATATTCTTCTCCTAAATCTTGAATTTGCATGGAACCATTGGGATTGAGTTCCACCACCTTAAACGGTCCCGCCCATCTTGTCTACAACTTTCCTGGGAATTTATAATATTTACTATCATAGACTAGTACCAAATCCCCTTCCTGAATCACATAGGTTTTGAGATTTTTGTCATGCCTTTCTTTACGTCGCTTCTGAATAGCTTCCAAGCTTTGTTGTGCGATAAGTCTCTTTTCTTCCAGCTTGACCAGTTGTATGTACCTTTCCTTCAATGACTCTTCCTCGCCCAATCTGGCTTCGATGGCCACTCTTAATGTCGGCACTTCTTTTTCGATAGGGAAAATGGCTTCCTCGCCATATACTAGAGAGAACGGAGTGCTCTTTGTCGTCACTCGGTAGGATGTTCGATATGCCCATAAAGCTTCCAAAAGTTTCTCATCCCAGTCTCTCCTATGCACAGCTACTGTTTTTGTCAGAATCTGTTCAAGGATTTTGTTGGTGACCTCCACTTGTCCATTTGCCCTTGGATAATATGGAGTGCTCTTTCTATGTTTGATTTTATAGAGTTCCATTAATTCTTCAATCAGCTCGTTGACAAAATGTGTCCCTCTATCACTCACTATTTCCAACGGGCATCCAAATTGAGTGATAATTTGCTCATACAGAAATTTCGCTACATCAACAGCTCGGTCAGTCCTCAGAGCTTTGGCTTCCACCCACTTTGTAACATAATCAGTACAGACCAAGATATACCTATTGGATCTTCGTCGTGAGGGAGGATCAATAGGCCCCACAAAATCAATTCCCCATTTCTCAAACGGCTTAAGAGCCAACACCGGCGTAAGAGGAGCAGCATGTGATAATGTGGGTTTGCCCATTCGTTGGCATTTGTCACATTTCTTACAATATGTATACGAGTCCTTGAACAATGTTGGCCACCAATACCCTGCTAATAAAATCTTTCTTGCCGTCAATTCACTAGCAAAATGCCCACCACAAGGTTCGTCATGCAAAGCCCTCAACACTAGATTTGCTTCTTCTTCCTCAAGACACCTCCGATAAATGCTCTCGTGAACAAAATATCGATAGAGTTGCCCCCCAATGATGCTATGATGCTTCGCCAATGCTAACAGCTTTTGCTTCTCCCTCTTGCTTGCTCCTGGCGGGTATTTAGTAGTGCATAAGAAATTCACCAAATCGGCATACCAAGGTATTTTCGCATCAACCTGGAATAGATGTCCATCAGGAGCATCGTCGGGCACACCAGAGATTGGCTCCTCATTAACAATTCGAGATAAATGGTCGGCCAATATATGTGCTTTGCCTGGTCTGGTGACCACTGTGAACTGGAATTCTTGGAGAAGTAGCATCCACCTCATGAGTCGTCCTGATAACTCTGGTTTATTAATGATATACTTAAGGGCTTCGTGATCCACATAAAAAGTGAAATGCTTTCCCATCAAGTAATGCCGATACTTGTTCACCGCAAAGATCATCGACAAGCATTCCTTCTCTGTAGTCGTATAATGCCTCTCAGTGCTATTCAAATTGCGACTTGCATAGTAAATAGGATGGTCCATCTTCTTTTCGTCGGCTTGGCATAGTACTGCTCCAACTGCAGTATGAGAAGCGTCGGTATGTACATGAAATTCCTTCGTCCAATCAGGTGCTACCAAAATCGGTGCCTTTATTAACCTCTCTTTGATAGAGTCGAATGCAACTTGACACTCTCCCGTCCACTGGTATTGTTGGTCTTTTCTTAAAAGAGTCGTCAGTGGTGCCGCTATAGATGCAAAATTTAATATAAAACGTCGATAATAATTCGCATGGCCCAAAAATCCTCTGAGTTGTCGCAAATTTTGCGGAGGTGGAAGTTGTCCAATCTTTTCCACTTTATCCTCGTCAACCGCAATCCCTTTTTCGGAGATGACATGACCCAAAAGCAATCCTCTTCGTACTCCAAATGTACACTTTTCAGGATTCAATGCGATGCCTTTTTCAATGCTTCTTCTTAAACTTGCTTCGATCCTCTCCATCATGTTCTCATCGTCGCCTCTGATTGCAAAGTCATCAAGAAATATCTCCATCCAATCCTGCAGGTAGTCTTGATATGCAGCTATCATTGCTCTCTGGAATGTGGCCGGTGCATTGCATAATCCAAATGGCATCACCCGATATGCATACGTACCCCATTCTGTCGTGAAAGCAGTTTTGGATTGATCCTCTTCATGAATTTGGATTTGGTTGTACCCACTGAAACCATCCAAAAATGAGTACAACTTATGGCCAGCCACTCTATCCAAGATTTGATCAGTGAATGGCAAGGGGAAATGATCCTTCTTCGTGCGCTCGTTCAACTTTCGATAATCTATGCAAATACGGATTTTCTTGTTTTTCTTCGGAACAACTACAATTGGTGATACCCATTCGCTAGATGCAATGGGGTATATGAATCCTGCCTCCAATAATTTGGTCAATTCCAGCTTGATCAGTTCCGAATAGACTGGATTCGTTCGCCTGAGTCGTTGACATATCGGTCGTGTGCCTTCTTCCAGGTCTATATAATGTTGGCAGATTTGGGGGTCAATTCCTCTCAGATCACTGTACGACCATGCAAAGGCCTCGCTAAAATTTTTGAGTGTCGTTTTAATACAGTCTCGTACTCCATCTGGTAGCTCTGACCCTACACTCAAGAACTTTTCTGGAAAGACTTCCCATTTTTCCAACTGAGCTTCTCGCGAATAGTCTTTATTTCTCGATGACACTGTGATTGGAATGTGCTCTCCGATCACGCATGCATGGTTGGCCAGTAAATCATTGTCTTGTTCTCTTCCGACTGAACCTAGTTTCTTCAATTCAGCTTTTGCAATGGCTTTCGACAATTTATTCTTACTCTTCGCTTCTTTTTCCGATTCTCGACTTCTCTTTAGAATCTCTACTTCTAGCATTCTAACTCTTTCTCGCAACTGTTGCATTTCCATCGCCGCAGCTAGTTCTAGTTCCAATTCTTCTCTCGAAGTGCCCTTCTCCAGAGATTGAGTAACTTTGTTTTTACTTGAGTCTATACTCAACATGTAACAATCAAATTCACTTGTATGCGTCAACCATCCTAGCAACTCCTGATCCGAATCGTCGTTATAGAGCAATGGATTTTGATACTCTCCCATCTTCGTGTCTTGATTCTTAAAGAGCTGCAAGTTGAACCCGTCTTGAAGCAGATTCTTGTAGTTGTCTGAGTTCAAGGAAAACCTAGCTCGTGCACTCTCGTGCCTTGCTTTCTCCTTTTCTTTCTTTTCCATCTCATCGACTATTATTGTTTTCTTCTTGTTGTTCGAGGGTGGGGATACTTGTATTTGAATCCGATCAGACTTTGGCCCTATCGAAATAAAACCTGTGCGCCAGTCATGCACACATTCGGCTTGCACCAGCCAAGGTCATCCAAGTAGGATCGAGAAGGTAGCCTCTGAGGTCCTTGGTCTTACTATCAGATAATCAACTTTAAATTCTAAACCACCCACAATTGTACTTACATTCTTCAAAAGGCCCGCAGGCTTCACTTGTGTTTGATCCGCCATTCTCAAAGACATCGGCGTCTCTTCCATGTGGTTGAGGCCTAAAGCTTTCATCATGAACTCCGTCATCAGGTTGACTGCGGCTCCACTATCTAATTGAGCACCAGGGACTGCATACCCTTTAATCTCGACCGTCACAGCTGGAGCATTTGAATCAATTTGCGTCGTAATACTTTGAATGATCCCTTGGACATCCTTATCTTGTCTATTTTTGTCTCGAGCTTTCCTTGGCTTCTTTATATATTCGTTATAGAATTGTTTCCTATAAACAGGCGAACATTTTAGCAATGTGCCAATGTCCAGCGTGACTTCAGTGTCAGCAAGTAACTTTACAATATCCACTTCTTCCGAACTTTGTCTTTCCTTTCTAATTTTAGGAGCTTTCAATCTTTCAGGAAATGGTGCTATGTCCGGCACAAACTCCTTGGTCACTGGTGGAAGGATCTCAACCTCTTCCCCATCCTCAAACTCTTGCTGCTCAACAAGTCCTCTAACTTGATCCTCTACCTCTTCTTGTTCCGCTATCCTCTCTTGGCTTACTTCTTCACCTTCGCCTCCTGAATTCTTCTTCGAGTACTCTTGAGTCCTTGTGACTACTGCCACAGTTGGATCTTTGTGTGGTTTCTTGGCCTCGTAAGCATCCACAAAGTGCATTGACGAGCTAGAGCCTTCTTGAGGGTTCGGTGTCTTGAACACTACTCCGATCGTAGGAACGTGTTCTTGAGCTCTTGATGTGATATGCATCTGAGTATCAACATAGTTCGAGGATCCTACTGGTCCTTTTTCCTTGCCGGCGGTAGCTCTTCGTTTTGGACAATCCTCATCAAAGTGGCCTTCTCCACTACAGTACCTACATAGTGGGGTATAGTCAATTGGTTTCTTTTCGTTTGGACATCTAGATTGAGTATGGCCAAAGCCATGACATCTCCAGCACTGGATTGGACCATCTCTTCTTTGGTCACGCGCGGCTCCTCTTGGATAGTCTCCTCCTTGACCTTGAGCACCATATCCATAAGTAGGTCTGTTTTCCCAACGAGATGTGGGTGGTACACTTTGAGCGGGCAATCCCGTGTAAGGTCTTTCTCTTGTATCCCCGGATTTCATAGTCCTTTCTTCATAGGCTCTCTTGTTGTAACATCGGTCCTCTGTGTGATTTGTCCTTCCACAAAAAGTACAATGCATCCTAGGTGGCGATCTATCTGTGAATACTCTCGAGACTGTAGGGCATTCTGAAGCCAAATGGCCGTAACCATGGCACTTTCCACACCATGTATTTGATCGGAACACTTGATTCGGGTTTGTTGTGACCTCTGGTTTTACTGTATATGTCTCTTGAGTTATCGTGGCAGCTTTTATAGCTTGCGTGACCAATTCCAATATTCGTTCTTTAGTTAGCGCAGGTTTTACCTAGCCTGGCGTACTAGTGGCAGCTACAAAGGCTGGGGTCGTCAATGTAGGACTCCCTTGGCCTGGATCCTTCATTGGTATGTTTCCTGGGCCTCCCATAGGCTCGTATAAGAGTTCCATCTTCCTTTGTTGGCATAATTGTACTTCCTCCCACAGCCTCGCTTGTTCCTTAGCATCCATTAAAGTTGCAGGTCTTGTCAGGCTGATGTGCTGTTGTGCCGTAGGATCTCGCAATCCTGAAATGAATCTACGTTTCAATGTCTCATCGTTCGGGGCATTCACGCCCATCTTTCTCACTAACGTTTCCATTCTCTGAATATAGTTATCGATGCTCTCATTGACTCCTTGTCGCAAATAATCCATTTGTTGGGCCAACCTGTCTTGGAAGCCTTGTCGTCGAAATTTTGCCAAGAAGGCTTCCTTAAGCATCTGATAAGTTCCACGTTCTTGTGGTGTCAGATTCCCATACCAATTGGCTGCCTCATCACGGAGAATAGCCTGAAAAATTCTCAACCTTTGATCCTGGTCAACTACGTCATTGGCCTCACAAGTAACCTCAAACAACTGGATAAAACTATCCGGATCTTCGTCCCAAGTTCCTGAAAACTTGGTGAAGTCCCCCAAGTGAACTGAAATCCGCTGAGCCATTTCGAACAGAGGTGTGATGTCAATATCACTTCGATCCCAAAAATTTAGCACACGTGGCTTCAGGATCCCTCCTTCAAACTTCCATACTTGACTCGCGACTCTCTTACGGGAGTACACGTTTCTGACTGATTTCTTCAAACCAATCGAAGTCCACTCACCTGGCGGTTCCCACCGTCTCCTTTCTCTTTCAAGGGCTCTTCTCTGAGCGCGTTCCTCTCTTTGAGTTTGTGTTGCTCCTGACGATGAGCTCCCCTCGCTCATGTACTAGGCCAACCTGTGGCGCTAGGCGAACCTATGGCACTCTCTTATAGAGACGTACCAAGCTAATTCCCGGCAAACGCACCAAATGAACAGGCTCTAACGGCCACGGAAAAAGTGATTGTGAAAGCCTTTATTTTGTTCAAACCCCTCGCAATTGGTCTACTTGGATTACCTAGAGCCCACAATTATCTCGCAATGGATTCTTCCTATGTCTATGCACTAGCTCATATGCTTCCCGGCAACCGCCCCAAAATGATTTTGCACTCTCAGTCCAAGGGAAAATGCATATACGAGCTTATATTTTGTTCTAACTCCTCAAGATCAGTTCATTTGCTTTCCTCCAAACCACTAGATTGTATGTGAATGTACGCCCCAGTGTTTTCTTGCTCACATATTTCCGTACTACTTAATCCCTCATTCCCCTCTTCTTTCTTATTCTTGCTCTTAGCCTATCTCTCTCCCTTTCTTTCACTCTCACACTCTCTTACATGCACATACACTCATATACATCCTCTCATACATTTACTCTCACACACACACCCACTTGCTTTCTTTCCCTCTCACTTCTTCACTTTCTTTTCCTTTCTCCTTCTTCCCACACACTCTCATATATACACTCATACACACACACACACACTCATACTCTCATACTCTCATACTTTCCCTCTCTCTCTTTCTCATTCTCTTCTTCCTCCCCACGTCCCCTCTGTCTACTATCTTTCTTCCTATTTTTCTCACTCACTCTTTTTCTTCCTCTATTTTCCAATCTCTATAGCAAACAATTTGATAATTTTTTTTTTCATTTGCAATGTCGTCTCATGTTCCTTCCTCTGATTTACTTGGTTCACAATGGACGCCACAAACTTTATCTCTTCAATCTCTACAAGCCAACTCCTGAACAGAAAATCATTGTGTGTCAATGATTCGGCCATCGTGGTTGCAGCCTTGGATGTTACTAGTCAATTCCAAGGACGATCACTAAGAGGCCATAGCACTCTACCACATCATCAGAGAGGTAGCGGGCTAGTATCCATTAATTCGAACAAGATAGCTATAACTTTTTGGGCATATGGCATCGGATTGGGCTATTTATAGAGATTGGGACAGAGAGTTATGAGTCATACAATCCATATTGGAAGGAAATGTTGTGCTTCCAATACATTATGTCCTATAGATTTTTAGATGGAAGCAAACATAGGAGCATCAACTAGCCAACTCGATCTAGAAGCAACTGAACAAAATTGAATAGAACAGTACAATCTTGAAAGAATTTGAGATAGATCTGTAGAACCCTAGAGTTTTAGCAAGCAGCACCTGTAGCCCACATGTGTGTATTGTGGTAGCGAGCATTTCTATGAGAGACGATACGAGGCATCCTCATCTTTTCCTCAAATTTCCTCTCAAGCAGCATGTAAACCCAATGTAGATTGGGAGAATCACATTGCCCAATGAATTTGGGCATTACTAGTTAAATCCTTGTATGAACAGTCTCATTCATTAATTCATTGCACTATTGCAGTGATGCACCCCTTCCCCATGATGATTAACACATGCAAACATGAATCAATATAAAAACGTATTCCCAAGTGAAAGCCTCACTACATCCAGCAGCAACATAACCTCCCGCTTCTACAACAAGACTCAGCAATCGATAATCGCAAAGAATGACTGGCAATCATTCAGACAATAATGTGCCACCAATTCCTGTTCTGTTACACATGAATCCAAGTGCATCCGGAAGGGTAACAACGACTTTTTGTGAAGCAAGTGTCATCCAATCACACGAAAATAAAAGTCTCATGTAAGTTTAGACCAATATCATTCTACTGTGCTATAAATTTTGCTCATTATAGGAGAATGGGACTTAATTACGACCATTCACTTACTCATCTTGTAATATTCAACATGCAATTTTCATTTCTCCTTTCTGTATGTTGATGCGTTCTGATGTTTGTCGATCATAAACCTTCAACCCACCTTACTATGGGTGTGGTCATTTGTACCAGTAGTCCCTCATGCATTGCACATAACAAAGTTGCACATATTGTAAACACATAATCACTGATTATGTGTTTCAAAAAGTCAGCATATGGTGAACATACATACCCAATCATACATTTTGATTGTATTTCAGTAAGAAAATTGAACCATGAGAACAGAACCATCCAATAATTGCAGGGTAAATTAATCGAAACTAGAACTTATCAAAAAGGGTTGCAGGTTCCTTTCACCTAGTCCAACTCCTTCAGCATAACATCAAAATGTGGACACTTTGACCAATGCCAAAGCCTTGTTGCTTGCTCGTGGTTGCCCTCATCTAGCCTCCCAGCCTAGCACCACCCTTCAACAATTGACGATAGGTGAAGCCCACGAGATGGATAGCTCACGGGCACCTCCTCGCCCACCGTACACACACAAGAGAAGAAAAAACCCTCCTCTGCTGTTGCTGATCACCCCCCAAAAACAACCACATTCCCCCTTTTCTCCTCAATCAGAGACAAAGAACGAAGAGGAACTCCCCTTCTGTCAAAGTTGCCAAACCTTAATTGCCCTCAATCCTCCTCCCCCTTTTTTTCATGAGGCCAGCAGCAATAGACAACCCCCACAAACAAATGAACAACAGAGACAAAATAGGGGTATGGAAAATAGTTGTAAATCTTTTTGTTAAGAATATTGAAGATAACATTTAGGAAGTACCACATGAAAAAGAAAAAATCCGGTCACCAGTGCAGGATACTTGGTCAGAAACCCTTCACTTGAACTTGGTGTGGAATCGCTGCTGCCTCCAGCATCAGCAGCTGCCGCTGAGCACATCGGCGATGTGTAGAGCTTCACGGTGGAAACAGAAAAAAATGGGCTTCTTGTGATGATGGAAGTTTCATTAATCGATGACCTTCAAAAAGAAGCATTCCTGCCCATCGGCTTCATATCGAGCTTGGGAAGAAACATACTTTGGCATGCGCTCCTCCCCATGTGTGCCTGTATAGATCCCAACAAAAAAGGGGAACTTCCCCCTTTCTGTTTCTCTTGTCAGACCTGCCAGAAAAACGGCATGCCCCCCCCACTCCTCTACGCTCGTCAGGCCTGCGACACACAGACCTGCCAGCAAAACGGATCTGTGCCCCCAAAAAAGAAGAAGTCTAGGAAAGGCAGAATTGATTAAGCGTGAAATTTCTTTCATGGCTAGGCACAGAAAATGATGTTGCCTGAAAAGCTCTGTAAATACTTTGTAAATGGCTGTGAAATTAAAGCCCATCTTTCTAAATCTTTTAAGCATGAATGACCTCATGGAAGTACTGTTCCCGCCAAGGATTCTCTAAAAGAAATGTTTATGTGAGCAGGCCCCTAAATACTCGATGTCTCCTTGAATATTGCAGCATCTACTCTTGTCACAACTGCCCTCGCTTGAAGCTCATCCCTCTCGTAAAATATTAGAAACTGTTGTTCCTGATGTTGTAGTCATGGCTGCAGGTTTTGAAGTCCCACGAGCATAACCCCAAAGAATGCAATGCAAGTGGCAGCTCATCCACACAAGAAACACACTTGGCTTTAAAATTCTCCATTGCAACAACTGCTAGAGGAGATGAGCCTGATCCAGCTGCAATGCAAAACTAAACCCTACCAAATCTGTAGCATCCTTTTATGGTTAGTCTTGACCATAATGTGCTGATGTTTGGTTTTTACCTGTTTAATGAGATCTTTATAAGAATCGACTTTCACATTTTTACAAATCCCCTCTAGCTCAATCTCGTATCGCTTGTTCATCTGTATAAAAAGGGCCATTTGACACAACTGATGACGGTGACCAAACTACCGCCCTCCGTGAACACCAAAAAGTGAAAACGAAGGAAGCCACTCAAAGAGGAATTGTTCACAGAAAGCCCAACTCCATCGATTCATCATCAGAGTTCTGTTTTGATCCCGATCAAACATTTTGAATATAAGATCTAACTCTCTTTCTGATAAATTGGGTTGACGAATGAGCTTTAAATATTTCCTCGAACTGTCCACGGCTCATCTTCTTATCACCACCTTTCCCTTTGTCACGTAGGCTTGTTTCTCTATCAGAAAATCCAGCTACTTTTGTTGCAATAATCACCTTGTCTCGTGCCCTTGTTTTCAGCCACGGATTGATATACGTCTCCCCTATCATCAAATCCACTCTTCAAGTACCTGAAATCAAGCGTATTTTTCTGCCAAATAGAACCACGTTAGTGCATAAAAATTCACCATTTTTGGGGCTAACAATGTATGTATGCATATGCATGTGCATTATGTATGCATATGTGTGTATGTGTGTGTATGCATGTAAGTATGTATGTATGCATATGCATATTCATGGTGTGTATGTGTCTATGTGTGTATGTGTGTGTATGTGTGTGTGTGTCTATGTGTGTATGCATGTGTATGTGTGTGTAAATTTGTGTGTATATGTGTGTGTATGTGTGTATGTGTCTATGTGTGTGTATGTGTATGCATGTATCTATGCATATGCATGTGCATTATGTATGCATATGTGTGTGTATGTGTGTGTATGCATGTAAGTATGTATATACGCATTTGTAGATGCATT